>VCJN01002882.1:0-57686 GCA_006384855.1 Tetraselmis striata
TTACCACGGCCTATCCGAGTTTTTGTACGTGCGATAGTCAGGTCTACTACATCGGATATCGGCCATACTGTGTTTATTCACCTCCCACAGTACGCATTTTGCGTCATGTATGATAAATACGGATTTGTGGTATATGCTACTGTTCATTGAGTTATTAATGTAGTATCGACTGCTAAACATTACCCAGCATAATTACAATATACTGGGGATTACAGCCACATGCCTGTCACACGCCACACCCATGCCATAATTATCTTCCCCCGCTAGCTACAGATACAGGTAAGGATTAGCGACAACTAACTGTACCCTGTAGCGAGTAGCGCCTAGCGAGTTAGCGACCTAACTCGGGAAGTCCTAGCGCCCCATCTAGTTCAAAACCGGCCTCATCCCCTATTACCCTGCAGACGCATATTTCGGCCACATTCGCCAAATCTGCCACTGACAACCTGCCTATTGCCACCGACCAACTGGGTCGTCGATGCTTACCTTGCGGACAGCACTTGTCGATACGCAGGCGGACCACCGCGCACAGCCACAGTATGCGGCCTGAACACGTCGAGGCTCTTGAGCTTGAGCCTGAAGGGTAGACACATGTGCCCAATTACTACTGCCATTAGCCCCGCTTTGCAAGCGAAAAAACGCGCTTCACTAACGACACTCTACGATCGGATAATAATTTACTACTGTCAGGGCATACTAATTTGACTACTGTCAGGTACTGCGAAACACACACATTACCCGAACCGCCCACATTTGGTTTATAAAATGCTGTTAACTACCGGCGGTGGCGACACACTATTTTGTAAATAACGCCTAGAGGTCCCGCCTGCCCGCAAATATTCAATTAATACAGTATCAGGGATCACCCCTGCTAGTATACCGGTACATGTACCGCGCCACTGGGAAATTATCAAATATATCCCGTACAGCCCTACACGTTATTAACTGTACGGATGCCCGCCGCGGCCGTAATATGCCTTTAGTGTCCCGAGTCCTGCACATTTCAGTTGCACATTTTATAGCAGAGGTTACAGAATTTGACCAACTTGCAGAATAATTCATTGTGTTCCTCGTGGTGTCATTTCTCATAATCACTACCTACCACATAGCTAAAACTGGCCCAACACCCAAATACGCTTCCGGCGGCCCACCACCTCTTCACCATATCCGGCCAAACCCCCGCTCTAATTAATACCGAATGCGATATACATGCCAACAACCATGGCTTTACAAGGATCCCTGTGATGTCTTCTCTTACGCCGTAATTTCGTGAGTGCCGAACGCCAACGGACGGCATGTTGCTCAATCAATTAAATCCCGCGATTTTATCGGTTGTTACCACCGAGTGGTCTGCTCATTATGTACTATAACAAAATGAAATCTTTATACTTAAACATACTAAACAAGTATGCCAGCCGTTAAAATTCCCTTCAAGCGATAGCGCCCCGGCTTCAACTTCGAAAATACCATTGCCTCTAAGATGCCCCACCTACCGCCGGCAAAAACACATTGCCACTCAGCACCTGCCGAATCAGAAAAAACACACAACGCAATTAAGCGCCCTTTTAGACACATAATTTATTGGGTAATCGCCTCCGCGCCTTATGCTGCACTTATCCTATTTGTCCGAACATGCAATGCTGGCATGCGCATTTGCATTGACTCCCGACAAATATATATAACAGCCGAATAAGATTCCCATTACCGCACGCCACCATACTCACAGTAGATATGCTGTCCGGCTATATTGTATATATTCCGCCCTCGACAGAGTTTTAGGCTAACACCATCCTGCAATCAAACATATACGGATGTCCACACAGTATCGTTTCAAAACTCAGTTCGGCCTTTTCGAATTCCATGTCATGACATTTGGACCGTCCAATAGCCCATCGGCGATTCAACGCTTGATGCTGGGTAACGTTATTTTGCATCCGCATAACACCGCGTTCATTCCTGTCTGGTTTGACAACGTTTTGGTATTTGGTATCTCCCTCAATGAACACTACATACACCTGAAAACCACGCTTGTTTTGCTTGCCAAACATCACATACTGCTGCAACTGCCTTAACCAACAAGAATAGTTGGGCCATTACATAGCAACGGGGCACACGCCCCTCCAAACAGTGTTTGGCCATTCGCAATTGGCCCCCGCACCACAATTAACGATTTTTTGGAATACGGCAGTTAATATCGTAAGGATGGAATGAATACCATACTATTCGCATGACCACACCCCTTTCATAATATTTGCGGCTTACCTTTTTACGCACTTACAGAAAATATATTTGCTTATGCATACGCCTTAACCGCTGTCCTACTTTAGGAAACTGCAAAGGGACACTTCCGACAGCAGTGCGCCTATTATACCAAAGTTCACGATATACCCATGCCCAAATACGGCACCTATGCCCAGTAAGAACTTTTTCGCATGGATACGCTTTGACAATATGACGCTGCTTTATACAAAATGGTTCTTAGATCACGCTCAGACCACACTATGCATACCACTCTCCGTCACCTGCCCGCCCGAGCCACCGTCACTCACTACCATGCCTAGCAAACCACGGACCCCCGCCCGCACCTGGAAGCCCGTGCTCGACATATTATATTGCAATAAAAAGCTCTTAGAATATGGCCGATGCCTGGTCTCGTCGTCCGGATTTACGCCAATACTTAACAAAACACGACATTCAACTTCTTGACACAACCTACTAACACGCTGCCCTATTTTCTCTCATATTTACCATGCACTACTTCACCTTCAAGTTAATCTCGAATTGATAATCGGCCAATTCGCCACAACTATACCACCGAAGCAAACTACGACTATTGTATCCGTATTCGCAATCACGTAATAGAATTCCAGCAACGGGTTATGCTGGATAGTATGCCTGCCCGCCTCGGACAAATTCTGTCTTGATTTGGTCATTCCGGAAGTAATGTACCCGCGCTGCCGGCCACCTTGCTCGATGCCGCACGCACTACTATTTGGAAAACATATGGTGACCCATTATGCGCAATAGGGCTTGCCCACAGACTTGCCTACCTGCCAACCTGCGATAATTTTCATAACAACCTATAGGCTCCGTGTCTCCCCGTACATCCACACATCTGCCCCTAGGTAATTTTTCCCATAAACTTTGTTTATCACTGGCATTGCCGCTCTCTGCGAAATATCTTTGCCGCTACACCCACACTTGTATACACATTTACAATACAAGCCCACTTCATCCCTTGTCGTATCCACCTAGACGCTCCTCGGCTTGCCCGTTTTCTTATTTACAATATTTTCCGCCCCCATGACCTTTGTCGCATAATAATGGAAGACCGCACTCCCCGCTTCACCTCGGTTATGACAAAACATGTTCCGCTCGTGCTCGTTACGTAATGACGCCTGGCCATATAACTTATCCCTCGTCGGTTTCTACCAATCCGCAACTACATGCACTCCGCTTGACGCCCGCTACGGCACAAATCCGCTCACACCCGCTAACTTCTTATACCAACACGTGGACTCTGCGGATTACATTGACATCGCCAAAATACCATATGCAGAAATACATGTTTAAAAGTTTGAACTCGCCAATACCTGAGTATTAAGCATACGTAGCATATGCCAACCGTTAAACTCGCCCCAATACAGCCTGGATATCAACGTCACACATATTGCTTCGCAGTCAGCTTGTCAAATTCCGCCTGCCAACTCCGCTTGCCTTTTGCTATGGCAACGTCACACATATTGCTTTGCAGCTACCTTGCCAAAGTCCGCCTGCCAACTCCTGCCAACTCCGCTTGCCTTTTACTATACACTGCCATCGCGTATTCCACGATTCCTGGGGGCCATATGCTAACCTGAAAAGTCGTAGTGATATGCTCCATGGTTATGCCCGACACAATCTTGTCCATGTGGTTATGCTTACGCACACTGATCATCGTGCCATGTCCGCCGAATACCCCGCCCGCTTCCCTTGCGTATCCCATGGGTCTACTTTTTGGGGGCCGGGATGGAATGTTAGGGTTACCACCATAACCCTACCTGCATACCTATATCCGCACACCTATACAATCATTCTCGTACCACTCACTTCCTTATACTAACGCAACTACTACATGCAACTAAGCTGCTGATCCGCCCACACACATATGCCGCGTGCTTGCCACACGTCATGCCCTCGTCAGCCATTACGCCCCGATGACTCCCTGATGACTCCAAGCCTAGATTGCATATCCAAGCCTAAGTAATGCCTGCATGCGAACGGCTGTCAAGCCGATAGTTGTATAAAGCCGTGTACACCTCGGTACACTGTAACAAGATCCTTTGCTGCAAACCTTTTCCTTGTCTATGCTAAAGTCTCTCACCTAAAGCTTACAGCCGTGGCGGCGGATGTACTCAAGCCATGCGGAGAGGATTGGTTGGCCAGCCAAGTCATTGAGGGCGAGGGCGAGGGCGAGGGCGAGGGGGAGGCTAGCCGCATTCAATGGGAAGCAGTGGAGTCTATGCTGGAGCAGTATGGAGCCGAGCCATCGGATGAGGAGGCGGGGGGTTAGAGGGGTTTTTATGCCATCATGCTTTTTTACGCGTGTTTCATTATGCATGCGTTGGGACATCATTGTTGGACACACACAAATGTACAGACAGTAGGCTTTTCCCCTTTGTAGGCAATTTAATGATATATTACATCTTCCACCACGATTGCTGCAATGCTGCCCCTCTGCATCCGCCATGGCTGCCCCTTTACCCTTCACTGTCCCGCCCTTCCCTATAATTAGCAGTTTCGGTGCTAATGCAGCCTGCACTGCAGCCTTCATGCAGCCTGCAGTATTGCAGCATGTTGACTGCAGCCTGCAGTGCAGCATGCACTGCAGCCTGCCTGCAACCCGCAGTACTGGAAAGTGGACTGCAGCCCAACCCTGGTATTGACGTACCGGTACCGTACCATCATTCTTTTCAATATATATTGCGGGGCGGTGGTTAAGGCCGGTAGTACCAGTAATATCGGTTTGTTTCAAGTGCCGTGGTAGTGTACTTGTACCCGTACCAGTAATCACTAATCGTCGTCATCCGCCAGCATGAAAGCTGTGAGGATATATGTATACTTTACCCTCACTAACTCTAATCAACAGTAGCACACATTAAGGCGCGTAGCGCGCGCACCACTCGTAGCGGCTGCGCCTGCGCCCTATCGTCCGCATGGCGCCTGCTGATATATCAGCACAGCGCCCTGCCGGACTGTAATAATAATACTCTCACCCTCACAACCTCGGAGTAGCACAGACTCTCGCCACCATAAGCGCATCCTCTCACAAAAACAGCGACGACCCGCCATACATGTATGCATGCATGTATACAATATGTTACATACATACATATATATTTAGTCACTACGGTACCTGTGAATTACAAATTGCAAGTAAATAGAAATCCAGAATAGTTAGCGCAGGAGTCGAGCGAGTATATATATATATATATATATATATATATATATATATATATACTCCCGCTAGAAACAGTACCAAGAGATCAACAGAAGTAGCGGCGTATAATAATAGCGGCCCTTTACCCAAGGAGGCACGTTTTGCCAAAGAATGTCAGCTCGCTTACATTGGAGGCTAAGACGAGAACCACAGGCTTGGCCTGGGTGTCTCCTAGCGCAGAAAGATGGCTGTGGGTGGGTGGGTGCGCGAGCCGGTTGAGGCGAGCGCAAAGCAGAGAGTGCCGGTGCCCGAGGGCGGATCCCTCAGGTCGTGGTGCTGGTGCGGGCCGGCAGGCCCCAGTCCGTGCGCCGACCGCGGGGATCGTGCGCAGTACAACATTGCTAAGTACTGTAAACCTCTAGATGACTACATCTGACCATTTACCCAAGGAGGCACGTTTTGCCAGAGAAGAAAGCCAAAGGCTTGCACAGGTAGCGAAGTGTAGCGGTCGGACGGGGACGAGCTAGCAGCAGAAACGCAGCATAGCAGCTCGCTGCCGAGGCCGCGCCTTTGCGCAACCTGTGCGATGCCCACGCGACACTGGGGGGCGGCTGGGCGCCCGCCGCCAGGCGGGCGTCCCGCAGCCAGTCAGTGGGAGTGGCTGAAAAGGACCAAGCGGCGGAAGGCTCCAGCGGGGAGACGCTCCAAAACTTGGTCGGCAGGCCGGCGCCGGAGAGAGGTCGGCAAGAAGGTGGGGCTCGGCCGCCATCGACACCGTCCAGGGCGCTCCAGAGCCCGGGCGCGGGCGCCGTGCGCGGGACGGGCGGCCCAGGTACTGTACACCGTACTGCAGTGACGGCCGTACCGCCAGGGATTGGCCGCAGGCCTTAGCATAACAGCGAAGATACTGGTACTTGTCGTACGCTGTCAGACCCCGCTGCTCCGCGAGGCCGCGGGCGGCGGTGTCGTCGGTCAGAATCCACAAGCGAGGCTCGTCGCCGTCGCGTGGGGGTGGCTCCAGACCGGAAAGGGGGACTTGACCGAAGTAGGCGTAGTCGACGTACTCGAGCTCGGTGTCGAGTGCGTCCAGCGCAGCAGGAAGGGGCTCTTGCGCTCCTTGCTCACCACCCTCGGGCGCAGGCGCGCCCGCGGGAATGGCTGGCTGGGTGCCTTCGGGAGGAGGCGATAGCACGGGAGGAGCCAGTCGAGCGAGTAAGGCGGCCGTAGCCGCCTCGAACTGCTTGGTCAGCCGCTTCTCCAGGGCTATTGCTTGGGCCGTCAGGCGTTTTGCCAATTCGGTGTCGTCGCCGGTCAGAATCCACAAGCGAGGCTTGTCGCCGTCGCGTGGGGGTGGCTCCAGACCGGAAGGGGGGACTTGACCGAAGTAGGCGAAGTCGACGTACTCGAGCTCGGTGTCGAGTGCGTCTAGCTCAGCAGGAAGGGGCTCTTGCGCTCCTTGCTCACCACCCTCGGGCGTAGGCGCGCCCGCGGGAATGGCTGGCTGGGTGCCTTTGGGAGGAGGCGATAGCACGGGAGGGGCCAGTCGAGCGAGTAAGGCGGCCGTAGCCGCCTCGAACTGCTCGGCCAGCCGCTTCTCCAGGGCTTCCGCTTGGGCCGTCAGGCGTTTCTCCAATTCCGCGATGGATGCCGCAGTGGCGCCGCCCGGGGCGTCGTCGACTAGGGCGTCTTCCGGTACAGGACGAGGGGGCATCCTGCTGTCGCGGGGTGGGGAAGGTGTAGCGTCTCGGGAGGCTGAGGCTCGGGTCCGAGTCGGCATAGAGTAAGCTGACACTCTGCTCGACTGCTAGAGTCGAGACTGCTTGCGCGAGCCGGTTGAGGCGAGCGCAAAGCAGAGAGTGCCGGTGCCCGAGGGCGGATCCCTCAGGTCGTGGTGCTGGTGCGGGCCGGCAGGCCCCAGTCCGTGCGCCGACCGCGGGGATCGTGCGCAGTACAACATTGCTAAGTACTGTAAACCTCTAGATGACTACATCTGACCAGATATAATCCATGCCGTAGGTACTGGTACTCGCGTGATGCGGTAATATGTAGGGTATTGGAGAACATATTTGGAAAACGATAGATAGCTACTTCGAAACGTTTAGATACCAGGTAGGTGTCAAAACACGGCCACGACAGGCCCCGCAATTCAAAGTTTTTTGCCACCTACATGTATACACGTACGCGCTGGTGATATACTAATACAGCAGGACACAAAAGTATGTGCATGTTTGATGGGTGTGATATCGCTTGGGGCGCTTCAAATCGATAAACCCACGCAAAACCTATGCCGTTGTGGTCATTGCGGAGAAACCTGTGTTATATCCTGGACATGTCGGAGTACACGGGCATGGTCTTCGGCACAAAGGGTGAGGTGAGCAAGGGGGTGCGCCGCACTATGCGTGGTATCGCATGCTTGGCTGCGGATCGGGGTGCCCTCTCATTGCGGGGCACTCGGTGCACCACCCGGGCTCACCAAGAGGCCTTGCTCGCAAGAGATTTCCTCGGGGTCCTGAGCTTGGTGGCCGCTCGAGAGCGCGCTCGCTGCCTCCTCAGACGGCGCAGATTCGTCTGCCATCCCGTTGCTGAAGCTGCACAGCACGTCCGAGGATCACCCACACACACACGTGCACGCGTGGCCCGGACTCTGAACCGTGTGCGCATCACTCATCCATCCCGCCTTATGCGGGATGCGGGCCGCTTTTAGGCGGCTTGCTGTGTTGATTTTCTAATTATGGGGAACTGCCCTTTTTGTAATTCACACCAGTAGCCCGCAGAATAAAATGGTAGAACAGGTGTACTCCGGTGTCACGTACATCCCTTGTCCGCTCGGTAGAGCGGTCGTCTCGTATGCGAGAGACCCGGGTTCGATTCCTGGCTGATGTATTTCGGCAATATCGGCCCGGCGTGTCCCGGGTTTACCCGGTTGATGCATTAGCCCTTTGGGGTTCGAATGAGACAATGGTCTATGGGCTATGCCAGACCTACGACTGCAGTTGGCGCACGAGGTCAAGTGCTGGGGCGGCTTCGGCCGATGTCCAGGGGCGAACTTTACTTTTACTCCGGTGTACTCCGAAACCATGTACGCTTGCGGAGCAATCCTCGTACGAGTATGTGTAGTTGCATCACGACCCGCCTACAGCTGATAAAAGTGTGCTCCGAAACCATGATAGTCCCATAGGAAAACGTCCGCACGCTCCGAACCCTAGGCATATTTGATACGACGCCGAAATCAGCGCACATTACCTGCACATCCCCATATGTATATATATGTATATATATCCATATATGGGCTGCTTAGCAGTTCTGAGCTCTAACTCATATATGGTACTAACACCTGCCGCTGGAACCTGCAGGCTCCGAACGATTATAAATAACTCAATCAGCAAGACAGAGCATGCTGCAGTGCTGCATTGCCGTGGGAGGCTTCAAATCCAGCACGCATTCTTATTGTTGGTGTTAAAATGTGTTGCCGACAAGGCAACATAACAGCCGCAAGCAACTGTAGCAACTACAAAGTATGTATTTCTTGTTCTGTTGATGATATCGTTCACATGTCCCCATTAGTAAAGAGTATCCATTTCGCCCGGGTGGTGACTGCGGGGCGTAGAGAAGCAACATACGCGAGCGCCTGGCAGCTAGAAGGCCCGTTTCTCTGACCCCTTTCCCCTCCCATACCCGCTTCCCCAGCAAGGCGTTTCACCAGCAAATGAGTAAATTGCGGCATGGTGCTCACATGCGTAATGGTCAGCAGTGACCCACCTGCATGGAAGTGCTCTTAACGGGCTGACCATACAAGCTGTGTCCAAGAATCATCGGTCACACAGGTATGGTCTGACCAGCAGAAGAAAGTCCCCAGCCTGTACTATCTTCCCAAAGTACATGTATTACAAGCAGCTACCAAATACTGGACGACATATCGTGCGCGTCAGGGGGAGGGGAACAACTTCTGACGTGGCACGGCCGCGGAGCCATGGCTGCTTCCGGTCAGGGGGGACACCATGGGGTTGAATCTGCCTGAGGAGCTGGTCGGCGAGGAGCGGCGCTGCGCTGTTAAGCCAAGTGTGTAGCGCGGCGTCATGGCTCGGAGGCTGAGCTCGGGATCGACGGTAGGCGTGGCGGGGCGGCCAAGCTGCAGCTGCACCGGCTCAAATATGGCTGCAAAGATCCCTTCCAGGGACTTGTCAAACGCCTGGCAGCGACCACCGCGCAGGCGTCAGTGGCTTTCTGGGGTTGACCTTGGTTGCTCCTTTTATGCTACTAGGGTGTGGGGTCGCAAACCTCTGCGCAGCTCGACTCAAACTTGTGAAAGTTGGCAGCGGATTCCAGCAGCTGGTTTGCCTTGCGGAGGAAGTCTGAAGCACTCTTGTTGCTCTGCCGTGGCTGCAACCGCAGCTGCGGGCTCCTGTCCAGCTGCTGCTCAAGCCTGGGCGTCGGCGGGGTAGGGTCAATGCGATCCAGGAGTCTCAGGGCTGAGTGACCGGGGGTGCGTGACCGCCAAGCTCACCTGTTCATCTCAGGTGTGTGAATGAAGGATTCGTCCAGCATCTGCCGCATCTGTATGCGGCGCTGCCCGCCACCTACGTGTGAGTATTGCCACGTTACGCGGTACTCGCATGGTGCAAGGCGTTTCATAGCTGATCATGTAGGCAGCCTCACCTGGCGCACTGGCAGGGTATTGCGGCAGTGAGTAACAGCTCCGGGAGGCGGCGAAGCTGGGCTCAGGAGAGCGCATGGCATGCCCCACCGACGCTCCCCCAGCGTCGGACGACAGGCCGCTGTAGTTCAGGCTCAGGTCGCTGCCTGCACCGGGAGGGGGGGGGGGGTAGAGTATGTAGACTTGCATGGGATAGGGGCAGGGGGCAGGGAGCACGCGCGCCGGTGGCTGCCGCACCTGTGGAGGGGCGCCGCAAAAACGCCTGGCTGCTGTCGATGAGCTCCTCCAAATCCGCTAGAAACTGCCGAAATTAGCGAGGGGTTGTTTGTTGGGGCGATTGCAGTAACAACGGCGGAGGATAGTGGTACAGCGGCGGCTGGAGCTAGCGGGTAAAGGGGGGGGGGGGGGGGGGGGGGTGCCTGCGCGTCGCCGCCGCGGCCGTCCATTTTGGCGACGGCTCGGCGAAGAAATGCAGCTGGAGGTGGGCACTGATAGCCTGGTGTGCAGATTCGCTTCGCAGATGGTAGCCCGGTGGTGGGCGACGCCGAAGCAGCTGCTCACGCTGCGGCGGCCGTGTGGCACTTATTCCCCCGCGTGTGCAGCTGAAGCCACCAGATGCTGCGCTGTTAGATTACCCCGCGCCGTACCTAAGCCGCTGGTATGTTTCTCACTGGCAGCCACCCCACGCCATCCAGGCTGGTCGTTTGCGCCGGGCGATCGACCTGCCTTCGCCCCTATGCCAGTGTCGCGGCGAGGTTTGCCAGCTGCCGCCGATAAAAACTTCAACGGGAGAGCGCAACCGATCCGATGCTGCTGGCACAGAGCAGGCTCAAGAGTACCGCCGTACAACGAGTGTTGACAACAGGTACCGGTACGCGTGAAGTGATCACTGAAAGTGACTATGCGCGTGTACAGTCCTCAAGGCGACGCGCATTGACAAGAAAGTCGTGCACGCATATTGGACCGCGGGGATGACGGATTCGAAGGCCGTTGTGCTGATGCGCAGCTGCGCGCTCCCAGTCCGTTTCCAAGCCTCGACGGCACTGCGCTGTTGTTCCCTGCCCGGCCCGCGGGGAGTTTTCTTGCCCAGACTCCGTCGCGCCATCAGTCTCCTCGCGGTGTTGACCTCCATCGTCCGTCGTCGCCCGTAGTCGGGTGCCCGCTTCAAAGCATATGGCATTGCCGCATTCGCGCAGCAACGCCACTACCCTATCTATCTGGGTGCTGGTACCGAGGTACGAGTCCCGCGCGTGACGAAGCGCCGGACTTTCCTGCTGTATAGCCAGAGCGCGCGCGCGCCGCTTTAAACCCCTTGTCGTAGAACAAAACTGTAGGGTTTCCTTGGGAGGAACGACCTATGAAACCCTGGTTTTCGCAGCGCCGTCAGGGTTAAGTGACGACCCTGCCGGCCCGGTATGATCTAAACGTGTTTATGGGGTTTCCTAACGGACTATAGCTGTCCTAGTGCGACCCGTACGGTCTGTAGTGGTTTGAAGCCGTTACCATCGGGGTTTGGTACGGGCTACCCCATCGCCCGCGAGCCCTGCGCTCCCGGCCGGGGAGCTACTTAGGACAGCCACCAGCAGCTCGTCTGCCATCTTCCAGCTCGCTGCCTTCGGCAGCGGCTTCGCGTACTTGTGCGCGCGAGGGTCACTGAGGCTGAACAAGTCCGCACCGAGGTTCATCCACCCGGTAGTGAGTCGTCGTGCCGCGCACATGCGTTACAACATCAGGCAGCGACAGACAGCCCCTCGGTAGTGTGGTTTTCCCTACTCGTGCGCCCGAGGTCGTTTTTCGTTTTTGCCCTGGCTTTGCAGCTGGGACGTTTTCGGATGGCGATGCGCACGGCAAGGAATTGGAGCTGGGGGGTCCCCGTTGGGGGGGTTTAAACCTCAACACCCGAAGTCGAGTCGCAATACAGGCCTTCGGGGCTCCCGCAGTGGAGCGCCCTCTCGCAGTAGTCAACTCTTGAGGTTTAGGTGAGGTGGACGCGCTCGGCACCATGGCCGCTGCTCGTCACGGTTGTCAACGACGACAACTACGCCCACCGCAACAAATCGGCGCGGACGGAGGAGGACGTCCGTGTCGTCGGGGCGACCACTTGTTGTCCCGCAAGACACTACAACCCATTCCCCGTGTCCTCGCAGCAGGGCGCCGTGGCATCAACGGTCGTTACATGCTGTGGTTTTCCGGAACTACTCGCGTAATTGGCCTGTTACATGGGTGGCGCCGCTCACGCGCCGGTGTTTTGAGAGGGCTCGTTGCCCTCGCCCCAATGAAGCTTCAGCAACGTTTGCTGTGGTCGCAGTGGGAGGCGTTTGTGCGGCCCGTGCCGATGCGTCTCCGACGTCTCCTACTCCAACGTCGTCGTCACAAGGACCACGACAACCTGCAGCTGCCCGCCGGGGGGCAGCTCTACCACCTGGCGTGCCTGGCGTCTCGTGGTGTACGTAACTACCCTTGGCCAACTCTGGGTTTGGGACTTCGGCGGCCGTCGCTGGTGCAGCAGCAGCGGCCGCCTCGTCGTCACCCTCGCTCCGACATAATTGGCATCGTTACGGGCCGGCATAGGCTACAAGGGCCTCTACGCCGGCCAACCCGCTTCCAACGTCACGGCAACGCATCTGTGACAACACGAGCTGCCCGCCGGGGGACAGCTCCGCCACCTAACGCGACTTGTGCGTTTCGTGGCATCATCCTAAGCCTACGCTTTGTGGGTTGGTCAGCAGCCGTCGTTGGTGCAGCAACGGCGGTCGGCTCATCGCTCTCCGCGAAGAAAGACCCACGGCGACAGCTAACCGAGTCGGCGGGTCTTCTGCGACGTCGCCGACAACCGACCCCGACACACCTGAACCGGTACGGCACGACCACACAGGGTTCCACATTTCCGCGCCCTCAGCGTTGTGCGTTTCACCCGCCGCTCTTCGCGCAAGGGGGCGAAACAACCACCGCTGGTGATTACGACAGCAGTACATCGCTGTCATCGCGAGTTGTTGCGTGTCCACCCCTCGTAACGTGCATCGCCAGTACATGTACAGGGTACGAGTTATCATCGCGTCGGGTACAGTGCACCAGTACTTCACCTGACTGTACTCGGCGCGCTCGCGCGCTCGTGCGCGCAGCTGTACTCGTCCTACTCGTGCCTGTGCCGCTGCTTTGCTGGGCGCTCGTCGCCAACTTGGGCTTTGCTACCCCTGCTGCTTCTACTGGCCTGCAGTTCCGGCTCGTGCCGCACGCCACCAAGGCGCGCAGCCAATGCTATAGGGCGCCGTCGGGAGACGGCGCCTTAATTCCGCGACACGTCCGGCCTATGTCATGCCGGCGTCAACATCTCCCGCCCGCGTCTGATGCGCCTGCGCCTCGATCGAGGTCCTCTTGGCGCGAGACCCCTCTACAACTCAAGACATCTTCCGCCTTCGTCTGGTCGGCACGCCTGCCGACTGCCCACGCTCGCAGTCGTAAACGAACCGCGTGTAAACTGGCAAAACCAGACTCGAATGCATGATTGAAATGATCTAAACGTGTTTATGGGGTTTCCTAACGGACTATAGCTGTCCTAGTGCGACCCGTACGGTCTGTAGTGGTTTGAAGCCGTTACCATCGGGGTTTGGTACGGGCTACCCCATCGCCCGCGAGCCCTGCGCTCCCGGCCGGGGAGCTACTTAGGACAGCCACCAGCAGCTCGTCTGCCATCTTCCAGCTCGCTGCCTTCGGCAGCGCCCTCCCGTTTTCCGCCTCCGCCCTGCGGGCTCCTCCTCCGACATTCCCTCCCCTTTCGCTGAACCTTCCTAGCCATAAAATGGCGCTTTTCCGTGTAAAACAGCCTCCGCACCCTTTTTGGCAAAACCAGACTCGAATGCATGATTGAAATGCCAGTACCGGCCGGCGCCGGTCCGGCGGCGCCCTTTAACCGAGTTTAAACTACTTCCATGAGCAGGCAGTAGGCACTGGGCAGAGGGAGGCACAGCCAGTTTTGCCAAAGGACCAGTGTCGGTGAATTACATCGGCGCTGAGGCCTGGCAAGACAACCAGGATGGGAGTGGAGGGTGGGTGTTGCGCAAGCAACAGCAAAAGGGATGGACTGTGCCGAGTCCGTGTCCCGCCTAAATAGCCAGTGCTGTTGAAGGGTCTAGAGCTGCTGCCACCAACCCTCCGGTGCCGGGGATGCCGGCGGCCGAAGTACGAATCGGCGCAGGAAGATTCCGGAAATTTCCGGAGCATCGTGGCGCCGATTGCACACGGCCGACTAGGGCTGGCACCGCTATAGGATTGGGGCATCACTCCGTTTTCTAACCTCAGTTAATACTTAACAACGAATAAAGGGCGGCCGGGGACTGGGAGCGCCTTCAGTTGTTGGAAGGCACCCGACTATATTGTCTCCCACCCACCCGCCCGGAGACAATTATTCGCTTGTGTAGTACGTTTCCGGATGCTGCTCGATTTAGATTAGGGATTGTCTGGTAGTTGTGAAAGCGCCTCAGGTGGGGAGTGAATATCATTTTGATATACGCCGCAGGGGTGTTGCGTGTCCGATAAGCCCAGGTGCGGCAGCAATTAGTCAAGCTTTTCCGGCATCTTAGCCGTGATGAGAGGCCGAGAGCAGCATAGCGGAATGTACTGTTCTGATGAGCCACGTGATCGCTGGTGGCATGTAATTTACAAACACCGGCGGGGGCTCGGGACGTGCGGCGCCTTTCCGGACACCATCCGGTCTGGCGGCCCCGTACCAGTCGTGGATCTTTCGGTCCCAGCCGACCCCGTACATTTGATGCAAAATCTACGCTGTCTAGCTGCGAAAACCCGGTTTTGTCTATGGTGGGCTGCCCGCAATCATTGTAATTGCATGCCCGAAATTAAGGCAGCCCGTTAACGCACATATCGCGAGAGCATTCTTGACCAGCCGCAGCACCTACATATTGTCCTTGAATATCCCGAATCCTCGTCGCAGAGGTCGGGCTCGGTGAGGGCTTTAGGTCAATATGCGTATCGCACCCGGCGGCCGCCGGACAGCGGAGAACGGGCCGGCCGACGACATCATCGCGCGGCAGCAACACACAACTCACTTTCTCGCCGCCCTGCGCACCCACTCCTAACCCGCACGCAGTCCAGGGCCAAAGGTTCGGCCCCATTGTTCCGACGTACGCTTAGCTGAGGTCCGTCTGGAACGAGGGACCTCAGCTCTGGAACGAGCATCGGTGCGATGGAGGTCGGATCGCCCACTGAGTCGCCCGCTGACCCCCCCGCCGACGGCGCAGCTCCGTTCTCGTATTTGGCCGCCCTCAGTTCGCCCGACCTTGTAGTCGCTAACTTCTGGCGCTTATTCTGCATCAAGCAGCACATAATTCCCAGCGGGAAGGCCCTATTGAGCCCTACTACTGACCCTACTACTTTTCCGCCAAATCTGAGTTTACCAAATTTGAAATTTGTTTTATCAAGTTTTCGTCTTGACAAGCTGTTTGCCCAGCATCACGGAAGGGCCCGCCCCTCACCAACCCATATAGGGTCCGCTAATTAAAGCGCGCACGGCGAAGCCTCTGTATAGGCCATGTGGCTATGTTGCAAACCGGTGGTACTAATCATCAATAATGGACGCATACACGCTTGTGCTAGTAAGAATTGTAAGCGTGTTTTAGGTGCCAAAACATATGTCGCTCGAAATGGAGGTGGGGGGGATTTGATAGCTGACCAAAGTTTTGATAGCTAGTACTTTCCGCTTTGCTTACTACCGGCTCCAACCAACCGCCGTACCGTGCGCACACCGCACAACCCTCACCAGCACTGCCGCCGCCGCGCTAGGCCGGCATGATGCACTCGCCCCGAACGCAAATACCTATCATTCCACAACCCCGCCGCCTACCTCACGTCGCCAACCTTTGGCTTGGGTAGCTGACACCATGTCGGTATCCACCAGGCGCACCGTGAAGGTGGAGGTTAAGTGGGACGGCAAGGAGCTTTCCGTTAGGCCCGTGCTCTAGCCCCTACAACAGGATTGGCTAGAGGCCCGTACCGTGCGCAGCATGCTAGAGTATGCAATGAACGACTTGGACCCTAGCCTATCCTTTGAGCTCGTTGAACAGATTGCAGTGGTCGTCATGGAGTACGAGCCGTTCAGCTTGCAATCCTCGGGCAAGAAAGGGCGGCGTGTGACTGGTGAGTCCGGTGGCAGCCGCATGCCCCAAGACATGTGATGGGATGCGATGGAAGAGGTGCCCACTCGGCACGTCGAGTTCGCATGGTGAGCACACGCTAGCAGAAGGGGGAGGGGCAGCCATAGCACACTATTGTTGTTTAATCGTGTGCTGTGTGCTCTGAGTGCTGCCCTCATGCCTTGATGATTGTGCACACCTACGTGTGTGGCAGCTTTATTCCCCCTACACATTATATGGACAATTGCAGCACTTTTCCTCTGGACAGTGATGTTGGTAGTAATTTACACAGTACATCAACCAGCTACCAAACTTATGCGGTTGTCATATCAAAGGGGGTACCTAAAACACACTTACAGTTCTTACTGGCCTTTGTGTTTCACACGGGGGTGATGACATGCGTACATGGCGCCACATGTATGCGACCCCCCCCCCCCGCCCCCCCCCCGCCCCCGGCCCCCGGCCCCCCACCGCACGTCCGTTTAAACACGCGACCACGTGACCGCCCGTATACGCGTGTTCTCATCGTTTCTATGCCCCCGGATCTCGCAGCCTACTCCAGCGCTACGCTCCTCCGGCGGCGGCCAAGCGGCTAGGCCGCCAGGTCGTTTCGCTTCCGAGATCGGCCCCGTATTGAGCTGCTGCCGGCGGTGTCCTTGGACGCCTCGCGAGGGTAGGAGGTGAAGGCGGGGAAAACACCCCCATGCACGGCTGGGCGTATGCTCTCCGATCTTGTGCAGCTCACTAGTGCCGGATCGCCCGACGCGTGGCAGCCACCTGCCCACGCTTCTGGCCGAGGTCATCGCCCGAGGGCGGCTTTTTGGGCCATGTGCACGGTTGGATTCATTACAGCCACCACCGTACAAGGCTTTGCCAAGTATTGTAACGCCCCCGTAATTGGCGGTGAGTTTACCAATATGGATTATCAAAGCAGGACATAGATATTGTGAGCGGAAATCGGCCTGAAATGTTGCACATGCATGTTCATGCTATATAGCTATATAGAGTTTGATGAAGCCCTATAACCCTAATAAAATTGAAACTGAAATTTAAATTGGAGTTGAAGTACAACTGCTAATTCGTTGTTCTCCGCCGCCCGGATCGAGTCGTTGTGAGGGCATGTCATCTCTAATCACAGTAGGGACACATCATATGTGTATTACAGCTCCGGCTACCGGACTTCCTCTTCTGTTTACGTCCCGGCCTCCTTCCGTTGCAGCCATGGGCTGCCCCGCATGTATACTAACTATCACCGCCTTCGCGGCTTCTCCGTCTTCCGCGCCCGGCTCAGCATAGAGCCCATGGCATTCCGCTGGGTGTTTGGTCCCCTAGTCGCGCCATCGACCCGCTGCACAAATAGGCGTCGGGCTAGGGCGGTGCCATGTTACCGTCTATTCCGTCTAGGGTATAAGTGTCCCGCAGAGGAGGCTTAGTTGAACTAAGGCAGCTGGAGCGTCCCGCCCGCTCTAAGTCTTGTACGGAAGTCCCCATCCCGAAGGGGGCGCCATCGCGGCCGTTGTGGATGGGGGAGAGTTGCAAATTAAGGGATGTTGCAGTGTCGGTATCGTCGAGTAGGGACCACGGGTGCTCGACGAGTGGTGGTTACAAATGGGGACAGGCATGCATAATGCTAATGCGGCGCGCGAGAGGCCCGGGCGCGGGGATATGTTTTGTCGGATTCGGGGGAGTGGCACGCCGGCTGAGGGGGGGGGGGGGGGGGGGGGGTTGTGGAGGCATGGGAGAGGCAGGGTGGGGGGGAAGGCAGTGGGAGAGGGAACGCTTCGGCTGCCTAAGCTTACCTGCTGAGCTCTGAATGGGATAGGCCTAACTTAGGTAGGGACAGCAAGGGGGCGTTGCTGTCCTAGCTACAGCCCGTTGGAAGGAGGAGGGACTATGATACACAGGAGGACGGCCGATAGCTTGAGCTGTAAGTACACCTAGTGGTCCCTACCATGGGTAGAGATAGCATGCCCTAATAACAACTCAGTATGAGCTAGTGGCCGCAGCGGACTAGTAGTTGTAATCAATTCCAATTCCAATTCCAATTCCAATTCCAATTCCAATTCCAATTCCAATTCCAATTCCAATTCCAATTCCAATTCCAATTCCAATTCCAATTCCAAATTCAATTCCAATTCCAATTCCAATTCCAATTCCAATTCCAATTCCAATTCCAATCCATTCCAATTCCAATCAATTCCATCCAATTCCAATTCCAATTCCAATTCCAAATTCCAATTCCAATTCCAATTCCAATTCCAATTCCAATTCCAATTCCAATTCCAATTCCAATTCCAATTCCAATTCCAATTCCAATTCCAATTCCATCCAATTCCAATTCCAATTCCAATTCCAATTCCATTCCAATTCCAATTCCAATTCAATTCCCAATTCCAATTCCAATTTCCAATTTGGGGGGAGGGAGCGCGGGGGGGGGGGGGGGGGGGGTCATCGTCGTCCATGTCCTCGGCCCCGGCCACCTCGTTTTCGTCTTCGAGGTCGGGGTAGTCCTCATCGGAGGGGTGCGGGTTGTCTGCAAAATATTCGTCCTCCGCCGGAGAACTTGACGAGGGTGTGCTCGCGAGCACACCCTCGTCACCCGATCACGCGTGATTGGGTGTAGTCGTGAGCCGCCCGCAATCAGGGCCGCGATACTGGTCGTGAGGCGGCGGTGTGTACGTAGGGAGGGTCGGGTAAGCAGGGTGGTGGCTTCCGAAATGAGCGCCTTCCGGAAGTCGGCTTTGGGGGAGGTGTCGTGGCCGGAGAGATCCTCTGGGGTGCGGGTGCGAACCGGAAGAGAAGTCTCTGGCCTAGGGTCCTAGCCCATGGTAGGATCATGGATGCGGTCGGCGTGCGCTTGTGCGCCATAATCTTCTGGTGTGGCACGGGGAGGGGGTTACACCGCCGGTGGATGCCGTTGTGGGTGGGTGGAGATGCGGGCGGTTGAGTCCTCGACATGGCCGTTGCTGGTGGAGGGCTGTGTTGGATTGGGACTCGGTGGCCCTTGCCTCGGGTGGTGGAGGGTTGCGTCCCGAGCTGCGGCCGCGGCCATGGCCCGCGCCCTGGCTCCGGCCGCCGCTGGGGCTTTGGCCTCGGCCATGGCCCACGCCCTGGCTCCGGCCGCCGCTGGGGCTTCGGCCTCGGCCACAGCCGCGTCGGCCGCCAGAGGCCGGGGGACGGCGTCCGCCTTGGGGTTGCTGGCGTGCAAAGGTTCGGGCTTTCTTAGAGGCGCGGCCCGGGTCGACGGCGGTCCAACCCGCAAGCTGTTCCATCGCAACCCGGACGATGAGGGCGCGCTCGCTGTCGGTGTTGTTTGGGCGGGTGTATGAGAGCAAGCTACCGCCGCCTTATGCGTGTAGGGAAACGTCTTTGAAGCGGAGGCCGACGCCACGGGTAGCGAGCGCGCCAAGCAGCCACGAGGGACGGCGGGACGGCTGGCCGCTGGAGGGGGGCCGAAGGGAGGAGGGGGGGCATGCGGTAGGCATTAGGGTTGGTGGGGTCGTCTTCGATGGTAATAAGGCGGAGGCGGCGGGTCAACGCCGCAAATATCACTGCGAGCGAGGAGGTGACCAACACGGCGACCCTCATGGCCTCTAGTTCGGAAGACAACGGTCTGCGTGGGGTGGCGATCTCGCCCGTCTGGCATTTGCGGATTTTCAGTTCGGCCGGGCATGTGGTGGGGTCCACACCGGCGACTTGAAGCTCTTTCGTGAGGAAAGTCATATTGTGTGGGGCGTGGGCTGGGACATCTGCATGGCGGCGGTAGAAGGCGTCTAGGACAACCTCCGCGATTTGGGCCGGTGTGGGCATGACTTTCTTTGGAGGAGGGTCGAGGGGTTCGAAGTGGCAATCGATGACCCATTCGAAAAAGTCATCGCTAATCTCCTTCGTTGCCTCGTGCCCGGGAAGTGCGGAGTCCGGGATGGAGTCTGTGCCGATCTAGAGTTGTTATTCTGTCATGTGGTTCGCTACTGGGAGGCAGATCACTGTGCCCACGTCCGCTCCGGTGAGGAGGGTGGCCCCCTCTCGGGAGGCCAGTTCCAACGAGGAGTTGTGGTGGGGGAGCGCTGTTTATGGATGAGGCATATCTCCAATCAAGGTGGCGTAGAGGAACGCGTTGGGGAGGCGCACTATCGGAAATGGCTGGATAGGGACACCGGAGGGGGCAGTGTTGGAGAGTGCCTCGTGCTCTTTCCATGCCTCGTCCGTGGCGGCGATGGCCACGGTCTCGATTCGCCGGGCGGCGGGTGGAGCCTCGGGCTGCCATTCGCGGGCGTGCATGGGGGTCAAGATGTTGAAGAGCCACATGTAAAGCTTTGGTGGCCGAAAAGCCCTCGATGTCTGGGCTTGCTATGTAAAGCGTGCGTCTAGTGCGGATGGCGGGTGGGATGACTGGGGCGTCTATGCGGGGTTGTGAGGCATGGCCGGCGGTGGTGCACAGACAGCCGGCTACGTGTTGCCGTGAGGGGGTCGGCTTACATGCGGATGACCTGAGCGGCATGGATTTTGGGAAGAGTGAGTTTGACGTGTCTCGGGGTCCGGTCTTGCCGGTCGCATATATAGGAGTTTGGAGCAAACATAGAGGTCGTCCGGGGTTGCGGTGATGTGGGTCCAGTGTTTCTTGAGGTTGTAGTGTAGAATGGCGGTCAACGCGTCGTGGCGGTCGACGAATGTGGTGATGTCGTGACGGGGGTTGGCAGTTTGTTGAACACCAGGGTAGCAGTGTCCGAGGGGGGGGGGGGGGGGGGAGGCTGTACTCGCCCGTTAGGGTAAGGTGTGTTTTTGATCATCGAGGGAAATTTTGTAGAGCGCAGGCACGGCTGGGCCGCCAGCAGCCTTTGGGCGTCGATGACCCTGACTGATGTGCTATGCGGACAATTGTTCACATTGGGCGTTTAAAGTACTACCCCTCAACATTGGGTTTGGTGCCCCATGCACACTGCCGCCGAGCATGCATCATTATAGAATATGCCTCGGTGGGATAGCCATGGGTAGTTGAGGGGTCAAATGACGGCTTTAGCAGGTCCACGTTGAGCCACTGCGCGGTATGTTAGTTTGTGTTGATGCCCATCACATGATCAAGTGTTGCCCTATGCCGTAGCGTCTGCCATATCCGCGCCGCCGCGCGCGCACGGCCACCCATACAGCCGAAGACCTACCTGGTGATATAGGATTTAGGATAACACACCCTGTGGTGACCCAAGATAGGGCAGCTGATCATCTATGTTTAATCCCCTAGTTACATCCCCAGGCAAGGCAAGATAGAACCTACATCCAAGCCCTTCATGAAGTTTATGGCGAAGTGTAGGACTTCGTGGCTAAATGTACCGCTGCTCCCCAATTGGGCATCTGGGCCTCATGGCGAGGTCTACGCTGCCTCCTCTCGCAGCTAGGCTTTGTGGTGTGGTATCTGCTTACTTTGGCAGCGCTCATAGCGCCTCCTCGTATCCTCCGCACCGTCTCCGCGGCAGGTCGCTAGTATCCATAATACATAACGACGCCGTGTCCAATTATAAATAGTATCGTCTAAAACGCGGTACGATAGCAGTGCTGCGACAACCGTGCAATAATGATACGCGGACACATCTGAATCTTCCATCCTCGTATCAATTATGGTGATTATGACGCGCATATCATTATGTACTGTACCCGGGGGGTGCGCAAATGCTCATTGACATATAGTGACGAGAAGCGGTGGGTCGGCACTGTTGTGCGCGCCGCGCGCGCGATTCGTGTAGTTAAGGTATGAGCCTCCGGTACAATTTAGCGAATTTATTAATTCTGGTACGGGATATAGATACTATGTTATTCCGCTATGCTAGATTCGGTGCAGCAGTGTATCTAGGGTGGCAAGGTGCACAGGGCAAGGTGCAAGGGCCACACCTAAGCGAGGCGGCGACATCACGGTGTCGTAGCACCTTGATGCGGGACCCACAGTGGTCCTATGTGGGACCTATTCCAACATGGAACCCGAAGCAAGGCGGACCATCTAGGCGGCGACATCATGGTGTCGCATCATCATGACTACGCGTGTTAGGGTTACGCCTAGCGACTACCCTAGTACCACCACAGAACCTGCGACGCCGATATTATGGCCAAGTAATTGTACCTGTACTCGTACAGTCATACTGTTGTACCGATATTTCACGCGTATTATTACTGGTACGGCCACAACCAGACGCCGGTAATATTCCTTGTAACACACAGTACGCGCTATATTAAATTCCTTATTCATTAGGATACTAGCTGCCTGTCCGCGGTACTGATTCATACCGCCACATGATAGATATGCAATGCCACCGGCATATTGTAACAGATTACATTCTGCAATCAACTCAATTCGCCAACGCTACGAGTAGAGCCATGTTTCACCAAGTACGGCCACGAGTACTTACACTGGTCTCGGCTTCCTGTTACGATCCATCCCCATCTGCTGACCCACAGCGACCTGCCTGCTCTCGCACGCACGACGATACATTCGCGGTTTCGCTGGTCCTTCAGAACCCCGGTAGCGATTCTGAACCCTTCAACCTTTATCCGGGCCGCGTGTCGCCATGGCATCTCACCGGAGCGCCGTAAAGCCGGGTACCCTCCCGGTGGTCCACCCGCCGAACAGTCTATGCGTCAAATTGTCGAGATTGAAGAAGATGTTGGAAGCCCGCGTTATCGCGCCAACCCAGAACATATCTCACAAGCTCGCCGACGTTCACGACTTCCCGGCGGTCAAGGCCTTTCTGGAGACCGTCGACAAAGAGATTTCCAACCAAAACGAGCTTTAGGTTCCTGAGATGGAAGCATGGCTCGGTCGACAGTTCAAGACTGATTCTATCGTGGCTCACACCCATCAGTTGGTTCTCAACCGCCATGAGCTCCGGGTTCACATCGTCATGGGATGCGAGGTCCTGACTCACTCCGTCAACTATCATGACTGGAAACAAAGCTTTCTTCAAGGCCGCTTTCCCCAACGCCATTCAGACAACCGTCGGAGACTACGCACGTGACATATGCGTCAAGCCGAGCGACCCCAAGATGGCTACCAGTTGTGTCGAATTGCAGCGCAAGCTACAAGCTGCATTTGCCTTGTTGCATGAACCTTTTGCTATGCCTGAGTACTTGCAAGTGCAACGTAATTTGCAGGCGATTCTCAGGCACGAGAGAGCCGAGGTACAGAAGATGGGTAGCCAACGAGACTGTTTCGACTAATGAAGTGCTTTTCAGACATCTCTCGGCTATCGACGAGGAGCATCGCCTCGCTGTCGAGAGCGCCAAGAAGAAGCACGCCAACATCAGGGCCCACAAGCGTCACTACAAGGAGTATTAGGGTCGTCGTCACATGCCGACCTTCCCAAACCCGTGGTCGCGCAACAACGGAGCGTCGACCAGCTCTGCCCCGAGTCGCCCTATTGCTCAGGACAGCTTGCCTAGTCGCCCACCAACAAGAGTCGCTTCTCTGGTGAGTGCGCCAAATGCGGCATAAAGGCCACTCAATTTATGAATGCCGCCATGCGCCCGAACATGACAAAGAACATCTCAGAGCCAAAGTGGCTGCTAATAAGCTAGCCAAGCAAGTCGACAAGATCGACTTACACAAAAAACAAATGACGGTATTGGGCGGCACGCCAACCTGTGCCTCTCAATGTAATTGAGACAATTGAGACTGGCATGTCGCCGAGTCCATGCGAAAATGCATGCACTGCCAAACTGCATGATCAGCCCCCGCATGAGATCGAGGATACATATGTCGATATGGTTGAGCATTGCGCTCCCACGGCACTGAACCCCTACGACTCGCAACCTGAGCATGAAGCTCATGGGTGCGCATGTGCTCATTCACACCTCATTGCCGACATCGAGGACGAGACAGGGTGCAGAGAAAAAAGTCGACAATACCAATGTCAAAGACAAAAATACGCATGCCAGACCGAATGCCAAACTGACTATCATGCGAAAGAGGTCTCGAGTGCGCAGAATGCGTACCAAAAACAAGAGTCGAAATAATGACACTGAAACTAACAAATATGCAAAACCAAATACGTGTCTGACTGACTCGGTTGTATTTGACCAAGCAGAATTCAAGAGACTGAATTATGCCTATGGTCCAGTCACTTTTAGATGCCTGTGCCTCAGCATATGACGCTGTCTGTTCAAATTATTGCAGTGCTGAAAACCCATTTCTGCAACATGACATCAAAAGTCGTAAAACTGTGTTCATCAATCCAGTGTATGATGACACAGCCTGCCCATCTTGCTACGTTTTGAGATGCAAAGACAAGAGTCACCCTTTGACACAAGAGCTATTATTGTTATGCCCAGACGGTCCTCACAATAAGGACAATCCTGGAAACCGCTGCTTTCAAAATATAAAAAAATTCACAGCTTCATTCCCGCGTGGAACATATCGGTTTCACACACCTAGTTCAACAACTGATACTGAACCTATGGGACCCACTGAGTGGTATGTTGATGTCTACCTGGCTGACTATGCTGTTGAGGAACGTTCAGCCCATGCAATTAATAATGTCGTAACCACTGAAGAACTCAAAACCATGCTGGCTGAGCAGCAAGGTAAGGAGTATAAACGAAAAGCCAAGAAGTCACGTATGATGACAGAAAAAAATGTTTTGTTACCAGCAAGTCTGATCACGATTTATTGTTGTTACACCCAACCTGTGCTGAATTCAATATAACACCTTCAGTACTGGTTGACATCGGTGTTGCTTTGAACTTTGCCAGCACCAAGTATGTCAAAGAGAATAAAATACCAACTACACCACTTCAAAATAAGATCAGAGTTATTCTTGCTGATGGTAGGTTGGTTCTTGCTACACAAAAAAATCACCATTGAATTGAATATCAACAATTACACAATACCCATTGACTTCACAGTCACACCGTTACAGAATAATTTCAATCTGGTTTCAGGGATGCAATTACTAAAGCAACACAACGCACATGTTGATTGGTAATCTGGTATGGTGACATTTCCCACAGGACTAAAAGTCCAATGCCAAACAGAGCCCCGCCAGACATTGTAGCCGCAGCTGAGAAGCATTATAGCATATTTTGAGAGCAATTTATAGACAGAGGACAACACTTAATGCGCACGTGGCCCGGTGCGCGGCGCGCGCACGCACGCGTACCGCGAACAATTAGCGTGACGCGCAGCCGTCCGAGCATGCATGTGATCGCGTGCGTCTAGGAGGGCCCTCCCCATATGGGAGGTCCCTTTTCTCCTGTGTCTTGCTTGCGAATGCCTGTGTTACCGGCGAGACGCATAGGCACGAGACTGTGCACGGAACTAAGACGGTCTATATGAGACGAAGATCGGCGTGAGCAGGAACGAGGATCGGAGGTGACCATTGTACCTTGCATGCTTGCCTGGCGGACGCACGCGTGCTTGTTTACCGTGCGTGCGTGTTGCTTGCTGCCTGTTCGGCCCGTCCGAGGCGAAGTACTACGGAAAGTACAGTACGAACTGTTGACGGTGGCAGCTAGCACTGCGTAAAGTACTGCGCGACGCGACGGTGACATGTGGCGAGGCGTTCCGCTACCGACTAGTATTAACCCCTTAGGGTACGGGCAAGACCGGCAACGCTAGTCTGAACTACAGCCATGTATGTGTCTAAGAGGTGCCTATAGTGGCTCAAGTTCGCATTCAGACAAAGGGGAAGAGCACTCGAGGGTGAGAGTGAGTGCTATAGTAGATGGTGGAAGGCCCTAACAGCCAAAGGGAAACTGGAGACGACCAGCTCGTAGCAGTTCCCTAAACCCTAAACCTCGAAGTGTGGGAGACAGATCCCACACGAGGTTGGGCCAGGAAGGCCCTTGGACTAGTGACATGACAAGGTGTGGAGTCTAGCAAGTTCCTTTTTGGGTTTGGCGAAAGGCGAAAGGCGAAAGGGTTTGCTAGTTCGAGCGCGCTTTGTAGTTGACTTTGAGTGCGCCACATACAATGTGGTATATAATCGGGCGAGCGTGACGCACTAATGCCGATCTAAGTGTGTTGGATGCTGAGTGGCTTTTCCAAAACACGGCCTCTGCGTGAGGGCCGTGACGCGGAGGCGCTCTTTCACCATCCCGCGGGGGTGCGAGAGTGTCGTGTTCCCTTGGGTACCACTTGGCCTGCTCCAATTCAACGGGTACCGATTGGCCTGCTCTAGTCAACAGTTCAACGACGACAAGGGGGTAGGATGGAGGGAGGTAGCGCACGAGCTCGGGAGTGAGGAGGCGCCGGCTTCACGATCATTGTGGGGGCGTGGGGGAGGGGGGGGGGGGGGGGGGGGGGGGGGGGGGGTTGGAGGCTACGCATACCGTCCATGGTACGACGGCGGCCCTCCGTGGAGCCCTGAGCAGCCCCCGTAAACATGCGCGCGAATACGCGCTCTATGCGCGCCCCGCCGGGCTATCCCGTACACGAGAGAAATCACCATATATAAACGATATCGATCGCTGGTAGTTTAGAACAAACAAATGAGCATAAACTTCTGAACGCTTAATCCGCCGCCGTCACGGTTTTGTGACGATTGGTCTCCCGCGTGGGGCAACGGAGCGTGTCGCGTTCGCTGCTGCCAGGCTGAATACATGGAAAAAGAACGAGCGACCGGGTGTTTCGAGGGGAAACACGCTGGCCTGACTAAGTGATGCCCATACGGGCTCACGGGTGACAGGTGCTTATCGAGTGACTTCGTGACCTTGCATACGGCTCACCAGCTAGACGGTGCAGCGACGACAGCTAGACACGCGGACCCGGCGCTCGTTAGCTGCCTGCTACCGCCTCAAGCGCACCTCATCTCCAGCAGGTACTATGGAGACTTCGCAGGGTGCTCAGGACAATGATGTTGTCGAAGTATGGAAATCGAGGTATGCCGCACTGCAAGTGTTCTCTGCGCCTGCCTCGGCGGCACTTGTCGCTGTTTCGACGTTTGGCTTTCCTGAGACCGGCGCGGCGATGCCCCCCCCCCCCCCCTGTACCCCCCGCCCCCCTTCCGACCGTCTTCACCGGCGCTGGCAGAGGCAACACGGCGCTGCTGGCGAAACAGCCGGATCGAGCGATAGCTTGCTACAGCAGGGCGCTCTCGATGGATAGTGGGCGTGCGGAAGTGTATGCCAACCGCTGCGCCGCTTACAGCGAGCTCGGCCTATGGGAGGAGGCGGTGAGGGACGCCGACGAGGTACGCGCCGCTTCTGGGGCCGCTGCCGTGCCGCGCCGGGTGGAGAGTCGGCATGTTGCCAAAACTCTTCTCGACACATCGCCGTGCGCAGGCCCTCAAGCTTCAGCCCAGCAGCGTGAAGTCGCAGTACCGCAAAGCGGTGGCGCTGGACATGCTACAGTGTACCGAAGAGGCGCTGCACGCTGTGGAGCAGGTGCACGCGCAGACTCACTCCCAGCTGCCTTGTGGAGATCACGAGGGTCAACAAAGAGGAATTTTACTTCAGCAAAGGTAATATGAGTTCTCACTGGGATTGGCGTCCCCCTCAAATTCCTGTACAGGCGCTGGCGCATGCTCCCGCGTCCAAGAAGCTGAAGCAGTTACGCGCCCAGCTATGTGCCCGCATGCGGACGGAGTTTCAGAGCCGCCGGCTGGAGGACGTGTCGCTTGCGCAGCGTTGCCTGCAGGATGCCAAACTGTCGCGGGTGGGGCGACCCGGTCCCTGCTTCTGCCGCTCCCCTACATATGCGCGTGCCTCTGCCGGGCCGACCCTCCCAAAAGCAGCTGGTCGGGATGGGCGGCTGAAGGTGTGAGCTCACTGGCCCGCAGAGTAGCGCAGAGGCAGAGGAGCGCCGCCAGGCGCAGCGGCGGGAGGAGGAGCGGCGGCGGAGGCGGGAGCAATGGGAGCTGCAGTGGGAGGACGAGATACAGCGCATGGCGTATCGATGTACGAAGCCTACAGTAGGGAAGGGGCGGGGGAGGGAGCAGCGGCAGCCCCCACCTACAGGCACTGCTGAGCCACTTGGGCGCCTGGTACATTGTCCCCCTTGCCTGCAGACCAATTCCCAGAGTCTCGGCGCGGCGCAGATGCAACAGCAGCAGCAGCGGCGGAGACAGACACGGGCGATGCGTCGCTCTCTGCGGAGGAGGTGCTGGGCGTGGGCCCTGGTGCGGGGGCGGCCGACATCCGACGCGCGTATTTGGCCAAGGCGGTCTCGGTGCACCCGGACAAGGGCGGGTCTGTGCAGGCATTTGTGCAGCTGCAGGCTGCGTTCAAGGCGCTGATGGCAACCTGCTCACCGGCCCCGTAAAGTCAGACCGGGAGGCTCAGCGCAAACAGGCCATCCAGTAGCTTCATGAGCTGAGAGAAACAGTAAAAACTACTTGATCCTTTAAAAATAGCTCGATGTACCACAAATACTGAATTGACAGAAATTTTGTCTCTGCTGGGGCACTGCCCCGCATCGTTAAAAGATCGCCCCGCCCGCTCACTCGATGACCCACCCCCGGGCCTGCGCCTGCTGCTTCCTCTTCCCTGCTGCCGCGCTGGTGAGGAGGCCCACGGTGGGCCCGCCCTTGCCGGCGGCTGTCCCTTCCCGTACCCACGCTGACGGCTGCGCCAACGGCTGCCCAGAGCCTCCCGCGTCCTGCACTGTGCCAGGAACCACCTTCTTGCTCCTGCAGGCGCACCGCAGGCGGCAGCAACACTCCCATCAGTACCAGCAAAAACCGTGGATTCCTCCTTTTAGGCGGGCACCATGGTGGCGCTGAATCCGGCACGTCCTCCTCTCCCTCCGCGCCCCCTTGCTGGAACGCCGTGTTTCACGGGCTACTGCAGAGCTGCGTGAGTATTTCTGGCAGAAAGCGTGCTGCCCGAGGTATCAGTAGCAAATTTAATTAGGGTGCTGCCCTCCGTTAATTACCCCCTTTTTTTGACGGTAACAAGTCATACCAGTATTTCAACACGACTTGTCACAGCAGCTGCGCGTATACTTTTTTACGTTGTACCGGTTGTAGTGTTCATATCCAGGCTTACTGTGAGCAACCATAGCAGAGATACCATGATCGTACGTACTGTGACCAATGGCCATCGGCGGGCACAAGAAAACATAGTCTTCGCTGCCATTGCGTAAATGCTGTGGCCAGACAAGTAGCGCAGTTCGCATCCTCTCTACCTGGTAGCTGTTAACAGGTCGCGCTGCAGCACCGCCAGGCTGCCCTGGAGACCAGGGGCTGCCGGCTCTGCCTGGGTACCAGGGTGGTCCTTCCATATGTCGCGCTTGGCCGCGGCCTTCTCCTCCTTGCGCTTGCGCTTGGCGTACGCTGCCGCCAGCTGGTCCGCGGCAGGCATGACCGGCTTCTGCGCAGGCTGCGGCCGGCTCATTGCGATGGCCCAGAACCCGCGCGCCGTCAGCGCCACCAGGTCGCGCTCGTACACATGTTCCACAGCCATCGGCAGCACCGTGCTCTGCGCCATAGGGCCACAGGGGCAGCGCGTCTATCTGTCAGCCAACACAGGCTCCGGCAGTCGGGGGCCCTTCGAGGGCCATGATGGTGAGGGGGATGCGGCCCTGTCACTCAATGCCGCACCTCGTTGAGCTGCAACACAAAGGTGTTGAGGCGGTGGATGGACAGGATGATCTTGAAAGTGTGGTTGTATCCGTCCTTGATCTGCGTCTTGCCGTCCAGCTTGATTTTGATGGCAGTGGGAGTGAGGACCAGCATCAGCTGGCGGCTTGAGCCCTGTGGTAGCCACAACAGGCGGCGTGAGCACGGAGAGGGTGGTGACATCTGGAGCGGATGTTAGCCAAGGTTCCACATGTCCATACTGGAGGAAGGCTCTGGCGGGGTGGGCCGGGGGAGGGCAGGCGTAACCTTCTCTGACAGTAGCCGGATCTTGAACTCCGCGTACGAATTGGCAATGAGGTGCTTGACAAGCATGCTGAGCTCCGGATCGATCTTGACCTTTTTGGAGCTGGCAAAGAATGCGCTGCCAAGCGCCTGCAGGGTGGGGCGGAGGAGATACGCGAGCAGCGAGGTGTGCAATCGGATTCGAGGAACAGGTCGTGCAGTAGTATGGCATCCTGCGAGGTAGGGGATGTGTGCGCCAGTGCGGGACTGATTGGAACCATGGCAAGGCACGCACCCGGCCGGTGTCTGCCGTGCACGGCAGGCAGGCCACCCCCAGCGATGTCATCATGTCGTCAGCGTTGGGAAGGTACGCCATGCTAGTGGCGCCCTTGATGCGCTCAAAGCGACCCTTGTCGTTGGCGCGGTACCACTGCACCGCCAGCGGCACGCTCTCCGGCTCCACCCCCTCCGCAAACGTGATGCGAAGCTTGTACAGCGATGTGGAGTACGGCCCGCCTGACAACTTCACCTTGTGGATCTGCCGCTTTTTGAGATCCAGAGCATGCATGTCGGCAATGAAGCCAGCCTGTGGCAGCATGGGTCCAGGGTGGGAATCAGCAAGGCGGAACAATTGCCACATCAATTCGCATCGCGAGGAGACACCGCTGAGGGCAGTGAACACACTCTACTAACGCATTGCACTTCTGTGGGAAGCCAACATTAACTTTCATGCCATGTAAATTACATATCCCTATTATCAACATACGTTATGGTAGTTGACATTCATCTACATCCTAGAACTATCTTGCACTGAGTCGTGTTTGTCACGTATACACGGTCGCGTTTTTACTCACTTAGATTGTGGGGTCAAATGAACAGATTCCGCAAGTACTACCGGATCCAGCGCTACGGTGCTACACAGCTTGTCTAGTGGTATATGAATTGCGATGCGCCCTTTCCTGGTAAACAGCAGCCCCTGCGTGAATCCACCAAATATCCGCCCTGTCATGCAAAGACCCGCAGGAGAGAGGAAGAAGGGAAGGAAAGCGGGGGGGGGGGGGGGGGGTACCTTGCAGTAGCCGCCCATCATGTAAATACGGCTGGGGCCCATCAGGGCACACGCTGCGCCGCTGCGCGCGAGCGGGTGGCCACCTGGCAGGTCCAGCTGCGTCCAGATGAAGGTGGCGGTGTCCAGGACGTACAGGTCATGCATTGCTTGGTCGCCGTCAAAGCCCCCAAACACCAGCATGCGCTTTCCCTGCACCAGCGCATCAGACACCCCACATCAGCTGCAGGGAGGACGCCCATGCAGGGGACAAGAGTGCGCGGCGGTGGGCCGCGCCTCGCACCTGATCAATCATGACACAGCTGTGCCCGCTGCGCGGCGAGGGGTTGGCGCCGCGCAGCTGCACCCGTCGCCAGGTGGCCAGATCCAGCTGGAATTCCAGCAGCTCATCAAGCGGCTCGTACTGCGATTGCCCGCCAAACACGAGCATGCGGCGCCCCGTCACGACCGCGCTGTGCCCCGCGCGCGGCTCCGGCAGGAAGGTGCCGCGCGGGATGACGCGGCGCCACTCCAGCTTGTCAATGTCCAGCGCACACATGTCGTTGAGGAACTCGCCGCCGCTGTCCATCTCCTCCAGCGCCATCCCCTGGAACAGCGACACACCCACCGAAACCCAGCCACCAAACACCACCAACTCCTGCACCGGCAGCTCCTGTGCGCCCACATTACCCATCTCGTCCAGCACCTGCCACCGTGCCACACCATAGCATGCAATCGCGTCAGACAACTCGCTCACATGTGTCAGCTGGCTGGCTGTGACGTGCCCAGAAGGATCGGACACGGTGGAGGGGGTACAGAATACAGTACACACCACACCACGAGGCTGGTGTCTCTTATGCATCACAGTTCACGAGGGCCTTTGTCCTTGTATTACACCATCAGGTGCTCGGGATAATGGTAGGGCTGAGAGGCACAGTGCAGCGGAGGTGTACAGGTGCTGGGCGGGCGAGCGGGGGGGGGGGGGGGGGGGGCGTGCCTGGCCATGGAAAAAACGCTCCGCACCGATGCCGCCAACCACAAGGCACGCTGAGTGCATGCATCGCGGCTGTGGCAGGACGCCTGTGGTATTGGGCGCCTTCCACACCAGCGGCTCCTTGGTCACGTTCTCAACACCCTCCAGCACGTGCAGCCCGGCGGTGCAGTCCTCGCCATCCCAGCCGCCAAACAGCATCATCCGGCAGGTGCTGAACTGGTACGGGTAGACCGTGCTGATGGTTGCGTACGCGCGCCGCCCAGGCGCCTCGCCCAGGCAGTCGGCCAGCTCCCACCTCAGACTCTCTCCACAGAACTCCCACGTGTCCTGCCAGGCGAGGGGGGGAAGGGATGTGAGGAAGGGATAGGCAAGCACGTTAGGACTTAACCTTTGCCGGCGCGCAAGACACCAGGAGGACAGCCTCAGTACATGGAGCAGGTCCAGGCCCCCACCTCGTGGAAGTCCCCGTGCTCAGAGGCGCCGCCAAAAAGGACTGCCGCCATAGCGTTGGTGGCCATCACGTGCCCCGCCCGCGGCGCAGGGTTGGTGCCTGAGATGGCCAGAGACGGGCACCAGTCCCAGTCCACATACTCCTCCAGCCCCTGGGGCGGCAAGCCCAGCAGCTGAGCTGGCAGCAACCCAAAGGGATGGGTGTCGCCAAACGTGGGGAAGTTCAGGGAGCTCAGGGACAGGCAGAGACTGAGTCCAGCAGGGAGGGTGCTACCTTTTTGCCGTCCGCCTCGCTCTCCGCACGCAGCTCGGCCTCGTCCACCACCCCCTCAAAGCCCTAAAGCCCCACCGAAAAGTGCGCACAGCCATGTGTCAGCTTGCGGAATGCCGTTGTTTCAGGGCCCACCCTCCAGCCCACGGAGCAGTCCCAGGATCGGATAGTGAGAACAAGCAAGAGCCAGGCACCTGAGGGATGTGTGACAGCCTGTCCGCGGTGGTCATCCTCACACTGGCGTCCACCTCGATGGAGTACTTGGTGTCGCCCTCTGGATCCTCCTCCACGGCAACCACCTCCACGCGCCTGATGCGCCCATCATGCTGACGGTAAAGTGCAATATCACCCTTGCCAAACCGCCCAACCTCACCATGCTGGTCCTGTGCGCAACAACATGGGGAGGGGGGTTGGGCAGTTGTGAGGAAGGCAAAGGTGACCGCACTTTACGGCGGCAGCAGCTGCGGGACAGGGCGGCATTGGGAAGGCAGCCTGGGCATGCCTTGGCCTTTTTGCCGGCTGTCCGGAACGCGGAGCGGCTGTTCTGCAGCAGCTCCAGCAGCCGCGTGGCCTCCACATGCTTCTCTTCCAGGTTTGAGCTGGCGTCGCCTGACAGCAGCCGCCTGGCCAGCTCGCGCGCCTCAATCTGTGTCGCCGAGGTCGCCCAGGGCAGTCAGCGGCAACACCGTGCAGAGCAGCCACAGCACCACATGCATAGAAGGGCGGGCAGCCACGCAGTCGGAGCCCAGACCTCCTCAGGCTTCAACCCGCCATCAGCGGCTGCGTCAAACAGCAACGGTTTCTTCCACTTGTCACCGATCTCCGCAGCAGCAGCCCAATCGCCCGGCTTGGTCACCTCATTCCTTATGGCCTCCTGCGCGGACTGCGCTGCCTGAATGGCGTCCGCCACCACATTGTCGCCACCTGTATGAGTGCCACCGCCTGGCGCGAAGGCGGCATCGCCCATGGCCTCAACGGAGGCCAGCGCCTTCTCCGCTGCCAAATCAGCTGCCTTGATCCTGCGAGAATGGCAGTAACAGCATGTCAGGTATTCCCCTCCATACAACAAACGACTAGGACATTGCAAAGGCCAATTATTGTACATAAATGTGGGGCCATAGACGCAGTGGTTGTGTGCAGGATCTTTAGCTAATGATGGGGCGGCACACCTGCTGCGCTGTTTGCTGGGGCGCTCTGGAACGCCCAGCCCAAGCTCTGCAAAGATGCCCTGCGCTTTGCTGCGGGCATGGGACTTTGTCTCAGACACCGCTGGCTGCTTCAATTTCCCCTTCTCCCCCTGCCCCGTCTCCTCTTCGTCACTCGGTGGGTTCAGAGCTGCCATCTCCCTGGCCTGCTGCTTCTTGAGCGCCCGCTTCTGCCGTGCAGCGGCGCGCTTCTGCGCCCGCTGCGCCAGCTCACCCATCTCCCCTGGCAGCACGGCCCGCCAGTCAACGTCCACCTGCTGCCCGTCGAGGGCGTCCCCGCCCCCTTGCTGCCCTGGCATGCCCGGCAGCGGCCCCAGCAGCGACCCAGACTTTGCAGCTGGCGGCCCGGCCTCAGCTGGCTGGGCACTAGGTAATCGTGCGGCATCCTCCTCTTGCGAGGCGCCCTGCAGGTCGCCGAGGAAAGCAAACCAATCAGTCAATCGTGGCTACAGCACCAAGGTCGCTGTTGCTACTCAAGGATGCCCGTCCCAAGCTATGGCTCAACAAAGGTACATATCGCTAGAGCAAGAGCAAGAGCACACGAGGTGCAGGACTGCAAGTAAAATGCTCGGTCCTCACTCGCAGCTTAGAGGTGCTTCACGAAAAGTCCATACAGTCATAGCCGTCCATCTAGCTGTCAGCAGTGGCCATCTTGGCAACCCGGGGCCGGCGCCTTACCGAGGGCTCGGCCTCTGCAGTAGCGGCCTCCTCGCCCTCCCCGTCCTCCTCGCCAATGGGTGCCAGCTGCCGCTCCGCCTCCTCCATGCTCTTCCCTGCTTTCTTCTTTGGCGGCCGCCGCTGCGTCACTTCGACATCATCAATATCAAAGCGATAGCGCGCTAAAGCCGCCACCTCCCACGCTGCACCCGCTGCTGCGTCTGCCGCCTGTCGGACTTCTGGTGGGATGTTCTGCACTGCAGCCTGGAGGGGTCCGGGACACAAACACACACGTCCTCACTCACTCAGTGCAAAAATTGTGCACAAAGATTAAGCCGCCTGGGGTGTCTGCCTAGTAGGGTATTGTGCTGTACGTTGCTTCGAAATTAGGTTGTAGGACTGCGTCCACTGGGTCAAGTTTGTGGTGCAGCAGGGGGAATACGTTGACCCTGAGATCGCCAGCTTCCAGCAGCATGCCCAATGATTGCGTTCTGGATCTATTGTGCGGGGTTCCATGCATTTCAGGCCCCACCTCCAGCGCCCGCTCTCTGCGCGCCGTGTCATCCATGGTCTCTGGCTGCTCTTCTTCGTCTATGATCTCATATGTGATGTCCGGCAGCCCCTGTAGCGCAGCCACCCAGCGCATGCATCAGTGCCAAATATTATGGACACATGTCCACCCTATTTACAACTTTGGAGTCCACATATTGTTGCCACATTCACGAAGCCGCAACCATGCCCCTGCTGTTTGCATCACTTGCAGCTGGAGTTAGAATGTTGTGTGTCAAAATGTCTCTGCTCCTATCTCATCCTGAAGATGAAGCAGCAGAACTCCATTGCTATTCTGGTCCGAGGAGTTTGACATGACAATGCACATAAACTCATTGTAAGATAAGCAAGCTATAGTAGCACAACCACCGCACTGGTCTAGATAAACCACACGTGGATACATCAAGGGAACGGCATTCCCAGACACTCTAGAGGCAGTCCCATGAACAAACTGCATGACAGTGGGCGGTATGTGTCATCTGCTTCGGCAATAGCACCAAGATGCATTTGTGTTATTGCCAGTGTGTTTACCCTGTTTCCCCGTTCATGAACACCCTCCCCCTCCCCTCTTTTCCTGGGCATGCCACATACCTGCTCAATCAGAGCCAGTGCGGCTTGCTCCTCAAGCATGGGGTCCTCTGGCGCCGCCCTTGATCTAGCTGTCATCGGCCGGCTGGACGCGCGGCTTGAACCCTTCCGCCGCTTTGGCTTGCGTGGTCGCACACCCTCCGGCGGCGGCAGCGGGGTCCCATCTGGAGCGAGGCGTGCCGCAGGGGGTGGCGGCAGAGGCGTGCCGTCTGGAGCAAGATGGGCAGCTGGTGGCGGTGGTAGTGGCGGGCCATTTAGGATCGCGGGCCGTGCTGGTGGCTGTGGCGGTAGCGTGGGGCCCTCCAGGGCAGACCTCCCACTGCCTCCAGCCTGCCGAGAAGGACGAGAGGGTGACCCTGGTGGTAATGGGGTGCCATCTTGGCCACTGCCCAATGGCAGAGGTGTACTGCCATCCGGACCTACATTTGTCTCGAAAGAGGTGCTGGCCGCGCTCTCTGCTGCAACCGTGTCCGTTGCCTTAGCCTCAGCGTCAGCCTCTGTTGGTGCCTGCGGCTCGCCCCCTCCCGGTAGTGCCTTGAGCTTGTCGAGCCGCTTCATGGCGCGACTTAGGCGTGGGTTTGTGGTCACTGCACCCTTGAGCTTATCGGATGTTAGCGTCTGCTGGCCATAGCGACGCATAAAGCCAGCGCGCCCTGCAGCCGCCTCCGCAAGCTTGTCGAGCGCGTTGTCCTCCTCAGACACCGCCTCACCAGCAACCTCCCCAACTGGCTCCGAGCGGTCATCAGTATAAAGGGCTCCTGTGACATGGCAAGACATTGTGGTATCAACATCTCACATCGGCTGATACTCACAAAGCAGCTGGTAATGACAACATCATGCCCCAAGTCACGATGTTATGGCCGAGACGTATTAACAGTTCTCAGGCTCACCAAAGTCCTGTACGCGATTATCAAAATCAGCAGCAGCTATGTGGACCACGCAGGGTCAGTGTTGCTGGGAAGTGCATACGCCTGCAGAAGCGAGTGGTATCCGATGTGTATTCGTACGAGTGGACAGAAACCGCAAGGTGATGCGCGAACAACACCTTCAGTGGCTTGCCCTCCACCACCTTCAAGCTCCGCGCTGGTGACCGCCTCGGCTTCTGCCATAGGGGTGGGAGACGATAGTGGCCGCCCCTCCTGAGCTTCCCCTGGTGCCAGAGCCGCTGCTGCAGGGTCGGCGACTGATAGTGGCCCCGGTGAAGCTTCTGATCCATGCGCATCTACGGCCGGCTCAGCAGTCACTGCCTTGGCGGAATGCGACCTCTTGAAACCTCGGCGGGGGCGGGGCAGCGCCTTGGCTGCCATGCGCTCCTCCGCGCGGCGAAGCTTCTCCTCCACCTTCGCCAGCCGCTCCCGTGCTGCCGCTTTCCGTGCCTCTTCGTCCAGCGCAGTCTTGTTCCGGTGCCATTCCTCTTTCTTCAGCAGCGCCTCCTCGGCGGCGGCCGCTAGAGCTGCATCCTCAGCTGCAGTGGCGACCGCCGCGGCTTCCTCCTCCGCCACACTTGCTGCCACCTCCTCCTCTATACGTTTCTTCTTCTCCCGCGCCTTTTTCAGCATCTCTGCACGCAACGCCTCCCGCTCCTGCATTTTCTGCCACACACTGAATTGGGCAGCCTCTGCTTTCGCAATTTCTTTTGCGCGCTTCATTGCTGCGTCAATAACCTGCAAGCCGCAACACACCACCGATGATTTGTGCGTGAAGTGCAGTCACTCGGGCGCCAAGTCAGGGCCAGTGGGTTATTTTGTCCATAGACATGCAGATCCGTCCAAGGGGTAGGCATCATGCACCCCCAATAGACGCACTATTGTGTGACCAGTTTGGAAGTCTTGATAATATGGGGGTGACCAATAGCGGGGAATAACCTGTATGACCCCGGGGAATGTGAGATGGAGGCCAGAGACAGCTCTTTCTACCAAGACAGGGCATCATGATGTGCACTCGGCTGAGGATGTTGTCCGTGGGACAGCAGTGAGATAGTAACTTACGTTAGACACAAATGGTGAACACTCATACCATCATCAGCGCTTAGTAACACTCTCCTACCTCTTCACACACATAACCGAGCTTTAATAGATGTAGATATTCTGACCACTCAAAACTATCAACAGTATGAAACCAGCTTGTGTATAGATGCCATTCGATGTTAATACTGACATGTAATGTAATCAAGATGAGAAATTCAACAAATCGCATGCATGGACTGTGCAGGTGTGTGTGTGTGTGTGTGTGTGTGTGTGTGTGTGTGTGTGTGTGTGTCTGACAATGGAACACGGTACCATGCTGCGCCCAAGCTAGTCGACTCACCTTGAGCTTCTCCTCATTGCTGGTGAGCGCCTTCATGTGCTTGTCGCGTGTCTGGCCTCCACGCGCGCCTCCTGTGCGTTGCTTGCCAGCGGCAGCTGCCTTGGCGCTGTAAGCAAGCACACCTGGTGCGCCAGGAAAAGCGGGTGCCTCTTCGCCGAGTAGCTCTGTCAGCTGGGCAACGTCGGCGCGGAAGCCGGCCGCCTCAACAGCATCGCTCACGGAGGCGTCCGGGCGCGCTGCACGCATAAGATCCTCCACCTCGGCCAGCATGGCGCGCTTTCGGTTGTCCAGCTCGGCGCGCAACCGTTTGTCTTGCTCCCAGAGTCCAGCGCGCAGTGCGCGCTTGAATTTCTCGCGCTCCTCGCCGACCAATCCCGATACGGCGGCCTCCTCCTTCGCCCTTGCGACCTCTACTGCTTCCACAACCGCCATGGCGTCCGCTTTCATCCGAGCCATTGCTGCCTCTTTGAGGACGCCCACTGCCGCATCCCGCCGCCCCACACCCGTGCGTGTCCGCACCCCCCGTCGACCGCCTCCAAGCCCATCTGCCTCGTACTCCAACTCCGCCGCCATGGCCGCCATCTCATCAAGAAATCCTGCGGCCTCCAGCCCCGGCGTATCCACCAGCGCTCGCGCCACCTCAGCCATCTCTGCTCGCACTGCGTCCTTCATTGCAGCCACCTCAGCCCGGTACGCCGCCTCCCGCTCTCGAAACTCGACCAGCTTGGTCTCACGCATCTCTGACGCCTTGGCCAGCGCGCCAGCCAGCTTTCCTGCGCCCCTCGGATGGGCCTTTGGCGCCGTCCGTGCACTGACTGGCATAGATGCTGCCAGCGCCCGCAGGTCTGCCAGGTAAGCAGGGTCGCCTAGCCCAGCCGCCTCTGCTGCCTCTGCTGCTGCCAAAGCCTCAGCCAGCGGACCAGTCAGATCCGCCATGGCTCGCACAACCTCAGCCTGGTGCTCTGACTCCTGCGCTGCAAGTGCCTCATCGGGCGGTGCACCTGGTGGCCGGGGGTCACACTCTCAGTATAGGCATGACAACGCAGCCTTAATTCTATGCATCTTCCCCCTTGGGTGTGGGGTGCTATGGGAGGATGGGTGACAGAGCCCCTGGAACTTTCGCCTGACACGATTTGAGAGCGAGAGTCGCTCCATCCATGTAAGTTTCCCTGTTTGTCGATACAGACAGAAATATTCAACGTGACTTGCAAAAGCTAACCAGCGAATAAAAACTGCACCGCTTACAAGTGATACGTATGCTTACAAGTTCCAATGGAGCGACCACATTGTGATTTGGCGCAAAGACACTCCCTTTCTAGCAAAGTCTTCAGCGCAAACCCTGGAAATTTTGTCTTTGTGGCTATGGCACCAACAACCCTCAGCTGTCTGGCTGATAAACAATCAGTCAGATGCCCTATTGCAACCGTAACTGTACAACAACGTGTCAGCCGGCACAGTGTTACTACAGTCTAATTACGACCACTGGGCAGCATGGGAACATCAGCATGCGCAGAGCTACAGGTTGACGGAAATGACCTCCTGCTTGAGGAAGCATGCAACGCAAAACGGGAGGGAGGGCATATGTAGCCGGCCGTACCACCCATTGTCCAGTCTCGTGCGTCTGCAGCCTCCACTGACGCCACAGCAGCCGCCATGGCCTCCTCCATGCGCTTTGTCTGCTGATTGGCCAGCGCATCTGCCAGCCCACCCGCGCCCCTTGGGCGCGCTTTTGGTGCTGTCCTCTCGCTGCGGGGCAGCGACGCCGCCAGGGCCCGCAACTCAGCCAAGTGGGCAGGATCACCTAGGCCGGCCGCCTTCGCCGCCTCAGCCGCAGCCAGTGCCTCCGCCAGCGGTCCGGTTAGGCTTGTCATGGCGCTTGCCACCTCCGCCTTGTATGCCGCCTCCTGCGCTGCTAGTGCTTTATCCGGCGAGGCGCCTGGCCAGATTTAGCAACCGTGAGCGCAACAGTGGCCGAAGCATCACGACAAGATAGTGAATAGGCACAGCAATATAAACTAGTTGCTTGCTGCCCTCACCCTGTACAGCCTGGCTCCTAGCCTCTGCGGCTTCCACAGAGGCAACTGCCGCCGCCATGGCCAACTCCATGCGTTTGGCCTCCTTGTTGGCCAGTGCTGCGCCTAGCTCGCCGCCACCGCGAGCGCCACGGCCACGGCCGCGGCCTTGCCCGCTGACCAGCCCTTCCAAATGCCCGTTAAGAGCCTCCACCTCGGCAAGGAACGACAGCCCTGCGCCTTCGGCGTCCCCTGCCACTGTGCGTGCCATGCGTGCCATGTCTGCCTGTAGCGCCCGCACCGCCGCTTCTATCTCCTCCGCCATGGCCGCTTCCTGGCGAGCCAGCTCCGCGCGTAGCTCGCCTTCCTCCGCCTCTGCAGAAGCCTTGCCGATGCGATCCATGGCTGCAGCCGCCACCGCGGCTGACAGCGCTGTGTCCACGTGGGATGCTGTTTGCTGTAGAAGCTCTACGTGGCGGCGGCGAAGTTGGCTGCCCCTGGCGGGTGTGCCTGCGCTGCCTGCCCCTCTTGACACACCCATCAGGCGCTCTGCGTCGGTCCCCAGCGCCGCCAGCTCCTGCATGTATAGGTGGGAAGAGGCCCATCAGCCACCTCCATGTCATCAATCTGGGCTGCAGCTTGCCAATGCGCCACCAAAAGGCAGCTGCAAAGTTTGGTCAATCCCCTGCCTGGTTCACTGTATCTAAACGTGCGATGCCCTACACATGTTGAATGCGCTGCAACATGTGGAAACAGTTTCCACTTGGCCTCTGCTACATCATGGATAGGAGCGCGCGATTTCCGTATTTCGGTAACCACTAGCATAACAAAACAGTCAGAGCTTGTGGAGAGAGCCAAGACCATAGAGGCTAGCTAGGTTGCATCAGGCCAGGCATGAAGCAGCACTGTACATGCAGACACGCCGGAAGAGCTTTATGTATGAGTAGTCACTCACATGTGTGCCCCGCCTCATCAAGTTTAGTCTGATGCCTCAATGGCAAGGCGGGATTTTGTTAGCGGGTTTTCGTTTGCAATACGGTTCGCAATACGGGTTTAAAATACGGATTTCGTTTGCAATACGGACAAGGTGCTCATGCACTAATACATATCAAGAGTATAATCAAGGATGGGTGGCAGGGTGATCAGAGAAGAGACTTTGGGAAAAGCGGGGGGTATCAAGTCAAATTGAGCCCATTACCTGCAGTGCAATATCCCTGTCTGTGCCGCTCAGAGGTATGTCAGCAATGTCTGTCTGCAAGATTGCAGCAGCGGCGCTGATTTCCGCATGCAGACCACGTAGCTCCATCTCCAACTCCGCTGCATGGCGCTGCTCCAAGTGCGCTAGCTCCGCCGCGGTGCAGTCTTTGGGAGCTGATGTATGGGATCCTTCCAGCTCAGTCACTGTCTGCACTGCCCGCTGCATCAGGTCAGCCATCTGCCGCGTGGCCTCCCGCTCCCGAAGCTGCTCCAGCTTGCCCGCCAACCGTGAGGAACCGCGCGACTGCCCCCGCAATGCGCCGTAGGGAGCAATTTTTCGTGTCAATCAGTCTAGGTGTATTTGCTTTTCATTGCTGGCATGGAAAGCTGGACATCTGTTTGCATTCACTCCCAAGTCCATACCTTAGCAGCAGATGTACCATGTACCACAACAGCATGCTGCCCATTGTCACTCTCCTGCTCCATGGAGCTTGTTGGCTTGCCGTTTAGGATCGCCTGTACCTCTGCTTGGATGTCCTGCGCAGCAGATGGGGAGGGCACATCCACCAACAGGTCATGACCACAATTGCATGCTTCGGCGCGCTGTGAAGTGGAGCCAAGGCAGATCACTTGACATATCATACATGCCTACTTCGGTTCTTATTGATCTCGGATGACCCTAACACTCCTAAGAGTAGTCAGACACAACAAGCTTTTTTTGCAGGCCAAACTGAGGCCAATTGTCCCATAGTACAGATAAACAACACATGATCCGCTGTTATGTTTCATGATATGTGCTTGCAATTCAACCCCTGTATAGTACCACGGCATTACTCAAATAGGGCCCAGTCCATTTGAAACGGCGGTGCCTGGCCGCCGTGGTTAATTTGCCATCCTAGCGCTTTCCATTTATGTCCTGCAATTAATACCGGTACGTGTAGCCCATTCTCCTGCTGCTGAAATTCCATCGACACGAACCGTTTAGACGCAGTACTGAGGATTGTGTGATCATTCACGTCTATTGCACTACCTGCTACTGACGATATTACTACGGGTGCTGCTGATGATTGGTGCTTCCTGGTACGGGTACATCACGGATTCACAGCGTTTATATGGCAAAAATCGTTACATTACTCGAACCAGGCAGATATATATTAGGCTTGTACTTGTACGGCGTACAATACTGATTTCTGCGGTATCCGATCAGAATATCGGGCACGCGGAAGCACAAGGATTATGAAGCGTAGTAAATTGTTGATTGTGAAATTGACGTTCTCTTATCATCGCGCATTGGTACGCACTCCTGTATTGCTATCGAATTCGAAATAATGCACGTGAAGCCATGTGCAATAAGTTACCTCAACAAATTGGAGCCGCTGCGCTGCAAAGTTTTCTGGGATCTCAGTGCCCAAACTGTCTGCCATAGCCATGGCCATATCAGTCTCCCGCAGCAGCTGAGCAGCCATCTCCTCAAGTTCACGTCGTGCGGCCGCCTCAGATGCTGCCAGCTGTGCCACCTGTCCGTAGGCGGAAACAAAACTTGCTTATAGACCAAGCGCAACAGTGTTCACTCACTGTATCAGGACAATGTCAGGCAATTTAGTACCCTGGCAGGACACAACCCTGAAGCTGTCAGGGAACTACGACATTGTATTGAGAAACCAGTGGACTTACCCTGTCCTGCGATCCAAGGTGGTTATTCTTGTCCTCATCCGCTTCAGCCGCCTCAAACCGTGCCAAAGCGTCTTCCATCATCGCCGCCAGCTCCTCCCCCTCTTGCATCTTGCGAGACTGGCCGGAAAATATACCAGGGGCACACATTAGCGTGAGCAGGGGTGGTGCCTTCAAAGTGATAGAAGAGTTTGCAGACGGTGACTGGCGCGAAGCTAATCAGAGTATTGAGAGGCAAAGACATGGGTGAGGTTAAGCATGGCAAATCTAATTCTTGGCTAATACAGCAGAGGTTACACAGTTAGTAGCTTTTGTAGCTGAAAAACACAAAAGCACTTGGTAGTTCTCAGTAGAATAGAGGCATTCACCTATGCTACGGATTTGCATAGTTTCAGCAGTTCTCAGAGTTGCAGAGGTTGCAGAGTTGCAGAAGTTGCAGAGGTCCAAACGTCACTTAAAAAACTATTTTAGTAGAGCGAGCTGGTGGTTATACCCTGGGCAGCAACAAGGGTGAGCACTGTACCCGTTCAAGCTGGCTTGCCTGCTCCTCCAGCTTCTCCACCTGGCTGATGACTGACATGAGGTGCGCATCGGTGTCTCCTTGCTTTCGCGAAGCTCGCAGTGCTGCAAGGCGTCGTCGCAGGGCAGCAGTCCCGTGTCTGTGTTGCTCTCCTCGAGACAGCGCATTCAAGTCGCGCTCAGTGGCGTCCAACAGCACGAGCCATTCTCCTGCGCACTTGGCGCCTTGGGCCTGCTCACGCAGTAGCACAGGTGCCAATTTGGCATGTGTTGTGAGCAATGCATGCCCTGTCAGGCGCCCTTGCCCATCGCGAGCGCGTGGTAGCAGGTCATGGACAGGCTTCCGGTCAAGGCTGATTCCGAAATAACAAAAGATCAGAAGATCACGGCGGGGCCGCTTGCTGTTTGTCCAGCTCCAGCAAAGCAGACTCACACAACATGTGGCTGAAGTCGTCCGCCAATCACAGCCACTTCGTGTAACTAGGCAGACCCTGACCTCCCGATCGTGCATATCCGTGTCACTGGGCTACCCAGCACAACCCCCTCATCCAAAAGCGCCCTCGCATCTACAGCGCCACATCAGCAACTAGCAAACAACGGAACATTTCTAAGCAGCATTCACGCCACGGCATTAATTCCTACAACCGCAATCAGGACAAAGAGCGGTGCATGCTGGAATGGACTGGGCATATCCTGCAGCATAAAGTACAGAAGGCAGAGAGGATAAAGAAGGCAGGCCAGAGCCTTGGATTGGCAGTGCCGCACCTGGAGCGCCTGTGCCTGTGCCCGAGCTGCCTGCACCTCCTCCTGGAGCTCCTCTGCGCCCCCCTTGCCGTGTTCGGCTGCTTCAAGCCCACCCAGCAGCTTGCTGAGGTTGGCCTCCACCTCCTCAGCCCCTGCACGGACCTCTATTGCTCGTACCCTTCGCATCTGCCTCGCGCCTGCACCCCGCGGGGCCACAGCGGATGAACCAGGCCGTCGCGCTTCGGCTGCCATCCGTCCTGCCACAAAGTCCACCTCTGCAAACATTGCCTCCACTGCAGCCTGGTGTTCTGCGGCAGCCTCTGGGTCCACCCGACCCAGCTCACGTGAAAGCGCCACAGCGGCTGCCAGTTGAGTCTGCATTCACATTGGTCAAGCATTTCAGAGTGGACCCAGTGAATGCAGCTCAGCTCTGCACCCACAACTTGAAACACCGGAATAAACAGATGGCCTTGAGGTAAGGTTTGTCAAGAAGAGCTAGTGCACAAGTATAACTCATAGTTGTAAGAATTGGATCAAAGCACACAGTGACAGGGGAGCTGGGGATCTCATGAAATGGCATCGCCACAATGTGAAAACCGTGCCTCACCTGGAGCTCACGTTGCGCCCTTTCCAGCTCTGCTCTAAAAGCCGCATCCTGCTGCGCCAGCATGGCCCTGCTAGACAGGCCACCCTGCTCATCAGACCATACTGTTGAATGGAAATTTACAGGTGAGCGGTACTGATCAAATATGTGGGCTCAACTTTCCCGTCTAACCTCACAACGGGCGAAGGTGGAGCAAGGCAGAGGTATAAGAGTTGGGGTTCAACCTGTGCCTCAGCTCCGTTGCCCTCCACAACAGAAGGGGGCTTCATGCCCCCGAAGGACTCCATTGCTGCTGCCGCCGCTTCCATCATACCATGCATGCGGCTGTGTAGCCACTCGCCCTGGATGCCCGCCAGCTTGCGGCTGACTTCGGCTACCACCTCAGGTTTTCCCTGCGCAGTGTTGGCCAACAGGCCCTGAAATCAGTCTGTAGTATTTACTTGTCTTCAAGACTGGTTGCTGGCTGGTTCTGTTATCCACAGAAACTTGTTTTCTTCAATGACCCATCCGCAACAGCAAATCTGCCGTAATAAATGCACATACATTGTGCCATGCACACACAATGTAAAACCAATGACGGGTACAGGACTAACTATGTTCTCAACTCGATGAGGCGGACCACTTGCCTGGCCTTCAGTAGTAGCATCTGCAGCTGACTCCACCTCTGAAATCCACTGGCGGAAACCAGCAATGGGCATGCCCTCTGGCGCCCCTTGGGCTTGCACAGCTGCAGATGCGCTGAGTAGCCGCCTTGCTTGGAAGGCCTAACGATGGAATGCACAACGCAGGTGACAAGACGCCTGCTGACCGCGCCAGTCATTACAAGGGAAGATGTCTCGCAAGAATCTAAACGGGGACATGTTTATACCTTGTTGGCCAAATGCAGGCGACCAGCAACCATCTCATCGCTGTTGGCGTCGCCTGGAAGGGTCTGTTCCAGCGCCGCTTTCACTGCCGAGAGTGAAGCTTCTACAGCGGTTACGGTGACACCCTGCATCGTCAATCATATATTGAAAGAGCAAGCAGCACTCAAGTAAATGTCGCCAGAGCAGGGGTTGTCATTCATGACCCAACATACACTGGAAACATGCCAAATGTTGTGCTACAAGTAATTCACTTAACTCCCATTCTAGTTTGCTGCCGCATGCCCGCCAAAGGCTGTGTATGAAGCAAAAGTTGACTGAGCTGTACAGCTCCAAAGAGGGCGGGGAAGGCGACGGTCATACAAGATGCCAGTTATGAACCACAACCAATTTAGTGCTGCACCAACAAAATAAGACCCAGTTTATCATACAAGATAAGAATAGAGAAGTATAAATCCAGACCAGGTCTCAGCTTTCAGTTACAGTCAGCCCAACTTGAGTTACGAAATGTATACTGCAGCCTTTCATGATATACATGTGATTTGCAGTGCACGTCGTTGTCACACCGGAAAGTCAGCTGTGAATTCTTGCATCATTCTACAATAAATATTCGGGATACGGAAACTGTAACACGTTATCCGTGTATTACAGTGCTTCCAGCAGTTGCTCACGGACCCCCTGCAGCTCAAGCTGAACGCCGGTGGTATTTGTACATGTGTTGGTCTAGCGTGTTACTTACGGGGACCCTGCACATACCCCACATTGTCATGAATAAGCATACATGTCCTGCACTGTCTCAAAGTGATGATAAGACGAGCTTCTCATCCCCTGTACTAATACTGGAAAGAACGTATATATGCTGAGTCTTTTTCAGTGAGAAAGAGAGTGGATGAGCTCGAAACGGAGCCAACCTATTGCTGCGTGCCTGATCTGGTATTAATGCTTAGCCAGCACATGCACAAACAAGATGACACCACCGCCCCACCTGCCACTCCTCCTCTGCCCGCAGAAGCTGCTGAAGTGCGCCGGCCGCAAGAGTGCCGTCTTCCTCCACTGCCCTGCATAGGCCGCCCGCCAATGCAATGTACTCGCTTGCTAGAGTGTCATACTGAAGTCCAGCTCCTGCGCCTGCGCCAAGCAGCATCTGCAGCTCGCTGCCGATTGCCTCAGCACGCCCTGTGCTGGCCCAAACTTCTTCCCTCAGTGCTTCCTTGCGCGCCCTGCGTGTCCAAGAGTCCCGTTTGCGCTGTCAAACAGCATTTGTCAATGACACGAGCAGTTGCTGCACGCGGTTTAGATTGTCATGGAGGAGAGGAGTGGGGGCTGGCAGCGGCAGCAGCGGAGTACTGTTAAACTGATGAAAATTAGACGAATAGGAGGCAATCATAATGTAATCACCTTGCCACAAGGACTAGGGTTTATTAGTTTGCCACAAGGATTAAAATAGTCGCCTCTCAAGCGTGCCGCCCATTTGTATTATCAGCGAAATGATGCTTCCAGTCCCGGTGTGAGCGTAGGGGTTTCGCCTGCATCAAAGATAATCCCCGAGAATGGAAAGGAAAAGAGCCTTGGCTCCATTGGGATGGGGTCAATGCAAATGCGGCGTGGAGGCTGGTGCTGAAGGTTATATGCCCGTTTGATGTACGGTATCAAGGCACAGCAGCGCGGTTACCTGTCAATTCGGCTGTCTGCAGTGGAGGAACTCTGCTTGAGCTGTGCCAGGCCAGCAGCTGCTTCAGCACCGCTGAGCACGGAACGTCGCAAGCGCCACAATGCGCCACGAGCGCGCAAGTCCTGTTGCCACACCTCCAGGCGAGTTGCGGTCGCGGCCTCCAACCCTAGCGCAGTACTATCGGGCACAGAGGACGCAATTGCCAACGCAGAGTTTGCAGAGATGCTGGCCTGGGGAGGAAGTGCGAAGGGCAGCACCGCAGTAAGCCATCTCAGAAACTCCCCACATGGCAACCCTTAGTCTATTACCACCGTTGTCATCTCCTATTCAATGTTGGCTTCCTAGTCCCACCAAGATAGATGGTGTAGTTTACCTATCTACCAAAACTGACCCAATCTTCCCTCAGAATAATGCACCAGCATTAACAATGGCTCTGCGGTCCAATAACGCTGACACGCGCTCACAGCAATAGCAACAGCAAAAATGCGATGGCACTACAGGCTTCAGCATACCTGAATCTCTATAATCAGGGAGGCATACTCATCGACGTCTGTACTTGCCATGCCATTTTGGCCACTGGCCAACTCTTCTGCTGCTACACCCGCCGCTTCGCGGAGTGCAGAGAGCCCACGAAGTGCAGCCAGCGCCTTGGCTTGGTGCTCGTTACGCTGCGCTGCCACCTGCCGGCGTGGCACAGCAGAGTCTGGTGCGGAGGCAGCACGTAGAAGCTCTGCTCGAGCAGTGGACGCCTGCTGTAGGGACCTCAGATGGGCAAAGCCGGTAGATAGGCCGCCCTGAGGGGAAGCAAGAAGGACGACAAATGCCATTTACTCTGTGAGCGCATCACCGAGGTGTGGTTTGCAAGCTAGTGTGGCAAGAGAATAGAGGGTACAAGTTGGCTGCTGGGGCTGTATTGGAGCTAGCATGAGGGCTGCTATGTCGCATGGAGTAATATGGGTTCAGGTGCCTTCAAGACCGTGGTGTAGTGGATCATCAGGCTGTTATGCAGGCGCGGAAATGGTACGCACGCACATGCGTCCTGTGGGTGGGACCTGCACGAGCAGTCTGCAGGCCATCAAAGATGTGAGCACTGAAGTCGAGCACACCTCAAGCGCAGCAAACTCCTCCTCTTGCGCGGTGCTTTGGAGAGTTGCGAGTCGCCGGCGCAGCTGCTCGGCCACCAGTGGCAGACCCACATCGCCCGATTCCATAGACGAGCCAGCCAATGCGGCTGCTCGAGTGGTGGTATCTGTAGCCAGGCGGGAATACTCCCTCGTAGCCCGCGACGTGGCTGCGGCGCGGTCTACGACTGGACAGCCAAGCAATCGCACATGTTCAGTGCCTAGCTGCGGCTGCAACTGGGAAGTCCCTCCACCCCCCCTTTTTGGACCCCTTCCCAGCCCAAGATCATTGACCTCTCGCACTGCTATTTTTGATATCTGCATGAACCCAAGGGACAATTGAGACCAGGATATCACTGACCTGCAAAGGGTGCCCACAGGGTGGCTTCCAAGCGCCCGGCCTGCTCCAGGGCAGGAAGGGCCGTCTCCAACGCGCCACATTCCTCCTCCAGGCGCTCCCTGGCCTGCGCAAGCCGGATGTCAACCAGAGGGTAGTAACTGTAGGGCAGACTGCATCATGGCTACGAAAATAGCCGCATACATATTGATGTAGCACCACTGATTTTTCAGGGCTACCACACGGTGTGTAGAAGCTTAGAAGGAGGAGGTTGCAGCACTTGGACATTGCACCTACTCTGACGCTGTTCCGCAAATGCAACCGGCGCGGCGGGCACAAGGCAACACAGACATGTGTGCATCCACACCATGATTGCGGACATAGCACTGCCCGTGTGACTCGCGTCCTCCATCCGCTGCAATTGTTCCACCATATTGCGTGCCAACGCATCTGCATGTTTACCGAGATGGCGGCGGTGCTTTCTCGCCAGGGCCCGCAGCTTGCGTTGGAGGAGGGTTGCAGCGCCAACAGGTAGCGTCCGCTGTGTAGCACAGTGTGATACGTAGTTGGCGGCCTGTCAGGGAGAGAAGTTGAACGGGGAGACAGGGAAGGGGGGGGGGGGGGGGGGAGGGAGTCAGTAAAGGTGAAGGTAGGCGCTTTATGGGAAGCTGGATCCTGCCAATAAACAGTTTAAATTTTATCGTATGCCTGCTACTAAATTGCATTACGTGAACAAGACATGTACACATGCACAGGGACCCAGTAAATTTTCGATTAATCCTGGCCTCATTAAAGCCATCCGCAACTGCTGCCAAGGAGTAGAGGAAAAGCAACTTTGTGACAGGTAGGGACTTGCGGCTGAAAGAGTATAGCTCTATCTATCTGCCTCAAGCTTTCCCTGCATGAGTGACTCGCCTCCTGTGCCAGATGCTGGCAACTCCATGCAAATTCCGCATGCTCAGCATCCTGCGCCTGCCCACCAAGTGCGTCTGCAGCGGCCCCAACGGCCCGGCAGTCTGCCTGCGAGTACATGTGGACCTTGAGCGCCAGCTCCCTTGTCAGTACCCCTGCCCCCCTGCATCCCCTCATCATCGCATTTCGTCACTGCGGCCAATATCTGGCACAGTACACGTGACTCTGCATATCCACAAGGGAGTTGGAGCGGCGTCCCGACAAGGCAGGATAGGCCGAAGATCCAGGGATGCAGAGGTCCTGCCCCACCTGCAGTGCGTCCACCTCCGAGGCAGTTTCCGAGGAGACGCGCCCTTCCTGCCGCTCTATGTCCCCAGCCATCAGCGCCCGCAGTGCCACCTCTTGCCCTGCAGCAGAAACTTCGCCGATAGTTGCTGCGCCAGCCTCAAGCGCCGCAATGCCCGCGACAACTGCTGCCAGTGCAGCGACCACTACACCGCCACTATCGCTGCCCGCTGACATCAATGCCTGCGCCAGTCATTACCAGGTAGCGCCGCAAATCAGCCATGCACACTTCCAGTCACACAAGAAACTCCATTGTGGAAAACATGTTTGTAGATGTGTCTACCTGCTCTCGCTGGTGATCCATCCCAGCGTTGTCAGGGTCAATGCCGCCCTATGAGAGAACCAAACACAACGCCAACATGAGCAAAGACGGCGACTTGCCATTTTGTTGGCCCACACAGCAAGCCCTTCCACCGATCCCCCCCCCCCCCCCCAGCGGCCCCTCAGCAAGTGCTTTCGGCCTTCAGACAGTAAGTTGACTGTACAGCGTCATCTATCAAGATATAGTCTATGAAGCCATTCCAGAGAGACATTCCATGCTATCATGTCAACATGCCTACAAAGGCGCCATGCCGTAGCTAATTGCAAACAGGCAGTGTGGAGGTTTAGGGTTTTCTGCTGGCCCGTGGCGGATGACACAGCCTACAAGTACAGCTCCAGGTTGACAGGGGGGGGGGGGGGGGGGGCTTGTATGGAAGGTGGGGGAGGGGGGGGGGGGAGGGGGCAGGATGGAGGGGGGGGGAGGGGGGGGGGGGGGCAGGAGATTCACCATATGCTGTATTGCTAGACAGGCCAGCCGCTTCCGACCAAGGGCTGAACCAGCGGACACCTGGAGTGCACAGAAAAAGGAGCAGGTAGGTTGCACAGAGGACGTCCCCCATGCTCAGCAACACCACTATAGCATCACATATGAGGGTGGCAGCCAAAGCGGCATGGGCATATGGGCAGATGGCTTATCGCACCGTTTGGGCGTCAGATTTGAGCGCATCAACCCACTTGCCCTGCTCGCGCCTCTATAAGGGACAATGGCCGGCAAAAGTGCACAAAGTACTTAGCAGGATGCAAGGTATAAGCGGTGCCACCCTGTAACAGGCTTGTTGCAGTGTCGGAACGGAATTGTACAAAAGTATTGCCAGCAACTGTACCCACCTGCTGCCCTTCCTGCTGCTCAACGGCACGGGTAAGCTCCTCTGCGCTCAGTGAGTCTGCCATCTCAGCGCGAATCTCGCTGCCGTTCAGCAGCTTGTCTGCGCGCTGCAGCGCGCGCTGCAGCAACACACGCTCTGCGGCCAGCTGCGTAGGTCACCCAACAGTAAGTCAATCAGGCAGGCCAAGGGAACAATAGCATAGCAATGTCATCCGCAAGCCAGCCCCAATACTTTCAGCTGTTCTGACGAGATGTGGGATCCCGTGGATGTGTCCAAAGCGCCAAGGCAGTACCTCACAAGCACACACATGTGGCCCATGGCTCCCACCTCTTTCATGCTTCTCGCTGCTTTACCACCGCCCTCCTGTTCCACTACCTCGCCTGTGTCACGTGTCTGCATACGCTCCACCTCAGCCTGGTCCAACTGATCCAGCTGAATTGGGTCTCTCTGCAGCCCCCCTCCTTCTGCATGCACCTGGCCCCCGCCTGGCTTCGGCTCCTGCTCTACACCTTGATGCTGCACCCTGTTCTGCTCAGCCTCTTCCCCCTCCTCCTCAGCCTCATGGCTAGCCTCCTGCGCAGCCTCATTTGGTACAGTGACAGGCCGGCGCATGCTGTCCCGAGCCTCCAGCTGTGCCATGAAGGCGTCCATGCCCCTCTTGGCTGATGCCACACGCACTGGTTTGGGCACTGCAGCGGCATCTTTGTCCACCTCCAGCGGCACCCAGGCTGCTGCTGCCTCGATTTGTTTCCTGCTGTATGACTGGCTGCGAAGAAACTTGTCCATGCCGATCTTGGCAACCATGTTGTTGGCAGATGATAGCCGCAGCAGTGGCGGCTGTCGCGAAGAGGATGCGGAGGGAGCCCTTGGTAACGAGCCTGGCAAGGTAATGAATGCAGAGGCGCGTAATAAGTGACATGCCGATGGTCTAGACAATTCCGCCCAGTGCCCCGCCCCGAACACCCCCCCCCCTTTCCGGATGAGAGGCCTCCTCAGTGCTAGCTTTCCATATCCATCGCCATTGACTGCAAAGCATGGTATGGCATGACACATTGTGTCGCTTATAAGTCCCGTTCACAGCTGACCAGCCCCTGAGCGACCAGCCTTTCCACCCTTGCAGCCCCCAAGCATGCCTGGTACCAGCTCTTACCCTTCTTCCCATGCTTGGAAGGGAAAGCAGGCAGGCCATCTGGCTGTGCCGTTGTATCGCTGTAGTGTCCCTCTTCTCCCCCGTCCTCGCCCTCCTCCCCGCTCTCCAGGTGCAGGTGCTCGCTGCTCACTACTTCCCTTACGGTGGTGCGGTCTGCTGCCGCCGCCATGCCCAGGCTCTTGAGAGCACCCATAGCTGCTAGGCTGCGTCGAGGCCGCTGCCAGGTGACAGTGCCAGTGGTGGCATGTGCAAAGTACGGCCGCCCAGTCACGGGGTCGGCATACTCAGCCCAACCATCGAGCAGGTCAGCGCCCCCGCCAGGGCCAATTGAGACGCCCATCGCAGAGGGTATTTCTGGTGCATCAATCAGCAGCTCCCGCCGAGCATAGCGGTCCCGCAGCCGAGTGGGGCCCTGTGGGCGTCAGACAAAGGCAGTACAGTTGGGGGCAGAGAAGAGGGATTGCAAAAAGGTCCCGCATAGCGTGGCTACACCAGGCTACATGAAGTGTCTCAGACTGGTATGTACTACCTTGTACAACATGCGCTCTAGTTAACTGGGATTAGCGAGACCTTGTCCTACTGTTGTTCCTCATCACTCACCTATCACCCACACCATGCAAATTGTTTGCCAGGATCCAGCCATGTTTCACATACTATCCTCCACAGCTCCAAGACACGATTATACCTGTTTCATTGACCGCTGGATCATTTGGCAGACGTCACATTGCTGATTCACACGACCAACCCCCTATTTTGGGGTGTGGATGAGGCTTCACACCTCCTGGCTGTCGTGATTCAGCAGCATGTCCCTCTTCTGGCTGCCCGCTTCTCCCCGCTCCCGCTTGCTCCGCTTCTTCTTCAGGCGAGGTCTGGCTTCCCCATCCTCTCGCAGCACCTTACCACCACTTGCCCTCGCTGCCTGCGGCACCCGCAGGCCCGCCTCGGGTCTTCCCTGCTAGAAACATGCATGTCAGCACCTTGATGGTATGAAATGAACGGGCACTCTTTCTAAGGAAGAGGGGGGGGGGGGGAGGGGGGGGGGGGGGGGGGGTCCGGCATAATGCACGCACCTCACTCATCACCTCCACAGGGGTGCTATCAGGTTGTGCATGTATCGCCGGCGCCGCCCCACTGAAGCCCAGCAGGGAGGCAAATGACCAGCCCGGAGCCTAGTGTGATAGATGCGGCATCGTCTTGTCAGGAAGACAAAATGCATGCATGTGTAAGACTGCCTCTACCGCATGCCTGCCGTGCGTGCACATGGTAGAGGGGGGCGGGTAGGAGCGCAAGAGGGGGTGCGAATCGGCACGCAGCCAGGTCTATGCTCACTTCTCCCCTACATTCCATTCCACCGCAGCAAAAGGCGGTACCGGAGCCAGGCCTATCTGCGCCATGTAGGCGCTACGGTCGTCCAGCAAGCGCCTCACCTGCGGCTGCCCTGGGGTGGCGGGCTCGCCCATCGCCGCCCGCCCCGTGGCGACTTATATCACTGCCGAGCTCGCAGCGGACCAGCTGCTCCCCGTTGTGTGGCTAGCGCGTTGCAGCTAGTAAGACGTAGTGAAGGCCGCCTTGGCTGTGACGTCGATCGTCGACGTCGTTCGCCACTATCACGCGATGAGCGGGTGCCGACAGTAGGCGCAGCGACAAGGCAGCTCAGCTATGGCAGCTGAACAGGACGCAGCCATGGACGGTCGGGACGTGCGGCACCGCCACGTGGGCCTGTGAGCCTGAGCCCGGCGCGCGTCGTCAGCTGATGCTGATTAGTGCTGCTTCCGCTGCTGGCGCGCGCTCCCCCGACGCTGCGCTGCTGCGCATTTACGGAAGTATGAATGAACGTGTCTTCTCAAGAGCGACTGCCCTGGGGAACTGTCCTTTTTGTAATTCACACCTGTAGCGACTGCCCTTTTCCTTGCCCCTTTGTTACTGCCCTTTTTGTAATTCACACCAGAACCAGAACCTGTAGCGACTAATGCTACTAATGGTAAGCATTTCGTCGCTATATATTAATACTTACATCAGCTAGCCGCAGAAGGCTATATGGGGTCGCTATATTATTGAGCCGGACACTGAACCGCGCGGGGCACCCTTATGTACCCCGGTCCTCGCTCTCCCTGCGCCCCGCGCGGGGCGCGTGTGACCTAGCGTCCCCCCCGCACAGATAGGGCTTACACGCCCAGCCACGCGGTGCGACGATGTATCGTTTCAAATATTCAAATATACCCAACAGTGACATTGTGCGCAGTCGCCGGGCGGGGGGCAGGAGTTCAAATCCAAAGAGCAGCATATAAGGATTGCGCTCGCGCTGGTATTCCATTATTTTGAACGGCCGCCCTCCGCCCTCAGCCGCCATGCCTCTTGTAGTGCTGCCACCACTCGGCAACTTGTCGCACCATGCAATGCCGCCGACTATAGCAGGCACCAACGGGTCGCATCACGGACGCATCAGACGGTATAGGCGCATAACCAAGGTGCCAAAGGGGTCGAATGGTGTGCAGAAGATGTTGTTGGCGAATCTTGTGTCTCGCACACCCTTGGGGAGCGTCACGCACCCGGCGAGAGAAGCCAAGTGAGGCTCCCTGCCCAACGGGCCCCAAGAACATCATGAGGCTCACGCCCCGAAGCCCTTCTGGGATCGGATGCTGGCTCATGACCGGCGGCTTTTGCGCGTCTCTCCCGACGGTCGTGAGGCCCACTACGTTGTGCCGGCACACAAGACACACAAATCATCACAGGTTCAAATAATTTGTCATTGTGGGTTTCATATTTGTGAAGTGCTCTGACAATGCGGACGGTATTATGCTCGGTTGGTGCGACTGCGCTAGGGGTTTGACGAATCTACAAACCGGCGAGACCGCTCCCCGGACGCGGACTGGTCTGGTCGCACTGTGGCGGAGGCCAAGCAGACAGGTGCGGTAGTATTTCATCACCCACGGTCGCTCATACAAGTATGTTGTTGTCATCAACCCCGGACAATATGTGTTAGTCACGCTATATCGTATCAACGAAAACCATTACAAGTGTCGTGGCTATCGTATCACCCACAATCGTTCATGCGAGTATTTCACCAACCCGGACAGCAGTCAGCACGCTATGTCGGGTCAACGTGACATCGGTACAAGTCGAGAAGGCCGGACATTATGTCCCGAGAGTATTAGTAAGTAAGGATATCTCGTGTCAACGCTAAGTCGTTACATGTGCGGTAGTGTATTTCATCACCCATGGTCGTTCATACAAGTATGTCGTGGTTACCATCAACCCCGTACAATTTGTCCCGACCGCACAGTGTTAGTCACGCTGTATCGTATCAACGATAAATCGTCACAAGTGCGGTAGCTTTTATGTCACCCAGCACGATCGTTCATACGAGTATGTCGCCAACCCTGACAGTAGTGAGCACGCTATATCGGGTCAACGTGACATCGTTACTAGTCGTGAACGCCGGACATTATGTCCCGACAATACACTGTGAGATTCAGATGTGACATACAGGTGACGAAGCACTACTAATAGCGACTATTATTTATCCGTGAAGGCTGCTGCTGGTGGCGGCACGTCCATCCAGTTACGTGCGAGTACATCCGGCGTTATTGCCGGCGGGCGATAAATCCTTTTTGTCATCATTCTGGTAGTCGTACGAGCCCGGTAAAATGTTACATGGCACTGACGTACAAGGTACAAGGTTGTCCGTGTAGTACCGGGTAGTACGCGATATATTTATTACGCCGGTACCGGGGATGTAGTACCCGGTACCCGGTACCCGGGCACGAACCCTAGTCGTCCTGTGGATAACTACGACTATTAGTACATGGGAGCGCAAATCGCAGCCGTACGTACTTGGTAACACTGGGGAATTTGCAGTACTAGTACTGCTGATCGGGCCTGCCAGCCGTCCGATCAAAGGTCATCAGATGGGCGGTTTGGCTGCCATGTTTTGCCAAAGAGTGCTCACGTTACATAAATATTCGCGAGGGGGAGGGCGGGGGCAGGCAGCGGTTTGCCGAAGAATGTTTGAATTACAATATTCGCGACAGCTGCCATCGGGGGATGTGGCCCGGGGGGGGGGGGGGGGGGGGGGGGTGCGGGGGCGGGGGGACCACGCCCGCCCCGCCCCCCCCCCCGCCTTGGGGGGGGGGGGGGGGGGTGGGGGGGGGGGTGAGGGGAGGGGGGGGGAAGCTACTGCTTGTTCTTGTTCTTGCGTGCCCGGGGGACCCGCCGCTTCGACGACCTCGCTGCCTCCGCCTCCGCCTCCGCCTCCGCCTCCGCCTCCGCCTCCGCCTCCGACTCCGCCTCCGACTCCGCGACCGTCAGTTTCTTACCTGGGCGCTTCTTCACTGGCCTCTTCCGCTTCTTGTCGGCGTCCGACTGCTTCTTGTCGGCGGCGTTCATCCAGCACAGCTCCTTCTCAGTTAGGGGTGGGCGGGGCAGCGGCGCGTCCGGAGGGAGAACGGCGGCCGTCAGTGTCTTCACCACCCCGGGAGGCTGTGCCGTCGACGACGCCGCCATGAGCTTCATTGCCTTGGCGTCGGGACGCCCCCTGTGCCCGGACGCCCACAACAAGCCCCAATCGTTTCGCCTCCAAGCGGCTGAGGATGCGGCCTCCTCGGCCACCACGAGTTGCGCCGCTGGCACTGTGGAAGCCTTGGCGTTTAGGTGGGCCTTACGGCGCTCCCGGACGAACCTGCGCGCGGCACAAGTTAGCCACGAGTAGGTGCGTGCTTATGTGGTGGGTGGAGTGTTTTGTTGCGTGCCCACCTTGTCACGCGTTTCCTCATGTCTTTCTCGTCCCCCTCGATGCCGGCGGCGCGGACACGCGAGACAACAAGGCCCGCCGCCCAGTCAGGGGCAACAACCTCGCCCAACGCACCTTGCACCGGCAAGTACACGTCGTCATCATCTCGTGGCCATACGGCCTGGATCTCTGCACGCATGACAGTGATGGTGTCGGTGCTGGCGCGCGACCTTGTTGAGGAGGACGAGGCAGCCCCAGCAGCGCTGGAGGGGTCAGTGATGCCGGTGCGATCTGCGGGCGTGACATAGAAGGCCAGCACCCCCTCTGGCAGCGTGTACTGCGCGGCCTCGAGTTGTTGTCGCAGCGGCCCCCCGCCGGATTGGTTCCTAAGCCGGGCTGCAAACTCCTGCAGAGGTGCGCCCCAGGAACCCTTCCTGGCGTCGTCTTCTGAGGGGTAGACCCGCAGATCTGCTGGTTGCGACTTTGCCGCGTGGGCAACCATTGTCTCCACGGACTGCGCCGCGAACACCAGGCATAAGGGCACCTCTGCACGGGTTTTCTTTGTGATAACGATGGCTTTTGCCCGGGAGACGAGG
>VCJN01002883.1:0-50261 GCA_006384855.1 Tetraselmis striata
CGGCACGATCTATGGCGGCGACGGTCGAACGACCTTCGGTCTGCCCGACATGCGGGGGCGCTTGCCGATCCACGCCGGCCATGGGCCCGGACTGTCCGAACGCCGCCTGGGCGCGAAAGGCGGCGCGGAACAGGTCACGCTTACCGTCAACCAGATGCCCAGCCACACGCATCCCCTGAAGGCCTCGACCGACTTCGGAACGGAAGCCTCTCCGGCCGGGAACATTCCCGCACAGTCGACCGTGGGCAACCTTTATTTTGAAACATTCCCTTCGGAGAACCTGTCATCAAGTGCGGTGACCGGAACCGGTGGCAGCCGTTCTCACACCAATCTGATGCCCTATTTGTGCGTGCATTTCATCATCGCACTCTTCGGCATCTACCCGAGCCGGCACTGAAGGAGACGTCCCAATGTCCGAACCGTTCATTGCCGAAATCCGGATTTTTGCCGGCAACTTCGCACCCCGCAGTTGGGCCTTCTGCAATGGCCAGTTGCTTCCCGTCTCGCAGAACACGGCACTGTTCTCGCTGATCGGGACCACCTATGGCGGCGACGGTCGGTCCACGACCGCTTTGCCGAATCTGGAAGGACGCGCGCCGATGCATCCGGGTCGCGGCCCAGGGCTGACCTCGCGGAGGCTTGGCCAGCGCGGCGGTGTCGAGATGGTGACGCTTACCGAGGCACAGATGCCGAACCACAAGCACACACCGATGGCAGCGCCGAACCAGGCACTGGTATCGACGCCCTCAAGCACCACATCCCTTGCACGATCGCGTTTCGCCAATGCCTATCACTCATCGGCAAGCCTGGTGAACATGACCGCGCTGCCATCGGCCGGCGGCTCGCAGGCGCACAACAACATGCAGCCTTACCTGACGATGAATTTCATCATCGCACTTCAGGGACTTTACCCGTCGCGCAGCTGAGGTTGCGACGTCATTTCAGATGTTTTCTCACAGGAGCGCGGCCATGACCGAAGCACCGAGAACCGAAATCGAACTTGAAGAAGGCGCCTTTCTCCCTGGACCCGATCGGGGCATGACACCCTTCGCTGAATTGTCGCGGCTGATGGTCGTTGCAGCCGACATGAGCAGCGACAAGCTCGTGTGGAAGGCACAGAGCGAACCGAACGGCCCTTGGGGAGACGACTGGACACCGGTGAGCGACACGGATTATGGCGTTTTCGCCGCCGGTTCGACAACCGACGGACGCGTTGCCATTGCCGCGCAAACGCGGACCGCGCCGAAAGCCGTGCACTATATCGACGAACAGGCGGACAATGTCGGTCCGATCCAGAACTGGAACCCGCCGGTCGATCTGGGACTTCCGCCCCAGGTGGAAGACCTCACGCAGCTTGGCATGACCCGCGACGCGGACGGGCGGATCGCGATCTTCGGCGTCGACGGACAGAGCGGAACGGTCTGGTGGATCTTCCAGAACCCGGACAAGATCGTCGACAAGACCGAACATGTGGTGCCTCCCGGACAAAAGGAACCGATCATCGTTCATGTCCGGGTCGCCGAACCGCCGGATCGGGCCTGGAGTTCCTGGTCCCCCCTGAGCGGGGCGCATATCGCGCGTATCACCGTCACCAACAACGCCGACGGGCGCATTCTGGTTGCCGGGACCGGGCAGGATCCGTCCAGCACGGCCGTCTATGTCAACCAGGAAACGGATCCGCTCACGCTGACGCCGGCGCAATGGAGCGGCTGGACACGGATCGACACCCCGGCCAGCGGCACGTCGCTCGGGCCCACCCCTCCGTCGGCCGTTCTGGACCCGGAAGGAGCGGTCAACATCTTCATGATCGGTGACGCCTCGGAAGTGGTTCAGCTTCGACAAGACCCGCCGGGAAGTGCGACATGGGCCGAGTGGGTGCGGCCGGGCATGACCGGCCAGGTCTTGTTCAACGTCGCCTCGGCCTTTGACGGTCACGGTCACATCGTGCTTGCCGCGATCGACGAGAACCGCGGCCTGCATGCCAACTACCAGATCGACGCCCCGCATCAGACATGGTCCGGATGGCAGAAGATCGGGATCGTCCCGGATTTCGGCAGGATCGTTATGGACTACAATTCCGATGGCCGCTTGACGTGTTTCCAGGGACTCAGCAAATCGGACGGGCTGGCCATTATCTCGCAGGCAACGCCGGATTCCACCTCGTGGAGTGCCGGGTGGACCTCGCTGGCCAGCAGCAGCATCGCCTCCTTCCAGGTCGTGCGCGACCTCACCCCGCCGGGCAGCACGGATTGACATGACGGACAAGCCGACTGCCGCCATCCCGAAGGCGGCAGGCCGAAACCTGCCGGATTTCGCCCGCGCCACCCGGCGCGGGCTTTGCTTTCGACGGATCGAGGACACCGACCTGCCCTTCCTCGCGGCGCTCTATGCCTCGACCCGCCAGGAGGAACTCGCCCCGCTTCCCTGGAGCGCCGCCGAAAAGGCCGCCTTTCTCCAGATGCAGTTCCAGGCGCAGCATGCCCACTACATGCAGCATTACCCCCGATGCCGACTGGCTGATCGTCGAACAGGACGGCAATGCCATCGGGCGGCTTTACCTAGAGACATGGCCGTCGGAAATCCGCATCATCGACATCGCCCTGATGCCGGAAACGCGCGGAAACGGCCTCGGCCGGGCGATACTGGAGGATGTGCAGGCGCTCGCGGCCGAAAACGGCCTCGGGGTGGGCATTCACGTCGAGCATAACAACCCGGCGATGAGCCTTTACAGGCGCCTCGGCTTCGCAAAGCGCGAGGACAAGGGCGTCTATCACCTCCTGCGGTGGGAGCCGCCTGGGCCAGTGTGATCAGAGCCGACCGCAGGTCGGCATGTGCCGCGCTGGACCCAACCGGCGCGCGGGTCGGGCAAGCTGGCCGGAGCGGGCAGGCTGGAGCGGGCTAGTTGAAAACGGCCTCATAGAGCATGCCGTCCCCGTCGGGCCCGAGCGGCACGATGAAAAGTGCGGCCTCGCCGGCGCTTTCGATCTCGATCAGATGGGTCGCCTGCTCGACAACCGGCTCCACCGGACCCCTGAAGACGACAGAGAACGCGCCACCCGCGCGGTCCGGCCCGCTGACCGGCGTCACCTCGGTGATGGCGAGCGGCATGCTCTCGCCGTTGACTGTGAGCCGGATCGGCTTGTCCCGAAACGCCTCGAAGTCCGCCATGGTGGCTGTCGAAAGATCGATCGATCCGCTCATTATTTTCGTTCCCCTGTTTCTGGTGCGCCACTCTGCGGCGCCGTCCCGTGACGCTCCGGTGACCGTCGCAGCACCCGCGGAACCGGAAACCTCCCGAACCCGAGGTCAATAACCCTGCGTCGCGGCCTGTCGCTTGCCGTGTCCGTCGGAGCCGGCATCGCAACCGCGCCGCTGCGAATGGCCTCCAGTGTGTGCCCGACGATCCGGTCGAAACCGCCCTGATTGAGCGCCGACAGCATCGACAGCGTGTTTGCAGCCGGCCCGCCGAACAGCCATCCGCAATCGGCGAAGTGGCACCCCATCAAAACGGGCAGCGCGCCGCCGTCGTAATGCAGGCGGCAGGCCTCGAAGCGACAATCACGGAACACGCCGCCGTCGAGCAGGATGTCCTCGCCCGTGAAACTCACGCCAAGATGGCTCCCGCGGACCCAGGTTTCTCCGGCGTCTGATGGCATCATCTGTGTTCCCGGTTTCGCCGCGATGACGGATTTCGCGAAAGCGCGACAGCCGGCGCCGACTTCGCAACCGGCAGTATGCATATACCGGCGGTCCGGGCCTAGGCAACTTGCGACAGGAAATGTACAAAACACGCAACTCGATCGGATTAGCGAACGAATTGCCCGAGATGATCTCACTCCTCCAACCGGCGAAGGACGACCCAGCATGACAAAGACCGAGGCCGACAGTCCCCTCCCACGCGCGGCAGACGGCGCCTCGTCCGGCATGCCCCTGTTCTACGGTCGCCCCGAAGCCATTCGGGCCGAACGCCACGCGGACGTCCGGGTCGATCTCACCCCGAACTACGCCTTTTCCAGCGGCAGCCACGCCGCACCATTGAACGCGGTGGAATTTGCCGCCGCCGCTCGCCACTATCCCATCGTCTTCGCGGCAGGCACCAATCCGCCGGCAGCCGTCGCGGTGCTCGGCCTGCGCGCGGGCAAGAACCTGTTCGTCGACGACAAGGGAAACTGGCAAGCCAATTGCTACATCCCCTCCTATGTGCGGCGCTATCCGTTCGTGCTGGCGCGCAGCGACGACAACAGCGAGTTCGTGCTGTGCATCGACGCCGCGAGCGACAAGATCGGCCAGGGCGAGGGAACAGCCCTGTTCGAGGACGGCAAGCCCGCGGAAATCACGCAAAAGGCGCTGGAGTTCTGCGGTGCCTTCCAGCGCGAGGCGCTGGCGAGCGAAACGATCCTGGCAAAACTGGTCGAGCATGACCTGCTGGTTCCCAACTCGGGACGCTTCACCCTGGCGTCCGGCGAGGTCCTGACGGTCAACGACTTCCTTGTTGTGGACGAAAAGCGGTTCGCGGCGCTGTCGGACGAGGCCTTTCTCGACCTGCGACGCTCCGATGCGCTGATCGCGATCTATTGCCACCTTCTGTCGATGCGCAACTGGGGCGAACTGGTGCGTCTGGAACAGGGCGACTGACCGGAAGGTTTCGCAGACCGCTGGACACAAACGCAAAAACGCCGCCCGTCACGGGGCGGCGTTTTTTGTGAGATCACTCTTTGGTCGGCCGGATCAGCTGCCAAGCCGGGTGTAGGCGGCGGTAAAGCCGATCAGCGTCACCGGGACGGCGATATCCTGGCGCTGCGCGGTCTTGAACGCGACCGTCAGCTGGGTGCCCTTCTTGAGCGACGCCAGCAATTCGTCGCTGATCGCCATGCCCGCATAGGCGCCATTCGCATCGCTGGTCTGGATCACCATCGGCGCCGGCTCGCCCTCATCGACCTTGACGGTCGCGCCGGCGGGCAGGAACACCCCATGCGGCAATGCCAGCACGAGCGCGTGGTTCGGCGCGCCCTCGCGCGGCTCGACCACGACCGTCAGCAGGCGCTGGTTGGTCTTCTGCATCACAATGTTCTGAACCACGCGGCACCGCTTCGGGGTTTCCTCTCCGCATTGCACCACCCAGTTTTGAGCCGGTGCGCCGGAGGACGCGCCCTCGGCCGTTTGTGCAAGCGCCGGTTCTGCTGCTCCCAGCGCCAGCGCAAAGGCAAAGCCGGCAACGATGGGGAGGCCCGCGCCGAACCGGCGCACTGCGCGTAGAGCGAACTCAATCATCAAAGGATCCATTCAAGCATCGACAACCAGGATTTGTGCGCGATCCTAAAGCCGCGCCGAGGATACGGTCAATGACGATTGCGGTCGCGCGCGGCATTGTCAGCGGCAATCGCGCCGATCCGGCGCGGGGAGCTTGGCGATCGGCGGTGCCGGGGGTAGTTTGATCGCACTTGTATGATGATAGCGGCGCGGCGGCGAAGGCGCCCGGAATCACGCCGGCACCCGGGCCGATGGGATCCGGATAGACGGTATCCGGTTCAATGGCATCCGCGTCGATGTCCGCCGCCATTGCCTCAATCACGGGGATTGCGCGCCCCTTATGGAAAGGACCACCACGACATGAGCGTTTCCCTGCCAAATCCGCCCTCGTTCCGCCTGGATGGCAAGCGGGCGCTTGTCACCGGCGCCAGCAGGGGGATCGGACTGGCATCGGCGGCAGCACTTGCCGACGCGGGCGCGCATGTGGTGCTCGCCGCGCGCTCGCGCGACGATCTGACCGATGCCGCAGAAGCGATCCGCAAGGCGGGTGGCAAGGCGGAAATCCTGCCGCTGGATGTCGCCGACCTTCCCGCGGCGCTTGCCGCGATCGCGCAGGCAGGCACCTTCGACATCCTGTTCAACAACGCCGGCATCAACCGTCCCGGCCCGTTTCTGGACGCCACGCCCGAGAACTTCGATGCCGTTTTCACCGTGAATGTGCGGTCCGCCTATTTCATCGCGCAGGCTGTCGCGCGCGGCATGATCGCGCAGGGGCGCGGCGGATCGATCATCCAGACGTCGAGCCAGATGGGCCATGTCGGCGGGATCGACCGCACGATCTACGCCGCTTCGAAACACGCGCTGGAAGGCCTGACCAAGGCGATGGCGATGGAGCTCGGCAAACACGCCATCCGGGTGAACACCGTCTGTCCGACATTTGTCGCCACCGCGCTGACGGCCGCCACGATGCAGGACCCGGAGCGCATGGACTGGGTCCGTTCCAAGATCCATCTCGGCCGGATCGGGGAGGTCACCGACATCACCGGCGCGGTTGTCTTCCTGGCATCGGACGCCGCCGCGCTGATCACCGGGTCCGCCGTCATGATCGACGGCGGCTGGACTGCGGGTTAGGCGATGCGGCGCACGACCTCTCTCGATGTTGCCCGCCGTGCCGGCGTGAGCCAGTCGGCGGTCAGCCGCACCTTCACGCCCGGCGCCAGCGTCTCGGCCGAAACCCGGGCCAAGGTGCTTGAAGCCGCGGATGCGCTCGGCTACCGGCCGAACAAGATCGCCCGCTCGCTGATCACCCAGCGCTCGGGCATCGTCGGGATCGTCGTCGCCTATCTCGACAATCTCTACTATCCAAATGTCCTTGAAAAGCTCTCGCGGGAACTGCAGGAGAACGGCTTTCACGCGCTGATGTTCTTCACCCATCAATCGTCCGACAAGATGGATATCGTGCTTGGCGAGTTGCTGGAGTATCAGGTCGACGGGCTGATTATCGTGTCGGCCGGACTGTCGTCGGACCTTGCGGCGCGCTGCGCGGCGAGCGGCATTCCAATCATCCTGTTCAACCGGACCCTCGACGACGAAACGCTGTCATCGGTGAGTTCCGACAATGTCGACGGAGGCGAGAAAGTCGCCCGCTTCCTGCTTCGGTGCGGGCACGAGCGCATCGCCTATCTCGCCGGTTGGCCGGGCAGCTCCACCGACCGGGACCGCCGGCTGGGGTTTACCCGGGTTTTGTCAGAAAACGGCCGCGGGCTCTACCGGGACGATGTCGGCCACTACAACCGCGAGGAAGCCTGTGCGGCGACGCGTCGCCTGTTCGCCGCGCCACCGTTTCCCGACGCGCTTTTTTGCGCAAACGACCACATGGCCGTCGCGGCGCTCGATGTCCTGCGCCACGAGCTTGGCCTGTCCGTGCCGCAGGATGTCGCAGTCGTCGGCTATGACGACGCCCCCATGGCGGCCTGGCCGTCCTATGCGCTGACCACGGTCACCCAGCCGCCCGACGCCATGGTTCCGGAAGCGGTCCGCATTCTGCTCGAGAACATCGACGCGAGTGCGTCGCGCCCGCGGCAGGTGAAATTCATCGGTGAACTCGTCCAGCGCAAGACCACCCGCCCGTGCCTCTAGAACACGTAAAAAGGCCGGCGCACACCGGCGCCGGCCTTTTCACGCTGCAACAATGATCGACTTACTTGGAGAAGTCGATTGTCGGGAGGAGCCACGCGAAGTAGCTGTTCTCGGCCTGAAGGACCTCCATGAAGGTCAAGGCATCCGCATAGTCGATCTCGGTCAGGGTCGACTTGCCGAACTTGACGAAAGTGTCGCCGGCGGCGGCGGCCTTCACAGCTGCGGAGATCTTGTCGACGATCTCGTCAGGCGTGCCGGCCGGAGCCCACAGGCCGACGTTGGGCGGCAACGCCAGATCGACACCAGCTTCCTTGAGCGTGGGAAGATCGGGCGCAAGCGATGCCCGGGTTTCGCTGAGCTGTGCCAGGGCGACGAGCTTGCCCGCTTCCGCCTGCGGCAGGATCGCGGAGGCAAAACCGAGCACCAGATCGACATCGCCCGCAACGGTCGCGGCGATCGCCGGGGTCACACCGCCGAAGGGGATGTGGAACAGGTCGAGTTCGGCGGCACGCGCAATCGCCTCGGCGGCAATATGCGTGGCGCCACCGGTGCCGGCGCTGCCGTAGCTCACCTTGTCCGGATTGGCCTTGGCGTAGGCGATCATCTCTTCCATGGTCGTGAAGGGCGCCCCGACGCGGGCGGCGATCACATTCGGCCCGACCGCGACACGCGCCACCGGCTTCAGGTCGTCAAAGCCATAGGGGAGTTCGCGCTGGTGCGGCGCCACGGTCTGCACCGAGCTCACCGCGAAGAGCAGCGTGTAGCCATCGGGATCGGAATTGGCGACATAGGCGCCGCCAACCGTACCGCCGGCACCCGGGCGGGTTTCCACCACGACGGGTGTGCCGAGTTCCTTCGACAACCCTTCCGAAAGCGTTCGGGCCAGGGTGTCCGTGGAGCCGGGCGAATAGGGCACCACGATGGTCACCGGGCGCGACGGAAACTCGTCCGCCTGGGCCATCGTCGCTCCAAGCGCGAGTGCTGCGCCGGCCAAAAGGCCTGTGAGTTTACGTATCATGTCATCCTCCGTGTTGGACATGGGTATGGGTATGGGAAAGCGTATCGGGCCGGGACAGCGGCGCCTGCAGCGCCTCCTGCCCTGCGGTTCGGCCCGCGATATAGCCAAGACCGAGCGCCGACAGGAGACCGTTTCCGGACGTGTAGCCGTCGGACCCGCTGCGCCCGCTGATGCCGACGGCGGCGCCGCCACCGGCGAACAGTCCCTCAATGGCCGATCCATCGTCGCGCAGGACCCGCGCCTGGCTGTCGATCATCAGACCGCCCTGGGTATGAAACAACGCCGGCTCGATCCGGGTCGCGCAATAGGGCGGGACCAGCGGGCCAAGCCCCCAGTCGCGGCGCGCGAAGACATCCTCGCCGCCCTCCGCCGCCTGGCGGGCTCCGGCAACCGTCTCCACAAGCGCTGAAGCGCTAAGATCAAGGCGCGCGGCCAGATCCTCCAGCGTCTCGGCGACGATCATGACGCCGGGCTGGCAGACCTCGGCGAATGTTGGCTGACCGGCACGCACGTCGCCGGCGATGCGCGTGTCATAGATCATGTGGAAAGGCCCTTCAGCGGCCAGTTCCCGTGCGGCGAAGGCCGAATAGCCGACCGTTTCATCCGCGATACGACGTCCGTCGCGGTCGACAATGACGGCACCGCGTTCGACAACCGTCCATGTGACCAGGGCGCCGTTGCGCGTCGCAAGCGCCGCATGCCCCTGAAACGCCGCCGTGTTGCCGGTCGCGGCGCGCAGGTCCTGCCCCCAGCCGAGCGCCTCGCCCTCGCTGCCCCGAGCCCCGGCGTATTGCGCCGCCACGGCGAGAGGGCACAATTTGGCCAGCAACGAACGGTTCGCGCCAAAGCCGTTTGACGCAAGAATCACGGTTTTCGCGCCGATGCGGGTGGATTCGCCACGCCGGTCACGGGTTTGCGCGCCGATGACGCGGTCGCCAGACGTCAGAAGGCGGATGGCAGGCTGTCCGCAAGCAACCGGAATGCCCCGCTCTTCGACCGTGCGTTCCAGGTCGCGGATCAAATCCGAGCCATCCCGTGAGGGCGGCGCATGCAGGCGTGCAACGGAATGTCCGACGTGCCGATAGGTCTCAACCAGTTCCAGCGTCACCCCGGCGGAATCGACAAGCCATTCAACGAGTTCCGCCGACCGCTCGGCGAGGACGGCCTCGACATGAGGTGCGTCATGGGGTCCGGAGACGCGCGCCAGATCGGCACGGAACCGGTTGGCATCGTCCACGATGCCCGCTGCCGCCTGAAACCGCGTGCCGGCTCCCGGTATGGACCCGCTGGACAGGCTGGTGTTGCCGCCCGGACGGTCGAGCTTCTCGACGATGGCGGTTTCCGCCCCCGCATCCTGCGCGGCGATCGCAGCCGCCAGACCGCACCCTCCCGCACCGATGACGAGAACGTCTACCTCGATATCGAACTCGACGCTCATGAACATCCCCCGGCAGAGCGTGCCTCACGCGCAGGGTCATGACAGACACTGCCCCACACTCATCATTGCGAACGCATCCCGTTCAAAGTGTCAACACTATCTCCGAGACTCGGTCGAAGTGTCAACCGTTTTGCTAAAAACCCGACAGCATTCTCTCCCGGCGGGCTCCTAAGAAGAGATGTGGCTAACTGACAACACAGGAAACTGCTGTTTTTCGGCTGCGTACAAAAACCTGACGCTCACACAAGCGGCATATTTCCTTAGCGCGAACATATAGTGTTGACAGTTTAGCCCAAAAAAGGAGTATGTGGGCGGACGCGAGGGACGGGACGGGCAAACACCCGGCAATCGGAAGCGGAATGAACGATCAAACAGCCAATGGCGGCGGCGAGCAGGCAACGGCCCTCGTTACGGGCGCGGCTTCGGGAATTGGCCAGGCGGTCGCGCGGCAGCTAAAATCGCAAGGCTGGCGCGTCACGGGGATCGATCGCGCTCCGCTCGGGAAATCGGACGCAGGCGGCACGGACCACATCATCGCCGATCTCGCGGATCCAGATGACTGCGCCGAGGTCTGCCGAACGATCCGGGGACGGCGCTGGACGGCGCTGGTTCATGCCGCCGGCGTGATGCGCAGCGACGCCCATGCGGACACATGGCGCAGCGGTGGCGCGGAACTCTGGGCGGTCCATGTCGCGGCCGCCGCCCGCCTGGTCGACGCCATTGCCGACACCATGCCGGACCGGCGCGGGCGGATCGTCCTGGTTTCAAGCAGGGCGGCACGGGGACGCGCCGGCCGAATGCTCTATGCCGCGTCGAAGGCCGCCATGGACGGCCTGGCCCTTTCGCTGGCGCAGGACTTGATCGCGCGGGGCATCACCGTGAATGTCGTGGCGCCAGGCACGACCGACACGCCGATGCTGGCCGATCCCGAGCGCGGCGATGCGCCGGTCGCCCTGCCGCCGCTCGGGCGCCTCATCGATGTCAGGGAGATTGCCGCAACGGTCGGCTTTCTGCTCGGCGCCGATGCAGGGGCCATCACCGGCCAGACAGTGTATCAATGCGCCGGCGCCTCGCTGACAATGCCGGGCGCCGCGTTCGGAAAACGGGTTCACGCGAACCGGGAGGACGTATGAAAACGAAGTGGAACAGGCCCGAACTCCTTGCGGCCTCTGCCTTCATGGCAACCGGGTTCGGCGCCCTATGGATCGCGCGCGACTATCCGGTCGGAACGGTGACGCGGATGGGGCCCGGCTTCATCCCGATCGCGATCAGCGTTCTCCTGATCCTGAGTGCCGCCGTGGTCGCCATGCAAAGCCGGAGCCTTCCGGCAAGTGCGACGCGCCCGCGGCTCAAGCCCTTCGTTTTCATCATTGGTGGCATCCTCGCCTGGGCGCTGCTGGTGGACCGTGTCGGCTTCGTTCCCTCCACCGTCATTCTCGTGCTGGCCTGCGCTTCCGTGGAGATCGGCTCCACATGGCGCGCGAGCCTGCTGCTCGCTGGCGGCCTGTGCGCCGCCGGCTATGCCATCTTCATCCGGGGTCTCGGCATCCCGCTTTCGCCCTTCGGAGGATAACCGCGATGGACCTTCTTTCCGGACTCGCACTCGGCGTCGAAATGGCGATCACCTGGGAGGGGCTGCTGTTTTGCCTGATCGGCGTCTCGATCGGCATGTTCATCGGCGTTCTTCCCGGCATCGGACCGCTTGCCGCCGTGGCAATGACCCTGCCGATCACCTATCACCTGCAGCCGATGAGCGCGCTGATCATGCTCGCCGGCATCTTCTACGGTGCGCAATACGGCGGCTCCACCGCCTCCATCCTGCTCAACCTTCCCGGCACCTCGACAACGGCGGTCACCGCACTCGACGGCTATCCGATGGCCAAGCAGGGCCGCGCCGGGGTCGCACTCTTCATCACCACGATCACCTCCTTCTTCGGCGGCTGCGTCGCCATCATCCTGCTGATGGGCTTCGCCCCGGCGCTCGGCAAGATGGCGCTGAGCTTCTCCTCGGCCGAATATTTCTCGATCATGCTGCTCGGCCTGGTGGCCGCCGCGACCATGGCGATCGGCAGTCCGATGAAAGGCATCGTCTCCGTGATCGCCGGGCTGCTGCTTGCGATGGTGGGGATGGACACCACCTCGGGCACCGTGCGCTATTCCTTCGGCATCCTGGAACTACAGGACGGGCTGAACCTCGTCGCCATGGCGATGGGCCTGTTCGGCGTCGCGGAAATCCTGAAGAACGCGGGACAGCCCGACCGGCCGACCGACAAGCTGCAAAAGGTGCGGCTGCGCGAGCTTTTGCCCACCCGCGACGACCTGCGCCAGACCTGGAAGCCGGCGATCCGCGGTGCCGGCATCGGCTCCTTCATCGGCATTCTGCCGGGCGCGGGGCCGACGCTGGCCGCCTTCCTCGCCTATGCAATGGAAAAGCGCGTGGCGCGCGACCCGTCCCGCTTCGGCAAGGGCGCGATCGAGGGCATTTCCGCCCCGAAGCCGCGAACAATGCCTCGACCCAGGCCGCCTTCATCCCCACGCTTGCGCTCGGCATCCCGGGCGACGCCTCCATGGCCGTGCTGCTTGGCGCGATGATGATCCACGGCATCACGCCGCGCCCAGAATTCTTCACGGTGCACACGGACCTGTTCTGGGGCCTCGTCGTCAGTTTCTGGATCGGCAACCTGATGCTGCTGGTGCTGAACATTCCGCTGATCGGCGTCTGGGTGCGGATTCTCACGATCCCGCAAAGGCTGCTGTTCCCGGCGGTGATCTTCTTCATCTGCGTCGGTGTCTACAGCGTCAACAACAATCCGTTCGACGTCCTGACGGTCATCGTCTTCGGCGTGATCGGCTATCTGATGAACATGCTGAACTATCCGACGGCACCGCTGCTGATGGGCTTCATCCTGGGACCGATGATCGAACAGCACTTCCGCCGGGCGCTGCTGTTCTCGCGCGGCGACCTGTGGACCTTCGTCGACCGTCCGATCAGTGCAGCCTTTCTCGCCTGTTCGGCGGGCCTTGTTCTGCTGCTGGTGTTGCCGAGCCTGCGCCGGACGGCAAGCCGGTTGAAACGCGCGTTCTAGCGAAACACCGCGAAAGACGCGGGAACACCGAAAGGGCCGGCCCATGCGCCGGCCCTTTTTTCGGTCCCCACCACCCCCAGTGCAGTCCACCCTCCGTGCACTCCAGCCTCCGTGCAGTCCACGGGGTTACGCGTGTCAGGCGCCTTCAGCCGGACGGCAACACCGTGCGGCACAGGTCGTCGCGTTGCCACCCCGGCACAAACAAACGAAAACGGCGGCCCGAAGGCCGCCGCTGGTTCGTACCAAACCGGTCAGGTCGCTCACACGGCGGTGCCGACCTTGAGCGGGGCATCGGCGGGATCCGTGTCCACGCCGTCCAGGTCGTTGTAATAGGCTTCCATCGCCTTGACTTCCGGCTGACCCATCAGGCCCCAGATATCGTCGATGCCGACGAGAAGATCCGGGCGGTCGACGACCTCTCCGGTGGCAATGGATCCCTTGAGGATCGCGAGAGCGTTTTCCATCGCCATCAATGCGGCTGCCGGAAGCATGCGCGGCAGGGTCACGCGCTTGACGCCCAGCTCCGCCAGGCGGCGGACCGGAATGAGCGGCGTGGTCGGGCGGTTGCGGATGCCAAAGCCCATGTTCACCGAAACCGGGATGGGGACGGCGTCGACCAGCGCCTTGATCTGGTCCTCGCCGTGAATGGCGTCGGCAAAGATCAGATCCGCACCGGCACTTGCGTAAAGCCGCGCGCGGCGAAATGGCGCCTTCCAGTCCCTCAACGGCGATCGCGTCGGTGCGCGCCAGAACAACGAAATCGTCATCGCGGCGGGCATCGCAGGCCGCCTCGATCTTGCGCGCCATCTCGCGCATGTCGATCACGTCCTTGCCGGTCATGTGCCCGCAGCGCTTGGGGCTGACCTGGTCCTCGATGTTGACGCCGGCAACGCCGGCTTCCTCGAAGCGCTGGATCGTGTGATAGACGGTGACCGGATTGCCATAGCCGGTGTCGGCGTCGGCCATGACCGGGATTGACACGCTGCGCGCGATCATCCGGCAGGCATCGACGTTGTCCGTCAGCCCCATGATGCCGACGTCCGGAACGCCCATGCGAGAGTTCGCAAGACCGGCGCCGGTGGTGCAGGCGGTCTTGAACCCCATCTTCTCGACCAACCGCACGCTGTAACCGTCGTAGACGCCGGGTTGAAACGAGGATATCCTCGCCTGCGAGCAGTTCCCGCAAGACCCTTGTCGGTTTTGCCTGTCGGGGATCGGTTTTCTTCATCCGGCATTCCTCTTTTCGGATTGGTCCGCGCCGTCCTCGTCCCTGGATTCCAGAAGGTCGTGAAGGGCGCTGGTCGCGCGCGCGATATGCGCGCGCATCAAGGATTCGGCCAGATCCGCATCGCGCGCCTTCATGGCCCGCAGGATCTGCCAGTGTTCGGAAAGGCATTCTGGCGCCGCCCCGGCGCATCGCCGGACCGCGCGCGATAGAGCCGCAGCAGATAGTAGAGTTCGTCGCACAGCAGCGAGCGGATCCGGCTGTTCCCGCTTGCCTCGGCGATGCGCACATGCACATCGAGCGCCGGACCGTCCTTGTTCTCGAGCGCATCGGAAAAGTCCGCCAGGAGACGGTCGAGGTCGCTGTCGGACATCGCCTGGGTTGCCAGCCGCACCGACATGCCCTCAACTGCTTCGCGCAACTGGAAAATCTCGATCATGTCCTCGACGGACAGATCCACCACACGGGCCTTGAGGTAAGGCTCCTTGACGACCAGGGCCCGGCCCTGCAATTGCTTGACCGCTTCGCGGACCGGGCCGCGAGAGACCTGAAACCGTTCGGCAAGGGCGGCCTCGTTCACGACGCCACCCAAGGGAATCTCGCCGCGGACCAGAAGATCGAATATCTTCTTGAAAACCTGGTCGACCAGCGTCCTCTGCTGCTTCTCCGCCAAGACACACCCCTTCTGTCGACACTTCGCCAAAACATATTGCAATTATGGCGACGCTAGCCCAATTTTCATTGGCATTCAAGCTTGTTTCAACAAAAGTGTTGACACTTTTTCGCCGTACCGATAAGTGCGAGGGAAAGGAGGACCCATGCAAAGCCAGAAGCGCATACCCTTCGCCACGCTCCCGGTCAGCGGCGCGGACGCTCACACCCTTATCGACCTGAAGGCGCTTACGCGCTCGCGGCAGCAGCCGTTGCCGAAGAGCCTCGCCGTCGTGCTGGAAAATCTTGCCCGCCAGGCGCTGATCGATCCCGACCTTGGGGACACGGTCGACCGGGTCTCGGCCTGGTCCGGGGGCGACGGGAATCTCGTCGTTCCGCTATCCGTCAGCCGTGTGCTGCTGCCCGATTCCAGCGGCTTGCCAGCGCTGATGGATCTCGCCGCGGCACGGGACGTGCTCGCGGCCGAGGGCAGCGATCCGGCCAAGGTCGAGCCGAGCGTTCCGGTGACGCTGGTCGTCGACCATTCCCTCATCGTCGATGTCGCAGGTCGGCCGGACGCCGAGGCACGCAACATCGAGAAGGAATACGAGCGCAACCACGAGCGCTACGCCTTCTTCAAATGGGCGCAACAGGCCTTCGACCGCCTCGACGTGGTCCCGCCCGGCGCCGGCATCATCCACCAGGTCCATCTGGAAAAGCTCGCCCGGGTCATCGACACCGTGGCCGTCCCGGGACACGGCCCCTTCGTCGCGCCTGAATTCGTGCTGGGCTGCGATTCCCATACGCCGATGGTCAATGGCCTGGGGCTTCTCGCCTGGGGCGTTGGCGGCATCGACGGCGAAGCCGCAGCGCTCGGGCAGAAATATGTCGTGCGCATCCCGCGGGTCGTCGGGGTCCGCCTCACCGGCACCCTGCCGGCCGGCGCGACCACAACCGACCTGGTCCTTACCGTGACGCAGCGCCTGCGGGAAGTGAATGTGGGTTGGCGCCTTCGTCGAATTCTTTGGCCCCGGCGTCGCGGCCCTTGCCGTTCCCGACCGTGCGACGCTTGCAAACATGGCGCCGGAATATGGCGCTACCGTCGGTTTCTTTCCGATCGACGCACGCACGATTGAATATCTCGCCCAGTCGGGCCGCGACCCAGACCATGTGGCGCTGGTGGAGACCTACGCACGCGCCAGCGGCCTCTTCGCCGAACCCGGGGATGCGGATCCGGTGTTCTCGCAGGTCGTCGACATCGACCTGTCGTCGATCGTACCGAGTGTCGCCGGACCGAAACGGCCGCAGGACCGCGTGTCGCTCACCGACATGAAGTCCGCCTTCCGGGCGTGCCTCACCCGGTCGACGCAGGATGGCGGCTACGGCCTGACGAGCGCCCAGGAGGACGCGCACGCGTCCGTGCGCATCGACGGCCGGGACGTGACGCTCACCCATGGTGCCATCACCGTCGCGGCGATCACCTCCTGCACCAACACCTCCAATCCCTCGGTGATGATCGGCGCGGGTCTCCTGGCGCGCAATGCGCGCGCGCTCGGGCTGGAAACCCCGGCCTGGGTCAAGACCTCGCTCGCTCCCGGCTCGCGGCTGGTGCGCGACTATCTCACGGACGCCGAGCTGATGGCTCCGCTGGAAGACCTCGGCTTCCATATCGTCGGTTACGGCTGCACCACCTGTTCGGGGAAATCCGGTCCCGTTCGCCCGGAGATCGCCGACGCCGTGCTCGACAACGGCCTGGTCGCCGCCGCCGTTTTGTCCGGCAACCGCAACTTCGAGGGCCGGATCCACAAGACCTGCCGCGCGGCCTATCTGGCCTCGCCGCCACTGGTCGTGGCCTTCGCGCTCGCCGGTCGCGTCGACATCGACTTCGAGACCGAACCGCTCGGCCAGTCCGCCGACGGCAAACCGGTCTATCTGCGCGACATCTGGCCGGACCGCGACGAAATCGACCGGCTGGTGCGCGACAGCCAGCGGCCCGACCGCTTCCGCGAGAGCTACAAGACGCTCTTCGACGGCTCAAAGCTGTGGCATGCACTGGACACCGCGAGCGGTGCGACGTTCCCCTGGGATCCGGCCTCGACCTACATCAAGCGTCCGCCCTTCTTCGACCTGACGCGCGGCCCGCTGCCGGATGTCATCGACGGCGCGCGGGTTCTGGTAAAGGCCGGTCATTCGCTGACCACCGATCACGTCACGCCGTCGGGCGAAATCCTTCCCGACAGCCAGGCCGGCCGATATCTCATCGACAGCGGCGTGGCGCCCAAGGATTTCAACGCCGTGACGCAACGGCGCGGCAATCACGAATTCATGGCCCGGATCACCTTCGCCAACCAGCGCATGAAGAACGATCTCGCCGGCGGCATCGAAGGCGGCTTCACCCGCCTGTCGCCGGAGGACGACCCGGTGACCGTCTATGATGCCGCCATGCGGTATCGCGAGACGGAGACCCCGGCCTTCGTGCTCGCCGGCAAGGACTATGGCATGGGGTCGAGCCGCGACTGGGCCGCCAAGGGGCCGAAACTGCTGGGAATCCAGCTGGTGCTGGCGGAATCCTTCGAGCGCATTCACCGCGCCAACCTGATCGGCATGGGGATCCTGCCCCTGGTGTTCGACGACGGCGCCTCGGCGGCGTCGCTCGGTCTGACCGGCTTCGAACGCTACAGGTTCAGCGGGATCCGCGATGCGCTGGCGCGAGGAACGCCGGTGCAGGTGCAGGCCGACGCCGGCGATGGCCGCCGGACGGAGTTTGCCGCGCGCATCGACATTTCCGGGCCGCAGGAGCGCCTCCAGCTGGAGCGCGGCGGCATCTTCGAAACGCTGCTCGGCGAGCTCACCGCAGCAGACGGCGAAAACGGCATGCACGGCAGCGCCCCGCGCGGCTGACCCGGCGGCGCCCGCCGAGCGGCATCGCCGAACGGATGTCTTCACCCAGCTTGAAAGGGAAACACGGATGAACCTGGACGAGGCAAAGGAAATCGCGGTCGGCTACCTCGACGCGATGGAACGCCGGGATCTCGACGCGGCGCGCGCCTTCATCGGCGACGCCCCGCAAATCACCTTCCCGGGCAGCCGGCACTTCACCGACATCGAGCAGATCGTGCGCAACTCCGGCGGACGCTACAACGTCATCCGGAAATCCATCGAGCGGCGCGATGCCTGGCCGGACGGCGACACGACCGTCGTGTTTATCTCCGGCACCCTGTTCGGCGAGTGGCCGGACGGCTCGGCCTTCGAGGGCATCCGCTTCATCGACCGCTTTGAAATCGTGAACCGGCGGATCGTTCGCCAGGAGGTCTGGAACGACAGCGGCGAGCGGCTCCTCGCCATGCAACGGGAGGCAGCGGAATGAAATTCGATCTTGCACTGTCCAACGGCGACATCGTCTTTCCGGGCGAGGGCGTGTCGCGCGGCAGCATCGGCATCGTCGACGGCCGCATCGCGGCGATCCTCGATCCGTCCGAACGGGTCGAGGCCGGCCGCGTGATCGATTGCACGAACCGCTGGATCCTGCCGGGCGTGATCGATCCGCATACCCACATCGGCTTCGGCGACAAGGAGAACGACTGGACGACGGAGACGGCGACAGCAGCGCTCGGCGGCGTCACCGGCCTGATGAGCTTCTGGCGCAGCGACGATCTCGATGCCTCGACCGCGCCCTGGATCGCGGAAGGCGAGGCGCGCTCCAGCGTCGACTTCGGGCTGCATTTCGGTGTCACCTCGACACGCCATGTCGATGAGCTTCAGGCGCTGTCGCGGCGCTACGGAATTTCCTCCATCAAAGTCTATCTGATGTACAAGGGCGCGACCGGCGCCGCGAAGGGCTTCACGGAGGTCGACGACGCCCTGCTGTTCCGCGCGCTGCAGGCGGGCTCGCGCGTGAAGAACGGCGTCGTCAGCGTCCATTGCGAAAACACCGAGGTAATCCCCGTCTTCCGCGAACCGCTGAAGGCGGCCGGACGCGACGATCTTCCGGCCTGGGACGAACAGTCGCCGGGGTTCCTGGAGACCGAAAACGTCTTCCGCGTCGCCTTCTTCGGCGAAAAGACCGGCTGCCCGGTCAACATCGTTCACATGTCGGCGGTTGAAAGCCTGGACCTGGTGCGCCGTCTGCGCCGTCCGGGCCGTCCGCCGATCAATGTGGAAACCTGCATCCATTATCTGTCGCTGACGGCCGACAGCGGCATCGGATCGATCGGCAAGGTCAACCCGCCGCTGCGCAGCCAGGCTGATGTCGACGGCCTGTGGGAAGGCGTGCGCAACGGCGAGATCACCACCATCGGCTCCGACCATGTCGCCCGCAAGCGCGCCACCAAGGGGCCGGACATCTGGTCGGCCACCGCCGGATTCCCGGGCCTGGCGCAGATCGTGCCGGTGCTGGTGGAGGAAGGCTACCACAAGCGCGGCATCCCCATCGAAACCCTGGCGGCGACGACCTCGCGCAATGTCGCGGAGCTCTATTCCCTGCCGAACAAGGGCCGGATCCAGCCGGGCTATGATGCCGATTTCGCGATCGTCGACCCGGCCGGCTCGACCACGGTCGACCCGGCCGACTATCCCTCCCACTCCGACTATTCCCCCTTCGAGGGCATGACCTTCCGGGGGGCCGTCACCCACACGGTCCTGCGCGGCACACTCACCGTCGACGCGGGCAAGGCTGTCTCGCTGGACACGGCCCCCGGCCACTATCTCAAGCGCCCAAGCTGAAAGGACTTCAAGACATGAGCGAACGCATCTGGGACAAGTTCCTGACCGAGAAGGACAAGGAAATCTTCCAGCTCGCCGGCTACGGCAAGCGTGGGGGCTTCGGCACGCGGCCGGCCCTGTTCATCATCGACGTGCAGTATAATTTCTGTGGCGACGAGCCGGGCGAGGACCATCGCGAGGGCCTGAAGAAATACCGCACCCATTGCGGCGAGGCCGGCTGGAGGACCGTCCCGCACATCGAACGGCTCCTGAAGATCGCCCGCGAGAAGAACCTCCCGGTGTTCTACACCCAGTCGGAGCGTCGCGCCGACATGATCGACAGCGGCGTGCAGGTCGGCAAGAGCCATCGCGGCGCGGAAAAGACCAGCCAGGAAGGCAGCCACGCGACGCAGACCGTGGCTCCGCTCGCGCCGCAGCCGCAGGACATCCTGATCGGCAAGCGCAAGCCGTCTGCCTTCTTCGGCACGATGTTCATGAGCCACCTGAACTTCCTGGATGTCGACACGCTGATCCTGTGCGGCTGCACCTCTTCGGGCTGCCTGCGCGCGACCGCCGTCGACGGCTATTCGTTCAACTTCAAGGTCGTCATTCCCGAAGAAACGGCCTTCGACCGGTTCGAGGCGAGCCACGCCATGAGCCTGTTCGACCTGAACTGCAAATATGCCGACGTGATCCCGACCGACGAGGTGGCCGACTACATGTCCGCTCTTCCCGTGCGCAAGGGTCCGGGCGAGGCCTGACGCCAGCCGTCAAACGCCCCTGGTAAGACGACAAGCGGGCGCCTTCGCGGCGCCCGTTTTTTTACGTGCCGCGCTTGAGCAGCTTGAACACGAGCGGCGCCGCCGCCATCACCACCGAGATCCGGATCACGTGATGGAGCGCGACATAGGCCGCATCGACATGAAGCGCGATCGCCACCAGGCTCATTTCCGCAACGCCGCCCGGCGCGAAGGCGAGAACCCCTTGCGCGAGCGGAATGTCCATCACCGCCTGAAGCAGCAAGGCGACGCCGAAGGCAAGGCACAGGAAGGCAAGGATCGAGCCCGCGGTCAGCACGACGACGCCGATCACATGGCGCCAGTCAACGCCGATGAAGCGGCAGCCGATCACCGTGCCGATGACAATCTGCGCGCCCCAGACCAGCAGCGTCGGCGGGGCAAGATCATGCAGCACGCCGGAAAGATTGAGCACGGCGCACAGCAGCATCGGCCCCATGAGATAGCGGGCAGGCAAATGCAGCAAGCGCCCGAGCAGGGCGCCGCCAGAGGCCAGCAGAGCGACAAGCAGAACGCTCTCGAGCGTCACCGGCATCATCGGACGCGCCGAGGCCGGCCCGGCCGCGCCTTCCATCCAGGTAACCAGCGGCGGCAGCATCATCACCGTGAGGAAAATGCGCGTGGAATGCACCAGCGCGACCTTGCGGGAATCCGCGCCATTGGCATCGGCGGCCAGAACCATCTCGATCAGCCCGCCGGGCATGCCGGCGAAATAGGCCGTCTTCCAGTCCATCCGCCCGACGAAATGGAAGTAGCTCACGCCGATTCCGCCGGCGAGCGCGATAAAGGCGAAAAGCGCGCTGATGCTGAACAGCCATTCGCCGACATGGGCGAAGAGCTCAGGCTGAAAATAGGTTCCAAGCACGACGCCGATGATCGCGCTCATCGCCGGTCGCGCCGACTTCGGCGATGCCAGGGGCAATCCGGAGACGCTGCAGATCAGCGTCAGAAGCATCGCCCCCAGCATCCAGGGCAAGGGCAGACCGAGCAGGTAGAAAATGGCGCCTCCCGTCAGTCCGAAAGACAGGCTCAGGAGATAGCGAAAGGCGACGGAGACACTAGACAAGGCTTGAGAGCACCCCCCGGGGCCATGAAATGTTCAGCAGAATGCCGAAGAGATAGGTGCCGCCCAGGGTCGCCGCGGTGACACAGACCGTCATCACCAGCCCGACCCTTGCGTAGAGACGCAGAAAGACGAGCAATGACAAGGCTGTCGCGGGAAAGAAGCCGGTGGCATAGACGACGGCAATGTAAAGGCCAAAGGCGCAGAAGAACAACACCGCATAGGAAAATTCCGCCGGCTGGGTGCTCGCGTCCAGCGCCGCTCCCGATTCCGCCCCCCACAGGAGATGCAGCCCGAGAGCGGCACAACACACAAGGCCGATCGTGGTCGCGGTGACGGGGAAGAACCGGCCGCCAGGGAAAAAGTCCAGCGCGGTCACAAGGCCGTAGCCGAGGACGGCGGCAATCAACGCGAGGAAAGCAAGATGGTAGAGGCGTTCGCGCTTGCTCATGCCGATTTCTCCCGGCGCAACGCCGCGCGCAGGCCATATCCAAGGAACAGGAGCGTAAGGATGCCGATCACCAGCACGCCCGGCCGCGACAGCCAGTCCCAGCCGTAGCGGTTGAGCGTGATCCACAGGTTGCGCTCCACCAGCGCGCTGAGAATGAAGCCGATCAGCAGGGGCGCACGGGGAAAGCCGAAGCGCTTCATCAGCCAACCGAGAATGCCGCAGGCAACCAACGCCAGCAGATCACCGAAATGGCGCGTCGACTGGTAGGCGCCGACGATGATCAGCGTGAACACCACCGGGAACAGGAGACTGAACGGCACAAGCGCAAGACGGCTGATCGGACGCGACAGCGCGAAACAGACGGCCGTCCCGACCACATTGCCGATCGCGAGACTCCAGACCAGCGCGAAGATCAGTTGCAGATTGTCGGTGAGCATGCGCGGTCCGGGCTGAATGCCCTGGACCACCATGGCACTCAGCAGAAGCGCCATGCCGGCGCTGCCGGGCACGCCGAAAAGAAGCGTCGGGATCAGCGCGCCGCCTTCCTTAGCGTTGTTGGCGCTTTCCGGGGCGATCACACCCCGCACATCGCCGGAGCCGAATTTCGACTTGTCGCGCGCGGTGCGCACCAGCAGGCCGTAGTTGAGCCAGTCGACGATCGAGGCGCCGAGACCGGGCACGATCCCGACACCGACACCGACCAGGGAATGGCGCACGACCAGCGGCCAGTTCCGACGGACGTCGCGGGCGCCCTCGCCCCAGCCCGATCCAACGGAAAGCCCCTTGCGGGCAATCGATCCGCCGCGCGACAAAACGTCCAGAAACTCCGGGATCGCATAAAGGCCGAGGGAGAGGACCACGAGGGGAATGCCATCGAACAGATAGTCCATCTCGAAGGAGTATCGGTATTCCGCCGTGATGTTGGAGGCGCCCCAGGTGCCGAGGAACAGGCCGAGCGAGGCGGCGAGGATGCCCTTGAGCGGTGCATTGCCCGACAACACGCCGATCATGCAAAGACCCATCACGCTCATCATCAGCAGTTCGGGCGAGGCAAAGGACAGAACCAGCCCGCGCGCGACCGGCAGCGACAGGCACAGGGCCAACGCACCGATGATGCCGCCGAACATGGAAGCGAGGAAGGCGGCGGAAAGCGCGCGGGCGCCCTCGCCTTTTTGCGCCATCGCATAGCCGTCGACAACGGTTGCCTGCGATCCGGCCGAGCCGGGCACCCCCATCAGCACCGAGACAAAGGTGTCCGACGTGGTGATCACGGCCGCCACGCCGATCAGCATCGCCAAGCCTGCCGTCGCATCCATCGTGAAGGTCAGCGGGAGAAGCAGCGCCATGCCGACAATTCCGCCGAGCCCCGGCAGAACGCCAACTGCAAGGCCGACCCCGACGCCGACCAGCAGATAAGCCAGATGCCCTGGCTGCAGCACGATGAACAATGCCTGTACGGCGGCGTCTAGCATGAATCCCCCCTCAAAAGTATCGACACTTTTCTCAATCAACCCTTGAATTTCAATCAATTTACGCTTTAACTGTCAACAGTTATCGTTCGGAGGGAGCCGGGCGATCAGAAAGGGAGGTCTTTCATGAAGAAATCACTTGTTGCTGCCGTTGCGTTATGCGCGGCTGCCATGGCACCGATGACCGCGCAGGCGGACGCCTATTTCAAAGGCAAGACGGTGACATTGCTCGTCGGCTTTTCGCCTGGCGGCGGCACAGACCAGTTCGCACGGGTGGTGGCCGAACATCTGGATGACCACATTCCCGGCAATCCCGCGATCATCGTGGAGAACATGCCCGGATCCGGCTCGATCCTGGCGTCCAACCACTATGTCACCCGGGTCGAGCCCAACGGCGAGACCCTCATGGTCGGCACCGGACAGCTCTTGATGCGGATCATGCTCGGGCTGCAAGGCTCGCGCGCGGAACTCGGCCAGTACGATCCGCTGATGGCGGGCCCGGTCGGGCGCGTGACCTTCGCCGCTGCCGATCTGGGCATCGAAAAGCCCGCCGACATTCCCGCGGCCGCCGACCGCCTGATCCATGCCAGCGCCGGCATCATGGCCTCGATCGATACGCTCCTTGGCCTCAAGGTGCTGGACACGGAAATCAGGGCCATCACCGGCTATGAGGGCAAGTCGGAAACCCTGCTCGCCTTCGAACGCGGCGAGGCCAATATCGACGGCCAGACGATGCCCAACTACACGGGCAAGGTTCAGCCGATGATCGACGAGGGCAAGGCCGTGCCGCTGTTCTCGCAAGGCTTCATCGACGGCAAGGGCAAGCTCGTCGCCGACCCTTCAGTCCCCGATCTCCCGACGGTCGCGGACGTCTACCGCAGCCTGAACGACGGCGCGGATCCGGAAGGGCCGGCATGGAGCGCCTATATGGCGATGACCGGCGCGACCGTGAGCCTCGGACGGGTGCTGATGGTTCACGAGGACGCGCCGGATGCGGCGGTCGAGGCGCTGGAACAGGGCATTGCCTCGATGCTTGCCGACCCGGTGTTCCTCAAGGAGATCGATGCCTCCCTCAACGGCTACACTCCCTATGCGGGAGAGGCGCTGGAGGCCGCGATCAACGCCACCAAGGCGATGTCGGAAGACGACAAGACCTGGCTGCAGGACTTTCTCGCACGCGCCTATGGCGCGCGGTTCGAATAACCCCGGCCCAGGCCACACATCCCGGAGGTCCGCTGACGCGGACCTCCGTCTTTCTTTGGAGATCCACATGAAACTGACACGCGGCAAAGACACCCGGATCGCCACGGGCAGCGCCGAACTCCCCTGCTATGAAGTGTATCCGCCGCATCCGGCGAGCGAGCGGCCGACCGGGCGGATTGTGCTGCTGCAGGAAATCTTCGGAACCAACCAGCACATTCGCGAACTGGCCGACCAATGGGCCGACGAGGGGTTTCACGTGATCGTGCCGGATCTGTTCTGGCGCATCGAGCCCGGCGTCCAGCTCGGCTATGACGGAGAGGACCTGGAAACCGCGCGCGCCCTCTATGGCAAGCTCGACTGGGACCTGGCCGCCGACGATGTGATGACCTGCGTCGACCATGCGCGGGCGGCGGGTGGCGCCCCGGTGTTCCTGCTCGGCTTCTGCTTCGGCGGCAAGCTGGCCACGATCTGTGCCACGCGACCGGGCATCGACGCCGCGGTCGGCTATTACGGCGTCGGCATCGAGAAGCTCGGCATCGCCGGGGATGTCGCCTGCCCGATCATGCTGCACTTCGGTGCCGACGACAAAGGAACGCCGCCGGAGGCCATCGCCGAATTGCGCCGCCAGCTCCCCGAAGGCGCAAAGGTATTCAGCTATGAAGGCGCCGGACACGGCTTCAACAACTGGCGCAAGAGCGCCTATGACGCGCCGTCCGCGCAGCGCGCCTTTGCCCGCAGCCTGACCTTCCTGCGCGACGCAGCGCGGACCGCCTGAGGGCCGGCGGCGCAAGCGAACCCTGTCGCCCCGCCCTCAGGCGGTTACGTCAAGCGGGGCGGCAGCGGCAATCACCCAATCGAGCACCGCCCCGGCGCGGGGCGGGAGCGCCACCGCAGCCCCGGCGGTGAAGTCGAGAAACGCCGTCTCATTCAGGCCGTTCACCCCGACGACCACGGGAACGTCGAGCGAGAGCGCCTCGGCGATCAGGGCGCGAAAGCCGCCGCCTTCCGCCTCGCGCTTGCCGAACTTGTTGACGATCAGCACATCCACCTGCGCATCGAGGCGTCGTTCGCATTCCCCGACCGCCGTCTCCAGTGCGCCGACATCGAGCCGACAGCCGCGCGCCTCGGGGCCGAGCGATTGCGAAATGCGAATGCGCGGACCGTCGGGAAGCACCTGCACGTCCATGTCGCACGTCCGGTTGTCGCAATCGGGCGAATTGATCTGGACAATCCCGCAGCACCGAAGCCCGCGCGCCGCCAGATCCTCCGCAACGCCTGCGAGGAGACGGTCCATGTCACCGCGTTCCTCTGCCTTGGTGTAGGCAATTCTCATAGGTCGTCTCCATTCGTCCGCATCGGCTCGGCGCGCAACCGTAATACCCCCGGACCGCCCGCACCGCCAAGAGCGAAGAGCGCCACCGGATCGACCAGACTGGCAGAGCTCCAGGGGATCGGCAACGCGACCCATTCGCGCGCTCGTCCTTGCCCCGGATCGCCCAGCTGACCGCGCCGCTCTTGCAATCACCGGTTTCCCTTGTAGGATTTGCAAAACCTTGCATTTCACACCCTGACGCCGACCTGCAACGGATCCCGGACATGAACCGAGCCTTCACCAACGTGCTGAGCGACACTCCAGACCGAACCGCCACGTTCTACGAACAATTGCTCGGCATGACGCGTCACTTCGATTCAGACTGGTTCGTCATCCTGACCCATCCCGGCGTTTCGGGCCTCGAGTTCGGCATCCTCCAGCGCGACCATGACGTTGTCCCGCAGAGCATCCGCAGCGCGCCCGCAGGCATGATCCTGACCTTTGTCGTGGATGATCTCGCGCCCGTTGTCGAAACGGCGCAGAGGCTCGACGCGGAAATCGTCGATGGGCCGACCCGGATGCCCTACGGACAGATGCGGCTGCTGCTTCGCGACCCGGACGGCACGGTGATCGACGTAAGCTGCCCGAACTGAACACGGGCCCGCGCCGGCCGCCTCAGCGTGCTGAAGAGCGGGAAAGGGCATAGGCGGCTGGGGACCGCGCCGCGCCCCGGCGCAGCCGCGTGCCCACGCGACGCCGTCGCGCTTGCAAGAGACTTGTGAAGGGGAAATGGCGGCGCTTCCGGGATAACGTTCGAACCCAACGGGTTCGCAAGGCGAAGAGCCGCCCGAGCCGTTGCAAGGTCCCGACTGGAGCGAAGCCCGAAGGGCGACAGCGCGAAGTCAGAAAATGGCGGAGAGAGAGGGATTCGAACCCTCGGGAACGCTTGCGCGCTCAACGGTTTTCGAGACCGCCCCGTTCGACCACTCCGGCACCTCTCCGCAAACGTCTGGCGATGTGGTCGCGACGTGACCGCGTACATAACGAAGAGCGCGAAGTCGCACAAGGGGGCGTCTGACGTTTTTCCCGCTTCGCGCACGCCCGCGGCGCCAGACCGTGAAACCGCCCGCGCATGCGCGTTTCCCGGTGCCGGAAGCGTTGACTTTCCACCGCCGATCCGTATAGTCGCGCTGCTTCGCGTAGGGAGTTCCGTCTCCCTTTATCGTTGCCCGAGGCTTCCGCCGCTTCCATCCACCTCGAAACCCTGGCCTTTCGGCCCGCGTTTTTTCGTGGCGAGTTGCGGCAGAGCCGGTTCCCGACGACGTTTGCGGCTAGACGGTCGCGTGTCGCAGGGTCCGGCTTCTTCAAAGTCCCCGCCTGTCGGGGCGCCACAGGGTGCGTCGCAAGCCGCTCGCCGCCAAAACGGCAAGGTGAGTGCATTCGAAGAACGAAAAGAAGGACGTGCGAGACATGTTCGCAGTGATCAAGACCGGCGGCAAGCAGTACACTGTCGCCCAGGACGACCTTATCAAGATCGAGAAGCTCGATGGCGAGCCGGGCGAGACCGTGACCTTTGACGAGGTGCTGATGGTTGGCGGCGGGACCGACACCATGATCGGCGCACCGCGCGTCGACGGCGCCAGCGTCGTCGGCGAGGTCGTCGACCAGGCCCGCACCCGCAAGATCATCATCTTCAAGAAGCGCCGCCGCCAGAATTCGCGCCGCCGCAACGGCCACCGCCAGAGCTTCACGCTCGTCAAGATCACCGACATCCTGACGGACGGCAAGAAGCCGGCAGCCAAGAAGAAGGCCGCTCCGAAGGCCGAGAAGGCCGCCGAAGCCACGGCCGAGGCAGAGCTTCCGGTGCTGTTCACCGCTCCCGAGGGACCGGCGGACGACCTGAAGAAGATTTCCGGCGTTGGTCCGGTGCTCGAGAAGAAGCTCAATGCGCTCGGCATCACCACCTATGCGCAGGTCGCGGCATTCACCGCGGAAGACATCGCCCGCGTCGACGACGCGCTGTCCTTCAAGGGCCGCATCGACCGCGACAACTGGATCGAACAGGCTTCGGAGCTGGCGTCGAAGTAATCGACGCCCCGTCGCCTCAGGCACAGATTTCGGACGAGGAGTTTCGTCATGGCACATAAAAAAGCAGGTGGTTCGTCACGTAACGGCCGCGATTCCGCGGGCCGCCGTCTCGGCATCAAGAAGTTCGGCGGCGAAACCGTCGTTCCGGGCAATATCATCGCGCGCCAGCGCGGCACGAAGTGGCATCCGGGCACGGGCGTCGGCATGGGCAAGGATCACACGATCTTCGCCACCATCGAGGGCAAGGTGACCTTCGAGAACAAGGCCAACAAGCGCACGTTTATTACCGTAACGCCACTCGTAGAAGCTGCAGAGTAAAGCCGACGTGTTGTTTCCAAACCGCCGGCGTCCCATCGACCCGGCGGTTTGAGAAAACCGGCAAGATCGCGACAGATCAGGGGAGATGGGCCGCCATCTCCCCTTTTCGTTTTCGTTGTCGCACTGCCGGAGGACACCATGGTTGCCGATCTTGAAGAGACCCTCGACGAGGAGAGTTTGTGCGCGGCCCTGACGCCGCAGGACACCGAGCGGCTGCGTCTCGACGCACCGCGCAGCGACGATCTCGCCGACATCGTCGCCCTCGCCAACAACCGCAAGGTCGCGACCATGGTCGCAACCATGCCCCATCCCTTCACGCTCGACGACGCCCGCAATCTGGTGGCGCGCGCTGCCCAGCGCACGGCCCATCGCGCCAAATTCGCGATCCGGATGAAATCGACGGGTCGCTTTATCGGCGCGGCCGGCTACAGCGCGCTTGAGGACGGCGGGGCCGTGCATCTCGGCTACTGGATCGGCGAACCGTTCTGGGGCCAGGGCTATGCGACGGAAGCGGCGCAGGCGATGATCGACTTCGTGTTCTCCGCGACGCCGATCACCCGTCTGACCGGAGCGGCCCGCGTCACCAATCCGGCCTCGCGGCGGGTGCTGGTGAAATGCGGGTTCCAGTTCCTCGATCAGGGCATGATCATGTCGCGCGGCGCCGGCGGCGCCGTCTCGGTCGACCGGTTCGCCCTCGACAAGAGCACATGGACCGCGCTGAAGCGCTGGGGGCGGTCGAAGTGCCTGACCGATCTGTAGACGCGCATACCAGGTGGAGGACACCAACCGCAGGCGTCGGACATCCGACGCTTGCAACTGCACGGCTGACCCTGAGGGCGCCCGCCGGATCTGACGTCGCCCGGATCGTCGCCCTTGCCGGCAACCGGGAGGTCTCGCATTTCCTGGCGCGGGTTCCCCACCCCTACTCCGCGGCAGATGCCCGCGCCTGGCTGGCCTATCTGCAGCAGGCGCACGCTCGCGAGGTCGCCTTCGCGCTCGACGATGGAACGGGTTTGATCGGCGTGATCTCGTTTCGCGCGTTGGACGAAACGCCGGAGATCGGCTATTGGCTTGGCCGCGAGTATTGGGGAAAAGGCTACATGAGCGAGGCAGCACCCGTCGCGCTCGGGTGGCTGTTTGGCGCAACGGCAACGCATGCGGTGGCGGCACGGGCCAGCACCGTCAACACGGCATCGCATGCCGTGCTTTCACGGGCAGGTTTCGCGCGCACAGGACCGGACGTGGCCGGTGAGCGGGACCAGACCTTCCGGCTCGACCGGGCGGCGTTTTTTCGCTTGCATGATGATATGAACGTGACAGCGGCCGACGGGGCCGCGCAGAAAGCGACGCAAAGATGAAATTTCTCGACCAGGCCAAGATCTATGTGCGCTCCGGCGACGGCGGCGCCGGGGCCGTCTCGTTTCGTCGCGAGAAATACATCGAGTTCGGCGGACCCGACGGCGGCGACGGCGGTCGCGGCGGCGACGTCTATGTGGAATGCGTCGACGGGCTGAACACGCTCATCGACTTCCGTTTCCACCAGCATTTCAAGGCCAAGACCGGCATGCACGGCATGGGCCGCAACCGCACCGGCGCCAAGGGCGACGATGTGGTGCTGCGGGTTCCGGTCGGAACCGAGATTCTGGAGGAAGACAATGACACCGTCATCGCCGACCTGACCCATGTCGGCGAACGCCTGCTGCTTTTGAAGGGCGGCAACGGCGGTTTCGGCAATGCCCATTTCAAGTCCTCCACCAACCAGGCGCCGCGCCACGCCAACCCGGGTCTGCCGGGCGAGGAGAAATGGATCTGGCTGCGTCTCAAGCTGATCGCCGATGCCGGACTGGTGGGCATGCCCAATGCCGGCAAGTCGACCTTCCTGGCGTCGGTCTCGGCGGCCCGCCCGAAGATCGCGGACTATCCCTTCACCACGCTTCACCCCAATCTCGGCGTCGTCGAGATCGACGGGCGCGGGTTCGTGCTCGCCGATATTCCGGGCCTGATCGAAGGCGCGCATGACGGTGTCGGCCTCGGCGACCGCTTCCTCGGCCATGTGGAGCGCACCCGCACGCTGCTGCATCTGGTCGACGGCACGGAGGAAGACCCCGGCGAGACCTACCGGGTCGTGCGCGGCGAGCTGGCCGCCTATGGCCACGGGCTGACGGAAAAGCCCGAGGTCGTCGCGCTCTCCAAGGTCGATGCGCTTGCCCCCGAACTTCGCGAGCAGAAGGCCGCCGCACTGGAGGCCGCTTGCGGACAAAAGCCCGTGCTTCTCTCCTCGACCAGCGGCGAGAACGTCGACCTCACGCTGCGCATGATCCAGCGCGCCATCGACAGCGACCGGGCGGAAGAGGCGAACACCGTTCCCCAGGTGCCCTCAGAACCCTGGCGCCCCTGACGCAGCGCGCAAGACGCAACACCGGACCCGGAAGATCATGAGCGAACTTCTCCAGCCCGCAGCCGGCGAAACGGGGCGCCTCTCCCGCTCCCGGCGGATCGTCGTCAAGATCGGATCCTCGCTGCTCGTGGCCAATGGCCAGTTGAAGCGAGACTGGCTCGCGGCGCTGTGCGACGATCTCCAGATGCTGGCCAAGGCCGGCGCGGAACTGATCGTCGTCTCCTCCGGCGCCATCGCGCTGGGGCGGGGCGTGCTCGGCCTTCCCCCCGGCCCGCTGCGGCTTGAACAGGCGCAGGCCGCCGCCTCCGTCGGACAGGTCGCGCTCGCGCAGGCCTATGCGGAGGCGCTCGGCGCGCGCGGGCTCACGGCAGGGCAAATCCTGCTGACGCTCGGCGACACCGAGGAACGCCGCCGCTACCTGAACGCCCGCGAGACTATCGCCACGCTGCTGAAGCTCGGCGCCGTTCCCATCGTCAACGAGAACGACACCGTCGCGACATCTGAAATCCGCTACGGCGACAACGACCGTCTTGCCGCCCGCGTCGCCACCATGTGCAGCGCCGACTGCCTCGTGCTCCTGTCGGATGTCGACGGGCTGTACACGGCGCCGCCAGCGCAGGACCCGGATGCGGTCTTCCTGCCGGAAGTGCCGGCGATCACGCCCGAGATCGAGGCCATGGCAGGTGCGGCCGGGTCGGAACTGTCGCGCGGTGGCATGCGCACCAAGATCGATGCCGCCCGCATCGCCACATCGGCAGGCACGACGATGGCGATTGCCAGCGGCACCCGGATGAACCCGCTGTCGGCAATCGAAAACGGCGGTCGGGCCACCTGGTTCTCGGCCCGCGCCACGCCGGCAAGTGCGCGCAAGGCATGGATCGGCGGCCATCTGGAGCCGCGCGGCACACTGGAGCTCGATGCCGGCGCGATCCGCGCGGTGGTGGCCGGACGCAGCCTGCTGCCCGCCGGCGTACGCAACATCGACGGCGCCTTCAGCCGCGGCGATGCGGTGCGGATCGTCGGGCCGGACGGACGGGACATCGGTCGCGGCATCGTCGCCTACGACCATCCCGAAGCGCAGATGATCATGGGGCGCAACAGCCGCGAGATCGAGGCAATCCTTGGCTATGCCGGGCGCGCCGAAATGGTGCATCGCGACGACCTGGTGCTCAGCGACCAGACGATCGACCCCGCCCTTTGCGACAGGGCAGCGGAAGAGGAAAGCGGACATGCTTGAACGCACACAGGACAAGGCCACGGATATCGCCGGCCTGATGCAGGACATCGGAACGCGGGCACGGGCTGCGGCACGCACCCTGGCGACGGTGCCGAGCCGGCAGAAGGACGACGCCTTGCGCGCGATGGCCGCCCGCGTGCGCGGCGCCCGCGACGCGATCTTCGCCGCGAATGCGATGGATCTGGAGACCATGCGCGCGGGCGGCCAGACGGCTGCCTATCTCGACCGCGGCACGCTGACGGACGAGCGCATCGAGGCAATCGCCACGGGTCTTGAGGCCGTGGCCGAGCTTTCGGATCCCGTCGGCTCCGTCATCGCGGCCTGGGAGCGGCCGAACGGCCTGAAGATCGAACGGGTACGCACGCCGCTGGGCGTGATCGGCGTCATCTATGAAAGCCGGCCCAATGTAACGGCGGACGCCGGCGCGCTGTGCCTGAAGGCCGGCAATGCCGTGATCCTGCGCGGCGGGTCGGACACGATCCGCTCCAACCTCGCCATCCACGCGGCGCTGATGCAGGGATTGGCCGATGCGGGCCTGCCCGAGGCCGCGATCCAGATGGTGCCGGTAACCGACCGGGCCGCCGTCGGCGAGATGCTTGCAGGCCTCGGCGGCACGCTCGACGTCATCGTGCCGCGCGGCGGCAGGAGCCTCGTCGCCCGGGTCCAGGTGGAAGCGCGGGTCCCCGTCTTCGCCCATCTGGAAGGCCTGTGCCATCTGGTGATCGACAAGGCGGCCGACCTCGACATGGCCCGCGACATCGCGGTCAATGCCAAGATGCGGCGGACGGGCATCTGCGGTGCGCTGGAAACCCTGCTGATCGACCGCGCCGTCGCCGCGACCCACCTCAAGCCGATCTGCGAGGCGCTGATCGCGGCCGGATGCGAGATCCGGGGCGATGCGGCCGTCTGCGCCGCCGTGCCGGAAGCCTCTCCCGCCACCGACGACGACTGGCGCACCGAATATCTGGACGCGATCCTGTCGGTGCGAGTCGTCGACGACCTTTCGGCGGCGATCGACCATATCGAGACCTACGGGTCGCATCACACCGACGGCATCGTCACCGACGACCCGGCCGCGGCCGAACGGTTCTTCGCGGAAGTCGACAGCGCCATTCTCACCCTCAACGCCTCGACGCAATTCGCCGACGGCGGCGAATTCGGCATGGGCGGCGAGATCGGGATCGCGACCGGGCGGATGCATGCGCGCGGTCCCGTCGGGGTGGAGCAGCTCACCAGCTTCAAGTACCGGGTGCGCGGCACCGGACAGGTGCGGCCCTGAATGGTCCGACAGGCGACGCAACGGCGCGGCAGGCGATGAGCGGCACCGGGACGGCAGCCGAGCGCTACCTGCGCATTCCGCATATCGAGCCGGGATGCAGCGTCGGCCTATTCGGGGGATCCTTTAATCCGCCGCATTCCGGACACCGGCACGTGGCAGATACCGCGCTGAAGCGGCTTGCGCTCGATCAGGTCTGGTGGCTGGTCACGCCGGGCAATCCGCTGAAGAGCCATGACGAGCTCGAACCGCTGGCCGGACGGATCTCCCGCGTCGAGGACATCGCCGATCATCCGCGCATGCGCGTCACGGCGCTTGAGGCGCGGCTCGGAACCAGCTATAGCGCCCGCTCCATCGCGCGTTTGCTCGAGCTGCGCCCGGGTGTCCGTTTCGTCTGGGTGATGGGGGCCGACAATCTTGCGGGCTTCCACCGGTGGCAGGCCTGGCGCTCGATCTTCGAACGCGTTCCGGTCGCGGTGGTCGACCGTCCGGGGGCGACACTGTCGGCCCTGTGGTCTCCGGCGGCCCAGACATTCGCGCAGGCGCGGCTCCCGGAAGAACGGGCACAGCGGCTCGCGAGCCTGGCGCCACCGGCCTGGACCTTTCTGCATGCGCCGCGCGACCCGATGTCGTCGACGCATTTGCGCTCCGCCGCGCGGCCTTGGTGAAACTGCGATGTCTTGAAAAGGCCAACAAGCGAAGCTTATCTTTGTTCATGGGGAAGAGTCGTTTCGCACGGCGCGCCTCATGAGGTCGGGCAGCGAACATCCCGTTCGTGCGCCCAAGGATGCAAACTGGACGAAAGGCAATCCGTCTGAGCATGACCTTCGAAACCGAGGGGACGGCACCGACCGCTCCTCATCACGCCGCAGCCGGCACGCTTGCGCGTGCGAACCTGCGCGAAACCGTCTTGGCCTCCCTGTCCGATTCAAAGGCCGAAGACATCGTCTCAATCGACATCACCGGCAAGTCGCCGATGACCGATCAGGTCGTCGTCGCGTCGGGTCGTTCGCACCGGCACGTCGGCGCCATCGCCGACCACCTATTGCGCGACCTCAAGGAAGCCGGACACGGCAGTGCCCGTGTCGAAGGCCTCCCCCAGTGCGACTGGGTCCTGATCGACGCCGGTGACGTCATCATTCATGTCTTCCGACCGGAGGTTCGCGCCTTCTACAACATCGAAAAGATGTGGTCGGTGGACGACAACACGCCGGTTCACTACGCCGGCTAGGCAGTGCGAGCTCCCGGTGACGTTTTCGGGAGCCATGCATGCGAACACCGCGACAGTGCGGTGGCGGGACGGTTGTGTCCGCCACGCCCCTGAACGCTTGTGCCCGGTCGCACGGTGACCAGGCCCCGCCCGACTCCGGGCCAGACGCCGATTGCGGGCGCCGGTTGCGGGTGCCGGTTCTGAAGGCCGGTTCCGGGTGCTGGTTGCGCGGGCCTGTTCCGGGAGCAGCGAACCCCGTGTGTCGCGCGCCCGTCCCGGCTGACCAAGCGGAATCCCAATGCGCATCCATATCGCCTGCGTCGGCCGGCTGAAGACCGGCCCGGAACGAACGCTTTTCGATCGGTACGAGGACCGCATCGGCAAGGCAGGGCGGAGCGTGTCGATCGGTCCGCTGTCCGTCATCGAGCTTGCCGAATCGCGCGCCCAGCGCGGAGACGACCGCAAGGCCGAGGAAGCCCGCGCCCTGCTCGCCGCCCTGCCCGCCGGAGCGGTGATCATCGCCCTCGACGAAACCGGCAAGACCCGTACAAGCGCGGCGTTTTCCCAGGAGATGCAGGAGCTGCGCGATGCCGGCACGGCGGATGTGGCCTTTGCCATCGGCGGACCCGATGGACACGGCCCGGCTTTGCTGGATGCAGCCCGCCTGACGCTTGCGCTCGGGCCGATGACCTGGCCCCACCAGATTGCCAGGGTGCTTCTTGCCGAACAGATCTACCGGGCGATCACGATCGCGAGCGGGCATCCCTACCATCGCGTCTGAACCTGCCCGCCCGTCTTTCCCCGTCCGTCCCTGCCCGTATTCCGCCCCAATTGTCCTTTAGCCCTTTTAACGAATAGGCAGGGTTTTACGGTTTACCATTCGTTAGGGTTGACGTTTCGTTAAGAAGACTGAGGCATCCTCGGCCCGTGTGAAAGGCCCGCCTCAGTCCCCGATACGAAATGCCCGTTGTCGGCGGTCTCCGCGCTTGACCGTCGCGTAATTGCGGGCGGAGTGGTGAATGCGCAAGAAACTGCCCAATGCGTTGCGGACCGGACCGCTGATCGTCGCTTTCTGGCTTGCGGTCGCCTCAAGCTGTTTGACCGGCTTTGCCGGACAGGCCTGGGCGCAGAACGAAGTCGGGCAGGCATCGGATCCTGGCGCCGCCTCCACAACGCAGGACTCTCTTGCGACACGCAAGGCCCGGCGGGAGGAAGAACTCTCCGCGCTGACACGGGATCTGACGTTGTCGGAAGACCGGCAGGCCGCGATCGCCCGCGAGATCCGCATGATCGAGCGCGACCGCAAGGCCCTCAACGCGGAACTGCTGCGCACGGCGCAACGGGTCACGCAACTCGAAGAGCAACTGGCGGCGACCGAAGACCGGTTGCGTCGCCTCGGAACAAACGAGGACGCGGTGCGCGCATCATTGGCGGAACGTCAAGATGTCCTGTCCGAGGTACTGGCGGCGCTGCAGCGCATCGGCCAGCACCCGCCGCCCGCGCTTGCGGTTCGCCCGAAGGACGCGCTGGGTGCCGTCAGAAGCGCGCTGTTGCTCAATGCGGTCATGCCCGAAATTCATCTGGAGGCCCAGGCGCTCGCCGGGGATCTCTCCACCTTGCGCCAGGTCCGTCTTTCCAGTGCGGCCGAGCGGGACCGGCTCGTCGCCGATGCCAGGCGCCTGACAGAGGAACAGGCCCGGGTGGAGCTCCTCGTCGCCTCCAAGAAGCAGGAGCGCGAGAGCACCGAGGCGCAGCTTGCAAAGGAACAGGCACGCTCGGAGGAACTGGCGAGCGAGGCGGAAAGCCTTAAGGACCTGATCGCGACCATGGAGCGCGACATCGCCAGCGCACGGGCCGCGGCCGAGGCGGCGCGCGACGCCACGAAGGCGCGTAACGGCAAGGCGGTTCCCGCGGATCCTTTCAGCGATGCCGGGCGGCTTGCGCCGGCGATTTCCTTCGCGCAGGCCAAGGGCAGGCTGAACCTTCCCGTGGCCGGGACCACCTTGCGCGATTTCGGCATGGACGACGGTTTCGGCGGACAGACCCGCGGACGCTCCATCGCCACCCGAACGGGAGCGCAGGTCGTGGCCCCTGCCGACGGCTGGGTGGTCTATGCAGGGCCGTTCCGGTCCTACGGTCAGGTCTTGATCCTGAATGCCGGCGATGGATATCATGTTCTCCTGGCCGGAATGGATCGAACCACTGTGGAGCAAGGTCAATTTGTGCTTGCGGGCGAGCCAGTGGCGGCCATGGGCGAAACCCGTGTGGCCAGCGCTGCGACACTCGACCTTTCAGCACCGCAGCCCGTGCTCTATGTAGAGTTTAGGAAAGACGGCATTTCGATCGATCCCACCCCATGGTGGGTTCGGCCCGAAGACGAAAAGGTTCGCGGATGATTCGGAAAGCTTCCCTCTTGCTGGTCGGTGCGCTCATTGGTGGCGCGACCGTAACGGCCCTGTCACAGATGCCCGTACGGGTGAGCGGAGTGGCGAATGCCGCCGCTTCGGACACCTACCGGCAGCTCAACCTGTTCGGCGACGTGTTCGAGCGGGTCCGCTCCGACTATGTCGAAACCCCGGACGACGCGGCTTTGATCGAATCCGCGATCAACGGGATGCTCAGTTCGCTGGACCCGCATTCGAGCTACCTTTCGCCCAAGCACTTCCGCGACATGCAGGTGCAGACCCGCGGCGAATTCGGCGGCCTCGGCATCGAGGTCACCATGGAAGACGGCCTGGTCAAGGTGGTCACGCCGATCGACGACACCCCGGCCTTCCAGGCGGGCGTTCTCGCGGGCGACCTGATCACCCATCTGGACGGCGAACAGGTCCAGGGCCTGACGCTGTCGGAAGCGGTCGAGAAAATGCGCGGACCGGTCAACACCGGCATCGAGCTGACCGTTCGCCGCGAAGGCGTGAGCGAGCCGCTGAAGATCACCATCACGCGCGACATCATCCGCATCCGCTCCGTGCGCCACCGCGCCGAAGGCGACATCGGCTATGTCCGGGTAACCCAGTTCAGCGAGCAGACCTACGACGGTGTGCAGTCGAGCATCGAAGAGCTGAAGAAGACGATCGGCGAGGACAAGCTCAAGGGCTTCGTGCTCGACCTGCGCAACAATCCCGGTGGTCTCCTCGATCAGGCGATTGCCGTTTCCGACGGCTTCCTCAAGCGCGGCGAAATCGTCTCCACGCGGGGTCGGGACTCCGACGAAACGCAGCGCTACAATGCCCGTTCGGGCGATCTTGCGGACGGCTACCCGGTCATCGTTCTGATCAACGGCGGTTCGGCTTCGGCTTCCGAAATCGTGGCCGGCGCGCTTCAGGACCACCGCAGGGCGACCGTGCTGGGCACCCGCTCCTTCGGAAAAGGGTCCGTGCAGACCATCGTGCCGCTCGGCGCCAATGGCGCGATCCGTCTGACCACGGCGCGCTACTACACGCCGTCGGGCGTCTCCATCCAGGCCAAGGGCATCACCCCGGACATCGAGTTCCTTCAGGAGCTTCCCGAGGAGCTGCGCGGCAAGGTCGAGACGGAAGGCGAAGCCGGGCTGCGCGGGCATCTGAAGGGCGAAGGCGAGGACGAGGAAGGCTCTGGCAGCCAGGCCTATGTTCCGCCGGACCCGAAGGACGATGCCCAGCTGAATTTCGCATTGGACCTGCTCAACGGCGTCCAGGTGAACAGCGCCTTCCCGCCGGTTGGCGATCAGAAAGCCGGCATTCCGAACTGATGAATCGATGACCGTCCGCAGCGGCCGTAGGGAGCGGCAGCCGCGGACGCCCGTCAAACGCGGCAAATGAGGTATCATGGCGGGGAAGGATCTGTCGGCTCCGCTGGGGCTTGGCAAGCGCAAGTACTTCAATCTCCCTCTCGGATTGATCGGCGCCGGCCTCCTGACGGTGCTGGTGACGACCGGGCTCGTATGGATCGGCGTCGTCGACGATCCGCTCGGCGGCGAACCGACAGCGACGGTGCCGCTGGAGCGGTCCCTGGACGGGCTGTCCTCGCGCGATTTCGGCGTGGTCGAGATCCGTCCGTCGCTTCCCGAAGGCGCGCGCGATCCCTCCGCAGCCAATCCCGCCAAACAACAGGCGCTCGGGCCGAGGTTCGAACCAAAGCCGCTTTCGAGCTCCGATGCGCCGGGTCCCCACCCAGACGCAAATGCCAACGCCGTCGCCAACGGACTGTCCGTGCGGGCGGATGCAAGGGTCACGGAACCCGGCCCTCATGGCCCGCTCCCCAAGGTCTCCGACAGCGGGTTGCGCCCGATCGACGTCTATGCGCGTCCCGCCAACCAGTCCTTCGCGTCAATTCCCAAGATCGCGATCATCGTCGGCGGGCTCGGGCTGTCGCAGACCGGAACCCAAACCGCGATCGAGCAATTGCCGGCCGAAGTGACGCTCGCTTTCGCCCCCTATGGCGCCAGCCTCGACAGGTGGATGCAGCGGGCCCGGCTCGATGGCCACGAACTGCTCCTGCAGTTGCCGATGGAGCCGTTCGACTATCCCGACAATGATCCCGGCCCGCACACGCTTCTCGTCAGCCACAACACGCGCGAGATGGACGAGCGCCTGTCCTGGCTGCTCAGCCGGATGACCAATTACGTCGGCGTCATGAACTACATGGGCGCCCGCTTCACCGCGTCGCAGGAGCCGCTGGAGAAGCTGCTGACGGCAATCACCGACCGCGGCCTGATGTTCGTCGACGACGGATCGTCCTCGCGCAGTCTCGCGACGCCGACGGCGAGCGGCCTGCGCACGCCGTTTTCGCATGCGGATCTCATCATCGACGATGTTCCCCGCCCGAAGGACATCACCGCGCGGCTGTTGCAGCTTGAAGGCACAGCCCGCGCGCAGGGCGTCGCGGTCGGCATCGCGACCGCGCTGCCGGTCACGGTGGAGCTGCTCGCGAAATGGTCGCAGGACCTGGACGAGCGCGGGCTGCAGCTGGTTCCGGTGAGCGCGTCGATCGACCGCACGATGCGCTGACGCGCGAGACCCGCGCGCGGGTCTCGCGCCCGAAGGATTCCACCCGGGCGAAAAATGCTCTACGACACCACGCGCAAGTGTCGCCCAGACGGAGCATCGCCATGTCCCCTGCCTCCTCCCGCCCCTATCGCCCCTGCGTCGGCGTCATGCTCATCAACCGGACCGGACTGGTCTGGGTCGGAAAACGGCACCCCGACACAGGGTCGGACGAGACCTATTGCTGGCAGATGCCGCAGGGCGGCATCGACGAGGGCGAAACGCCCCTGGACGCGGGCGCGGCGCGAACTCTTCGAGGAAACCTCCATCCGCACGACGAGCCTGATCGCCGAGGCGCCGAACTGGATTTCCTACGACTACCCGCCCGAGGTCGCACGCTCCGGGCGCACGACCCGGTTTCGCGGCCAGACGCAGAAATGGTTCGCCTTCCGCTTTGAAGGCAACGAGGCCGAGATCGACATTCTGAACCCGCCCGACGGTCACAAGCCGGAATTCTGCGACTGGCGATGGGCGCGCGCCTGCGAGCTCCCCGGCCTGATCATACCGTTCAAGCGCGCGACCTATGAGGCCGTGGTCGATGCCTTCGCCGCTCTGACCGCCTGATCCGGCGCGACGACGCGCCCTGTTCTATCGCCTTGCAATCGGGGCTAGTCTGCCTTGGGAAAAAGACAGCGGGCCGACCGGCACGTCCGGAGTCGCCCGAACCGGGGGAACGCGATATGGATCTTGGAGAAGGCCTCAAGGGACAGCGGTTGCTGATCACCGGCGCCTCGAGCGGACTGGGGGGCGCATTTCGCCAAGCTGGCGGCACGCAATGGCGCGTCGGTGGCGATCGCGGCCCGGCGCAAGGACCGCCTCGAAGCGCTTGTCGAGGTGCTCAAGGAACTCGGCGCGCCACAGGCCGTCGCGATTGCACTCGACGTCAGCGACGGTGAATCCATCCACGCCTGTGTCGCGGACGCGGTGAATGCGCTCGGAGGTCTCGACGTCCTCATCAACAATGCCGGCACCGTGCGCCAGGGCCTCGCCATCGACCAGACCGCCGAGGACTTCGACGACGTGATGTCCGTCAACCTGCGCGGCGTCTGGCTGATGGCCATCGCCGTGGCTCGCCACTGGCGGGATACCAAAACGCCCGGCAACATCGTCAACATCGCCTCTATCCTCGGCGAGCGCGTGAGCGCCGGCACGGCATCCTATTGCGTCTCGAAGGCCGGCGTCGTTCAAATGACCAAGGCGCTGGCGCTCGAATTCGCCCGTTACAACATCCGGGTCAATGCGCTGGAGCCGGGCTATTTCGAGACGGAAATCAACTCGGGCTTCTTCGACACGGATGCCGGAAAGACGATGATCCGGTCGATCCCCATGCGCCGGATCGGGCGCCTGGAAGACCTCGACGGGCCGCTGCTGCTTTTGGCGAGCGACGCCTCGCGCTTCATGACCGGCGCGGCGATCCCCGTCGACGGTGGCCATCTTCTCGTGTGAGGTTCGACCCCATGGATTTTTCGATCGATCCGCGCCACGCCGAACTGCGCGACAAGGTTCGCGCCTTCGTGGCCGAACACATCCAGCCGCTGGAAAGCGATCCGGCGAGCTACAACGAATTTGAAAACATCCGCATGGAGTTGCGCGACCGGATCCGCGCGAAGGCCCGCGCCGCCGGCCTGTGGAACCCGCAGCTGCCGGAAACCCACGGCGGGCTTGGCCTGTCGATGGTCGGACAAAGCATCTTCTACACGGAAGCCAACCGCTCGATCTTCGGCCCGTCCTGCTTCAATTGCGCCGCCCCCGACGACGGCAACATGCGCGTGCTGGAAGCGGTCGGAACGAAGGCGCAAAAGGACTGGTGGCTGAAGCCCGTTGCCGCTGGCCAGGTGAATTCCTCCTTCGCGATGACGGAACCCCACCCCGGCGGCGGGTCGGATCCCGGCATGATCCAAACCCGGGCCGAGCGCCATGGCGACACTTGGCGGATAACGGGGCGCAAGTGGTACATCTCCGGCGCGGCGGTCGCCAAACACTTCATCCTGATGGCGCGCACGGACCCGAATCCTGAGGAAAAGCGACGCCACCTGACAGGCTTCCTGTTCCATGCCGACCAGCCCGGCTGGCGGATCGTGCGCCGCATCGGCAATATGGGCCCGGACGAACACGGCGGCGTCTGCGAGCTGGAATTCGACGGTCTGGAGATCAAGGACGAAAACCGGCTGATGGAGGTCGGCGACGGTCTGCGCCTCACCCAGATCCGGCTCGGCCCCGCCCGCCTCACCCACTGCATGCGCTGGCTGGGCCTCGCCCAGCGCTGCATGGAGATCGCCCAGGCCTATGTCAACGAGCGCGAAGGCTTCGGCACTAGGCTCGGCGACCGGGAATCGGTCCAGCTCGCGCTCGGCGATCTGGCGCACAACATCCAGATCGGCCGGTTGCTGGTGTTCCATGCCGCCTGGATGCTGGACAAGGGCGACAAGGCGCGCGCGGAGGTGTCTTCAGCCAAGATCCATGTCGCCGACACGCTGCATCAGGCCGCCGACACCGCGATCCAGCTCAACGGCGCGCGCGGCTATTCCACCGACACGATCCTGGAGTGGATCTACCGCTATGCGCGTGCAGCGCGCCTCGTCGACGGAGCCTCCGAAGTGCACAAGATGGTGCTGGCGCGGCTCTACAAGAAGGACGGCACCGACTACTGGCGCTGAGCCGCGGCCCATTCTGCAAGAACATCCGCATCCGGTTCCCCCGGTTCGTGGCGCGCGGCCAGACGGGCGAGCTCCGTCTTCTCCACCAGACGACGGAGCGCCCAGACGGCGGCCCCGCGAACCAGGGCGCTCTCATCGTCCAGCAGCGGTTCGACGCGGCTCGCGAGGCCCCGCTCGCCGGAATTCCCGGCCGCGATCAGCACGTTGCGCAAAAACCGGTCGCGCCCGATCCGCTTGATCGGGGAGCCGGAAAACAGCGCACGGAAGCGCGTATCATCGAGCTTGAGAAGTTCCGCCAGAGGCGGCGCCTCGAGGTCCCGCGCGCGCCTGCAGCTTCGCCTCGCGTGCGGCTTGCGCGAACTTGTTCCAAGGGCAGGCGGCAAGACAATCATCGCAGCCATAGATTCGGTTTCCCATCGCCGCGCGAAACTCGTCCGGGATCGGGCCCTTGTGCTCGATGGTCAAATAGGAGATGCAGCGCCGCGCATCGAGGCGGTAGGCCGCCGGAAAGGCGTCGGTCGGACACACATCCAGACAGGCGCGGCATGAGCCGCAATGATCTGTCTCCGCCGCATCCACCGGCAGCGGCAGGTCGGTGAAGATCTCCGCCAGGAAAAACCAGGAGCCGAGATCGCGCGACACCAGATTGGTGTGTTTGCCCTGCCAGCCGAGGCCGGCCGCCTGCGCCAGCGGCTTCTCCATCACCGGAGCGGTATCGACGAAGACCTTGACCGCGCCCTCCACGCCCTGGCGCCGCGCCTGGGCGAGAAGATGCTGGGCCAGCTCCTTCAGCCGTCCCTTGATGATGTCGTGATAATCGCGGTTTCGGGCATAAACGGAGATCGCCGCTGCCCGGGAATCCTGTAGCGGGGCGAGCGGATCGCCCTCGCCGGCATAGGTCATGGCAAGCGTGACGATGCGGCGCGTGTCGGCCCACAGCTCGCGCGGAGCGCCCCTGCGCGTCTCCGTCTCCGCCATCCACTCCATCGTCGCATGATGGCCATCGGCGAGGAATTGCCGCAGACGCACGGGCGCCTGGGGAATGGCATCGGCATCGGCAATGGCGCAGGCGTCGAAGCCGAGCTCCTCTGCCTTTTTGCGTAGGCTGGCCTTCAGGCGTGCGGCCGCCTTTTGCGACCGCTCCGGCGCGTCTAGAAGTCGAGATCCGCGTAGGTCGGGGCCGGCGGCATGCCGAGCATCTTTTCCGCCAGCAGCGGACGGAAGCTTGGACGCGACTTGATTCGCGCGTACCAGGCCTTCACGTTTTCCTCCTCCGCCCATGGCACCTCACCCAGATAATCGGCACAGGACAATTCCGCGGCAACCGCGAAATCCGCGAAGCTCAGCCGCTCGCCGGAAAGCCAGTTTCGCGACGCCGCCAGATAACCGAAGTAGCGCAGATGATGCCCGATATTGGCACGCGCCGCCCTCAGGATCGCGGAATCGGGAGATCCGCCGCCCATGGAGGACGGCATTTCCTGCTTGTAGATGCGCTCGCGCACGAAGGGCCCGACCACATCCGCGTCGAGCTTGTTCACCGCCCAGTCGACCAGCCGGCGCGTTTCCGCGCGCGCGTCCGGGTGATCCGGCATCAGCCGGCGGTCGCCCACCGCATAGCCGCGCGTCTCGTCGAGATATTCCATGATGGCGAAGGCCCCGCACACCGGCGGCCCGTCGTTCTCGCGCAGGACCGGCACGGTGCCCGCGGGATTGAGCATCAGGAAATCGCGACGACGTTCCCACGGGCGCTCCGTCACGAGCTCCACCTTCGCGCCATATTCGCTCAGCACGAGCTGCACGAAACGCGATGCGGGAGAAAAGGGGTGGCGATACAGAACCAGCATAACAGGATTGTAACTGCTTAGGGTTAATCAAACGATGCAAGATCGCGTCGGGCGCCCCCCGGCGCGCCCCCGTATACGCCCGCAGCAAGCGCTATACAACGCAGCATTTTTCGTCCCTCGGGACATGATCGGAGACCCTTGTCCATGCAATCGGAAACCCTCATCGGCGCGCTGATCCTCGGCCTCGTCGAAGGACTGACGGAATTCATCCCCGTCTCCTCGACCGGACACATCCTGTTGCTTGGACATTTCATCGGATTCCAGAGCACCGGCAAGACCTTTGAGGTACTGATCCAGCTCGGCGCCATCCTCGCGATCCTCACCGTCTACGCGCATCGGCTCATCGCCATCGCCCTGGCACTGCCGCATCAGGCATCGGCACGGCGCTTCGTCTTCGGCGTGCTGCTCGCCTTTCTTCCCGCCGCCGTCATCGGGGTCATGCTGCACGGCTTCATCAAGACGGTGCTGTTCGAATCGCCCGCGCTGATCTGCTCCACGCTCGTGATCGGCGGCGTCATCCTGCTCGTCATCGACAAGATGCCGCTGACGCCGCGCTACCACGACGCGATGGACTATCCGCTGTGGCTGTGCCTTGCCATCGGCTTTTGCCAGACGCTGGCGATGGTGCCCGGCGTCTCGCGCTCCGGCGCGACCATCGCGGGCGCCCTTTTGATGGGAACGGACAAACGCTCGGCGGCGGAGTTCTCGTTCTTTCTGGCCATGCCGACCATGGCCGGCGCCTTCGCCTACGACCTGTTCAAGAACCGCGACATCCTGTCGATGGACGATGCCGCCATCATTGGCGTGGGTTTCGTTGCCGCCTTCATCACCGCCGTCTTCGTCGTGCGCGGCCTGCTCGACTTTGTCGGCAAGCACGGCTTCGCCCCCTTCGCCTGGTGGCGCATTGCCGTCGGGCTCGCCGGTTTCGCCGGGCTATATATCACCGGCTGATCCGGCATCGCGCGCCATTTGCGCCAGCTCTTGCGCCAGCCGGGCCCGCAGGTCCGGCGGCGAGACGAGATCGGCCCCGGGTCCAAGCCAGCGCACCAGCGGCAGGATCACCTCAGGGTCGGTGTTGGGAATGCGCAACCGCAAGCGGCCGTCCCCCTCCGGCTCGAACACGGCATGCCGGTAGTACCAGTCGCGGCAAAGCCTGTCGGCCTGTTCGCGGGACACGCTGATCTCGCTCGCCACACCCTCGCGTTCCCAGCGCCGCATCGCCCGCGACAGCCAGGCACGTCCAATCTGGCTCTGGACGCTGAGGTCGAGGCGCGGGCGGAATGCCATGCCGCTGACCTCGGCATGACGGACCCGGTCGGCGCGCAGGAACCGCTCCGCCTGCAGATCGACCTCCCAGCCGTAGAGATACCAGCGGTCCCGGTCGAACAGCAGGCCGCAGGGCTCGAGGTCATAGTCGCTGACCCGGCCGCGATACGGGTTTTCATGCCGGATGCGCACGCGCCGGGATGCGAGCAGCCCCTGCATGAAGGCATCGACCGCCGCCTGCATGTCGGCGACCGCCACCGGTTCCGGCTCAGGGTGGAAAACGTCGACCGGCGGCCGTTCGATGGCAACGATCCGCTCGCCCTGCTCGATCACCTCGCGGGCGCTCCTGGGCAGCGAGGCGAGCAGCTTGGCCTGCGCCGTGCCCAGATCCTCCAGCAGGGGCGTCGCCCGCAGCCCGCGCACCAGCGCCAGCGCAACGAGCAACGCCGCCGTCTCTCCCCGCGTCAGCGCGACCGGCGGCTGGAGATATCCCCGCGCCAGACGGTAGCCGCCCTCCGCGCCGCGCTCGGCCTCCACCGGAATGCCAAGCGCGATCAGGCGGTCGACGTCGCGGTAGATCGTGCGAACCGAGACGCCGAAACGCTCGGCCAGCTCGGTTGCCCGGCGCTGACCGCTGCTCAGCAGCAGAAGGATCCCCAGTGCCCGTTCTATCGTGTTCATCGCCCGCCCCGGCTCGCCTCCACCCCGTCCGCGAGAGAGATCTCCCGCGGCGCGAAAAACCGATTATGGGCCGATCATACCTGACGCCCTGCTGTCAGGTATGATCCGCGACACTCCCTTATCGACAGATTTTCAAACGGTAGGGGATCAGTCATGACCGCTTCGAATCTGACCGCCGCTCTCACGATCAGGATGGATGCCGGCCGAGCGCTGTGGCGCAGTCTCTCGCGCCGCTGGCAGGCGTGGCGGCGCATCCGCCGCAGCCGGCGGGAGCTTGACCGGCTGAGCGAGGATCAACTGGCCGACATCGGGCTGAAACGCACGCCGAGCGGCTACGACGCGCAGACGGAGCTGCGCTCGCGCGACATGCGGCTCTTGCGCGAAATGTCGAGGACTTGGGGATACTGGTTGTGAAGCGGTCGGGTGGCGGCGCCTATGCTTGCGCCGCCGCCCGAAACCGTCGCCTCAGGATGCGGCGCGATTGGCGTCGTACTGGCCGTGCTCGCGGAAGCGCTCGAGATAGGTCGGCAGGATCGCCATCAGCGTGCGTGCCTCGATGCCGAGCCCGCCGAGGGTGCGTCCGTCCGCAATCGCCGCCTCGCTGACCACATTGTCGGACTTCAGCAGCTCGACCTGGTCGACGGTGAGCATCGGATTGGGCAGGAGCTGCAGCACGCTGGCCTGGACGCGGGCCACGGAAAACGGCAGCGTCACCAGCAGGCGCTTGCGGCGGATGACCTCAAGCATCAGTTCCAGGCATTCCCGGAAGGTCTTGATCTCCGGTCCGCCCAGTTCATAGATCGTGCCGCGTGCGGTCTGCCCGTCGACCGCCATGGCAACCGCCTCCGCCACATCGCCGACGAAGACCGGCTGGAAGCGTGTTGCGCCGCCACCGACCAGCGGCAGCACCGGCGACATCCGCGCCATGGACGCGAAGCGGTTGAAGAAGCCGTCCTCCGGGCCGAAGACGATGGAGGGGCGGAAGACGACGGCCTCGGGCACGGTCTCGAAAACCCCGGCCTCACCCATTGCCTTGGAGCGGCCATAGACCGACGGCGATTCGGGATCGGCGCCGATGGCGGAGACATGAACCACAGTGTCGATGCCGTCCGCGCGGGCGGCCTCGGCAACGGCGCGCGGCCCGAAGGTCTGCACCGCGTCGAAGGACTGGGCGCCGGCCTCATAGAGAATGCCGACAAGATTGACCACGGCATCCGCGCCCTGCACCGCGCGGTCGACCGACCAGCGGTGCCGCAGGTTGGCCTGGACCGGCATGATCTGGCCGACGGCGCCGAGCGGCTGCACGTGTTCGGCGAGATCCGGCCGGCGCACGGCAACGCGCACCCGGTAGCCGCGGCGCGCCAGCGCGCGCACAACATGGCGCCCGAGAAACCCCGAGCCGCCGAAAACGGTGACGAGTTTGCCATTCAGGGCGGATGAACCGGAGGCGGTCGTCATGCCAGTCGCTCCCTTGCCGGACGTAATGCTTTCCCGCGCGGCGCGCAGGCTTTCAGCAGGTCTCTTAGCCCTTGCGCCGGCGTCTGTGAAGGGCAGTTGTGCATGAACCACATATGAGCGCAAAAGGCCCGTTGACAAGCCCGTCCACGGCTCTTACAAGCGCTCCTCACGAGCCCAGGTGGCGGAATTGGTAGACGCGCTAGCTTCAGGTGCTAGTGCTCGAAAGGGCGTGGAGGTTCGAGTCCTCTCCTGGGCACCAAATTCCGGTTCCGGATCTTGCCAATTGATCCAGAACGTCGAAAAAGGTCCGGTTTTCCGGGCCTTTTTTCGTTTTTGGCGCGGAGTTTACCCTGCAGCTCCCGCTCGGCAAGCGCGCGCACCGCCCTCCCCGGTTGATTTTGCACGAGATAGCAGCGCTAGATGAGGCATTGCGTGTCCTTTCGGAATCCCAAACCGTTTCATGTCCAACGATTTCGCCTCCATCGACGCCTTCATCGAGCGCTGGAAACCCTCCGGCGGCAGTCATTGCGCGAGTTGGCTTTCCGCAGCCTTCGATATCCCCAGCCTGGAAAATCCCGATTCATGAGCCAGCAACTCGTCAACCAGTACCTGAGCGAGATCGACCGGCTTCGAAAAATGTCCGGCCTCACCAACGAGCAGGTCATTCGCCCGGCCTTCCGCCGTCTGCTCGATACATGGGCGGCATCGATGCGGCTGGTTTTCCTGGAAGAATTCCCCTTCCAGACCAGCATGAAGACGACCGTCTATCCCGATGGCACGGTGCTGCACGACATTCGCGTTCCGCTTGGCTACTGGGAAGCCAAGGACACGAAGGACGATCTCGACGAGGAGATCCGAAAGAAGCTCGCCAAGGGCTATCCGCAAGACAACATCATCTTCGAGAACTCCGAAACGGCGGTGCTCTGGCAAAACCGTCAGGAGGTGATGCGCGCCGACATGACGGATACGGACGCGCTGCTCCGGCTGGTCGCCCTGTTCTTCTCCTACGAGCGCGCCGAAATCGCCGAATTCCGCAAGGCCGTGGAGACCTTCAAGGCCGACTTGCCGACGGTGCTCGATGCGCTGCGTGCGCGCATCAACACCGCCTATGCGGAGAATGCCGCCTTCAAGGCCGAGGCCGACAGGTTTCTCGCCCACTGCAAGGACACGATCAACCCGGCACTCGGCGAGGCCGACGTGCGGGAGATGCTGATCCAGCACATCCTGACCGAGGAGATCTTCTCCCACGTCTTCAACGAAAGCGATTTCCACCACGAGAACAACATCGCCAAGGAACTCTACGCACTGGAGGGGAAGTTCTTCACCGGTGCGGTCAAGCGGGAAACGCTGAAAGGACTGGAGCCCTATTACGCCGCGATCCGCGCCAATGCGGCGCAAATCACCAACCACTCGGAAAAGCAGACGTTTCTCAAGGTCATCTACGAGAACTTCTACAAGGTCTACGACACGAAGAAGGCCGACCGGCTCGGCGTGGTCTACACGCCGAACGAGATCGTCAAATTCATGATCGAGGGCGCCGACTGGCTGTGCGAGACGCATTTCGGCAAGAACCTCGTCGACGAGCATGTCGAGATCCTCGATCCGGCGACGGGCACCGGCACCTTCATCTGCGAGTTGCTGGAGTATTTTCGCGGCGATCCGCGCAAGCTTGCGCATAAATACAAGAACGAACTGCACGCCAATGAAGTGGCGATCCTGCCCTATTATGTCGCCAACCTGAACATCGAGGCGACCTATCAGGCGATCTCGGGCCAGTTCGCGGAATTTCCGAACCTGTGCTTCGTCGACACGCTGGACAATGTGGAAGGCCTGGGCATCCGCGCCGGCCATCAGCACGACATGTTCGCCGCGCTGTCGGACGAGAACATCGAGCGCGTCAAGCGCCAGAACAAGCGCAAGATCTCGGTAATCATCGGCAATCCGCCCTATAACGCCAACCAGCAGAACGAAAACGAGAACAACAAGAACCGCACCTACAAGCGGATCGACGAGTTGATCAAGCGGACCTACGTGGAGAAGTCGACGGCGCAGAAGACCAAGGTCTACGATATGTATTCCCGCTTCTTCCGCTGGGCCTCGGACCGCATGCATGACGACGGCGTGCTCGCCTTCATCACCAACCGCTCCTTCATCGAAAGCCGCACCTTCGACGGGTTCCGCAAGTCGGTGGAGGAGGAGTTCAACGAGATCTATGTGGTCGATCTCGGCGGCGACGTGCGCGCCAATCCGAAGCTCTCCGGCACCAAGCACAATGTCTTCGGCATCCAGACGGGCGTGGCGATCTCCTTCTTCGTCAAGCGCCGCCGGCAGCAGGGCTGCAAGATCTTCTACGCCCGCCGTCCCGAATTCGACACGGCGGAGGACAAGCTCGCCTTTCTCGGGTCCGCCAAACTCTCCACGATGTCCTTTGACCGCATCGAACCGGACAAGAAGGGCAACTGGATCAACCTGACCGAAAACGATTGGGACGACCTGATCCCGGTTGCCGACAAGAAGACGAAGGCTTCCAAATCGAGCGGCCATGAACGAGCAATTTTTAGAATTTTCTCCAACGGTATTGTTACGGCAAGAGATGAGTGGATGGTCGACTTCTCGAATGCGGAACTCGAAAAGAAGGTAGTGTTTTTTATTGATCTCTATAACAAAAACGAAGGGGAATGGAGGAAATCAGAAAAATCAACGATAAAGGGATCATCTGCTAAAGATAAGATAGCTAATTTCGTATCCAGAGACATTAAATGGACGTCTGAACTTGAAGCTCACGTTATTCGCGGGACGAAATTAAAATATAATTCAATGAATAACTCAATTTCAGATTATCGGCCTTTTGTTCGAAATTCCACGCATTACGCTCCAATTTTAACTCATCGAACCTATCAGCAGCAATATATATTCCCCATGCAAGTTAATATTACAAATTCTTGCATAAATATTGTTTCTGGATCGAGACTTGATTTTTGTTTTGCGCACTTCTATCCAA
>VCJN01002884.1:0-30859 GCA_006384855.1 Tetraselmis striata
GGACACGACAACGCTTGCGTTACTGCAAGCGCCGGCGTTGAAGGTGGACGCTCTATCGACCCGCTTGGCCGCACATGATAACAACAAGCACAATGAGCAGCGCGACATTCCCTCAGACTACGTCGACGTCGGCGAGCGAGGGTGGCAAGGAGCCGGAGCACGACGCCCGGAGCCCCGGACAGGCGGTGCTACGGGACGCGCGCGGCGTCACGGTCGTGTTCATCGATCCTCGGGATTGGGAAGACCTCTTGCCCCGGGCGTACCAAGACTGCCCCCCCCCCCCCCCCTTCGGGCGCCACCCGCCCGGGCCTCTGGCGGCCCCGTAACGACGAGGCCGACCGCTACCTACTCACTGAGGCCAACAAGATCGCGTCGCGCGACGAGTACCGCCACATGCTGTGCTATGGCGTCTACCGCGCCGCTGCTAACGCGGCGTCTAAGACAGCTCTAGCTACGCTTCGCGCGCCCGATACCCCCAACCGAGACCGTGTCGACGCCCTCGACCTACTCGACGCCGCGCATCGCACGCCGGAAGCAGTGGGCGACGCGGATGAGGCCATGCTCACCTACCTTCGACGCTTCAAGGCCAAGAAGGCCCTCACCCCCGAGGAGCAAGTCGCCGAGCGACTCATTTACTCCCGAGTCTTCGACAACCGCCGAGCATGAGCGGCTCCGCCAGCGTCGTCGACGGCCTCTTGGCAGCGCTCGAGGACAAGCGCCTCGAGGTCGGCCCGGCGGATGCGGCCAAGGCACATGCGTCAGCGACCTTCAAGAGGCAGGCAACGGAGCGCGACACCGACCGCGACAAGGCGCGGAAGGAAAACAACAAGGCGGCGCGCGAGAGGTGGGAGCAGCTACACCGCGAGGCGGACGGCAAGAACCGCGACAAGAACGGCGGCAAGACCGGCGACAAGACACGCGACTGGCGGTGTGGCGCGCCGCGCCGACAGCTGCTGCCCCGACTCCGACTGTATGCGTCACCGCGTAAGGCGGCACTACCGGCAAGACATCGGCGCGAGCGCGCAAGTGACGAGCCGCCGGATACGGGATGACGTACGTGTGCCTTTCCGCTACAACCGGCCACCCCCAAGGTTCAACCAAGGCACCCAGCCCCAATAAGGCACCGCAAGCACTGATTGAGTACGGTTTGTAATTTATTTGAGCCGCTACTTTTATCCATACCCCATACTTCACACCCGGTAGTACACAGATTTCCAAGACAGTCACACGCACATAAAAAATAGGAATTATGTCCCGTCCACCGACTAATACCGAATCGAGCGCCTCGATATGGCGCGTTTTCCCTTCTTAACCCGGTCGTCTACTACAGCATCCCACAGAAGTCTTTGCATGTTTTATGGGTATGATTTGGGTTTGGTCGCCTCTAGTCGGTAAACCCACGCATAGTCTACGCAGTTGCACCCATTGCGAGGATAACCATACGGAATCGAGCGCCTCGATGGCGCGTTTTCCCTTCTTAACCCGGTCGTCTACTACAACAGCCCACAGAAGTCTTTGCATGTTTTATGGGTATGATTTGGGATTTGCTTTGGGTTTGGTCGCCTCTAGTCGGTAAACCCACGCATAGTCTACGCAGTTGCACCCATTGTGAGGATAACCATGAAAGAGCGTGCACATGGTGTGCTAGGGCCAATGCGACGTCGCGCGTGGCGCGCGCGTCGACTGTTATGCGGCACTACCAGTGTAACAAGTGCTGCACGGCCGGGCTGTGAACGGTTTGAGCGCACAGCACGCCGAAATTTGGACATAAAGAACCGTGTTTTTCTACTATGGTCGCCGAGATACATGTGTTGGCCACCTACCCCATGCCGCGCGGCGCATGGTTTGGAGTCTATGCTAGCGGGCTACATGCGACATTTGCAAACTGGCTGTTCGCCCTGCAAGAAGCAATAATATTGCAATCAAGTTTTAATTCATAACATTTCGGAGTTTATCATATTGGGCTGCAAATTAGTGCCATGCAAAGCCCGAGACCTGCGCTTTCAAACGCACTTATTGCAGCCCAATCTAATGAAACGTCGAAATGTTATGGCCTGTCAAAGTTACCCCCATGTTGTGGTATCCCAGCCAGCCCACTCACTGTGGGTGGGGGCGCATGATGGGGGCATGTAATGTGCCCTCCCACGGAAGCTCCCAGGCGCGAGGACCTCTTGGATAGGTCTCCACGTCGCGCGGACCCCGTCATCATTTTGGCTTTTCCCTTTGGATGATGGGTGAGTGACGTGTGTGACAACATGCGCGTAGACCTCTGTAACAGTGGCGACATTGCTGTCGAGGGGGCCAGCCCGCGCTTAGCCTACGGTGCGGGCGGTATAAGCATGCACCTATGGAATCGAAGGCAGTTTATGTGTGCTATTTTCACCCAGCGAGGCGCGGCCAACGGCGCTTATCTTGCAGCTTGGAAAATTGTGGGATGATTGGCCCCATAACGACGACGGGAGTACCGGCACACTCTCATCATGCATGGAAATGCCATGCATTGCACCGGTAGCGTGCATGGATTGGGCTCAATCTCGGTGGTCTTACAGCGCATGCATACGTCCACCCACTACCGGCAGCGCGCGGGCATATGCGAAGGATGGTAGCTACGCCGCCAACAAGTTGGCCCCTATTCATCGCCCGTTTTTATTTGTGGTTTTAGCCATGTGCCAAGCAATGCCATTGCCAAAGAACAATTATAAAAGTGCGATAACCGGGAGAAACGGCTGCCTCTTTGGCCTAGGAGGCTTGCATACACTGGATTACAAACCTCCATGTCCCCGTGGCCCCATGGCTTGGGCACCGAGGCGAGCATATGCGCGGATTTCTATGTGCAAAGACTTATGTGGACTGGTGTATGTGCCGCATACCTAGATCCGAGTTATTAATGATCGTATGTGTACCCGTACCCAAATACCTATATTCATTTACAACCGGTACCCGTTCTCCCCCAAGCTGCCATCGGGTTTGTTTGCGAAACGCGGTTTCGTCCGAATGCCATCACCCCACACTCAAGTACGGGTACCCCAAACCCCATAAAATGCCCATAAAATGGTCCGCCCATTGCGAGAAGTGGGCGAACATGGCGTTCAGGTTGTCGGAGGGAGATTTTCGAAGTGATGGCTGAGTGGCACTGTCATTGATGGGGGGAGAGTCGGCGAGAGTCGGCGTGCACACGTCGAATCACATGCATAGAGTGCCAGCAAGCAAGATGCAAACTGGGCAGGCAAAGGGCTACGTACTGTGAGCCGTGGGCGATGGACGAAAGGTAGTCGTTGTCGCCGTAGTGATGGCTGATTGGCACTGTCACTGGAGAGAGTAGGTGAGTCGGGATTTTCTGGGAAGAGCAGTTGACTGAATTTACAGGAGCCGAGGCTGACAATCTATACCAGCCGGCTAGGTGACGACTAGAGTAGGGCAGACACCGCTCCATCAAACAAGGCAGTCTGGCAAAGAAGTCCAAGTGCCGTACTCTGGCTGTCGTACATCTTAGGCACATGTACGGCAGCCAGCACTTCACTGGAGAATGCGGATTTCACAGAGAGAAAAATGCGGATTCAGGGTACCGGGGTACCCTGGGTCCAACACAGGTTATCGAACGAGCCTGTGATTGTGCCAACAGCGTCGTCCGCGTATAACAGTGCGCGAGTAATGTACAGGTACGGTACCAGTACCAACAAGAGCGCCTCAGACGAACGACCTTCCCAGGGCGGAGAGCCGGAGCGTCGCCAGAGCATAGCAGCGGCGGTGCTACTTGCTGTAGCCCTCTTGTGCGCTGCCCTGTTACGTGCAGCAAATCGCGGCGTGGCGCGGTGCGTAGCCTACCGCGCGGTGCGGCCACGCGACGGAGCAGCCGGACCGGAATGGAGAGGTGGTCGGACGAAGGCGGCGACGGCAGCGGGTGGCGCCGGCAGCTCGCGGCGTTGCTCGCCTGGCGGGACGACCCGGCGGGGGGAGCGGGCCAGCACTGCAACGTCCCCTTCCGCGTCCGCCGCTACGCTCCCACCAGCAGCGCCGCACCCGTCGACCTGGGTGGCTGGCTCGCCCTGGTGCGGCACCGCGCGGCTGCCGCGGGGGCCGCCGACGGGCGCACGCTGCCACTGCCGGCCGAGCTGCGCGCGGAGCTGGACACACTGGCGGCCGCGGGGCAGTTGGACTGGGGCGCGGCGCCGCCGGCAGCCGACTGGGCGGCGTGGCGCGAGTGGGACGCCACCTTCCTCCGCCTGCTGGCCGTCCGCGATGCCCTGCTGGCGCGGATGGGCCTCGACGCGCTGGCGGAGCTCGCGCGCTTCCTGGAGCCAGCCGCGCTGCCGCGGACGCTGTCGGCAGCAGGGCTTCCGCCGGACGACAACCTGGCGGCGTGGGTGGCAGAGCAGCAAGCGGCGTCGCACCGGCGGAACGGCCTGACCACGGAGCAGCGCGCCAAGCTGGAGTGCCTTGTGGAGGCGCGCCACCTGTCTTGGGGCGCCCCGCCGCCGCCCGAAGCCACTGCCGCCCCTGCTCCAGCCAACTCGGCGGCTGAGGCGCCACCGCCCAAGCGGCGCCGACTGGTCTCCCCCCCCCCCCCCCCCCCCCCCCCCCCTTGTGCTCCCTTCCCATCAATGCACACATATGCGTACATTAATATTCGCCGGTTGGCATCGTGACGTGCCGTACCGCGCAGTGGGTATCACTAACGGCGCTGCTGTTTACCGGTATCCCCCGGGTGTGCACTGTGCAGAAGTCAAAAGACGCGGCCAAAAAGGGGGCGGAGGCTGATGGGAGGCAGGCGCCGCGGGGCGCGGCGCAGCTCCCACAGCCGGAGTGGCAGCAGGAAGCGCAGCAGGTTGGGGAGGAGGATGGAGGGGCAGCGGGGGCAGAAACGGTGGAGGTGGGGGAGCGCACAGGGCCACAGAGGGGAGCCGCACCAGCGGGGCTGCGCTCCGCCTCTGCGCGCCACATGCATGCGCAGGACGCTGGTGCGGCGGTGGGGTTCCCCGCGCGGCTCGGGTCAGGGGACACGGCGATCGGCGAGCAGCGCTGGGAGCCCCTGGAGCCAGCCGGCATGGACGAGCGCGCTCCGCCGGTGTCCCCACGCAGCCCAGCAGCTGATGGCCCCGCCGCTCCGCCACACACAGCACGGCCGGATGCGCCAGCAGTGGCACTGGCAAGCAGCGAGGCGGCGCCGCCGGCAACGACCAGCCGAGAGGTGCCGATGCCGCCAGCCGCTGCCAGCGGGGCGGCGCCATCAATAGCAACTGGCACCGGGGCCGCTGCCTCGCGGGCGGAATCCAGCGGAGCGGCGCCGACAACCGCGGAAGCCGACACAGCAGCGCCACCGACAGCGGCTCCCATCCGGGCGCCGGTACTGGCAGGGACACGCAGCGGGGCGGCATTGCCAACACCGGCCAGCAGGGGGGCGGCCCCACTGACAGAGGGTGCCAGCGGGGCGGCGTCATCGGCAACGGAAGGCCGCGGAGAGGCAGAGGGGGCCAGCGGAGCGACACGGCCGCCATCACCTAGCAGCAGCGCGGCTGTGTTGACAGAGGCTCGTGCCTGGGCAGCCGCACCAACGGCGGCTGCCCGCACGGCGGCCCGGCGCCGCGGCGGCATCAAGCATGTGGTGCGCAAGGGCATCCGTCCCGGGGTCGGTCAGCGGCGTCTGCCCGTGGAGGCGCCCGCCGCGCGCACAACGCCGCCGTCCCCGACCACGCCGGCCGCAGACCCGTCTGATGCTGCGGGTCTGGCTCGGGCGGCGGGCGGCAAGGGTGCCACGGGGGGAGCAGCGCAGGCGGGGATGCCGGAGAAGGCTCCGCCAGCAGCAGCGGAGGGAAGATCCCCGACTGCGGACGCTGGGACGGCCCCTGCTCCTGCTGCTCCTGCTCCTGCTGCACCTTCGTCTGCTCCTCCTCCAGCTCCAGCTCCCACTGTAACTGCTCCTGCTCCTGCTTCTGCCCCCGACGTTGCCCCTGCTCCGGCTTCGCCTCCAGCCCCTCCTCCTCTTCCTCTTCCTCCCGGTGCTGCTCCAGCTCCATCTGCTGCCACCAAGCAGCCGCTTCCTACCAGGACAGCCAAGGTGACTGTCAGCTGGGACCCGCCAGCCCGGCAGGCCCGCGCCCGCTCGCCGATCCTGCGGCCATCGCCCGTTGCCCCGCCGCGCGCTCTCCCGCGCGCGCGCACCCCGCCGATGCGCCCCGACCGCGCCCGCTCCCCTGTGCTGGGGCTCGCTCCGCGCCCCATACGGCAGCCCTCCCCCGTGCTCAGCCCCCCCGACGCTGCCTCGGAGCCCTCGCCGCGCAGCCGCTCCCGGGCGTCACCCGGAGCGCTGCGCATCGGCGGGCTGCCGGGCGATGCCTCCGTGCTGACGGTGATCCGCCTCCTGGAGGAGTACGGCCTCGAGCCAGCCGCCTGCAGGTGACAATCCCCCCCCCCCCCCCCCCCCCCCACACACACACACAACACACCCCTCCCCTTAATCACCGCCTCCTCCCAGCCAGGCCCTAAAGCCTTCCTGCTACGGCAGATAAATACAAAATAGAAACTGTAGTTAGAACTTTATAATTTAGATTTAGAGATATAACTTTATAGATTTAGAGATTTAGAACCTTTAGGGATATCCTTGTGGTGTTGTAGCCTACCTTGCGTGTATGTCGTTGTATACCCGACACCAAAGATGAGAAGGAAACTGGCGTGCCCGCATGGTCAGCGGGAGCCGGGAATGAAGTACTGAACTGCCCTGCCGGCATGGGAGCGGAGCAGGGGCTGATACGGGTGGCGGGTGGCACAGGGGGGTGACCGTCCAGTCGAACGACGCGGGCGGCTCCTGGGCTGTCCTGGAGCTCGACGGCGACGTGGCCGCTCGCGGGGACGCCCTCCGCCGGCGGCTGGCAGCGGCGGGCAGCGGCTTGTGGTGCCGCGTGGCGTCCGGGTGCGGCCCCCCACAGACCTCTCCCCCTTCCCCCTCAGACCCGGCCTCCGCTCCATCTGACTGCCGCACCGCGGCCGCCGGGGGGGGGGGGGGGGGGGGGGGGCAAATATATGGAGCCCAAATCGTGCTCACGGAGTGGGCCCATGCAGGGTTGGCACCCAGTGGACGGTGTCGCCAACTCACTCAGCTCCACCACCCCCCTTGGCCCCTGCCGCGTCCTGCAGGGCGGATGCCGCAGTTGGGCAGGCCGCGGCGGGGTGGCAGCGGGGGGGCAGGGCGGCAGGCTCCGCGGGCGCTGGCGCAGCCCCCTCGTCGAGCGAGGTCGGGGTCCACGGCAGGGGCGAGCTGCCGCCCCCGCGCACGCCGTCGCCCAACCCGTCGCCAGCCTCCTCCGCCGCGGTGGCTCCAGCACCAGCCGGCAGGCCGCGCCCGGCCGCCGCCGCGGCGCCTGCGGGAGCACTACCTCCTGAGCCCCTGTCGCGGCCATCGCGGCAGGCGATCCCCTGGCCCCCACCCCCACCTCAGCCCCCTGCTGCCCCCCCACCCCAACCCCCTCCCCCTCCCGGGTCTCCCCCCCACCGACAGCCCCCGCGGGAATTCCGCCTCCCGCATGCCCGCCGCCCCCGCTTCCACCTGCCCCTCCCCTGGCGCATCTGCCACCCCCAGTCCTCGCCGCACTCCCCCCCGTGCCCTTTCCGGCCCCGACCACCTGGGCGATGCCCCTCCCGGGCTGGCCGCGGCCCATGGTGAACAGCCGCTCCCTGCAGCTGATGCACAGCAGGAATAGCAGGCTGCCCAGCACAATCTTCGGCCCTACCGGCCCAATGGCGAGGCCCTTGCCGGAGCCACCCGCCAAGCAGCCTGCGGACAAGCTGCCGCCAGAGCCTCCCAGGCCGGGCATGGAGCCCAGCAGCGACTCGCGAGACGGCACGCAGAAGGCAAACCTCATGGGTTGCGCGACGAACAGCCGCCCCGCGCAGCTGCGGCCCAGCATGAGCAGCACGATGCCGGGCCCTGCGGGCCCAATGAGGAGGGCCTTGCCGGAGCCGCCCGCCGAGTAGCCGGCAGGAGAGCAGCCGGCAGATGCCCCTCTGTAGCGCAAGAAGGCCGTACATGCCCAACCGCAGCGGGAACTACCCACCTGCTGTTTAATGCCGGAGGCAGCCACGGACGCGCGTAGCTCATGTGCCGCAGCAGGGCTTGTTCGTGAAAGCGTCCATATGTGCGACGATTCTGCCACCCTAATAGGCGAACCAACCCTGGCCCTATTTAAGTGAGCCAGTGTCGTGACCCGTGAAATCTTGAATGTAACACTGTATCCTTGTGTCTGGAAGCTTTGGTGTTTCTCTTGCCCGCCTGATTGCGCAGTAGTAGCGCTATAGTGTTAGCCCTTAGTACTCCACATTACCCATTTGTCCCGCTTCCGAAATGTCTTACCTTTGTCATCTTGTTGCGCTACCCGCCGCCACATCTCTGGCTGAACAATTCTTTCTGATATCATATATATTGTATTTGGCAATAACACGAATAACTACAAACACAGGAGGGGGACAGGGGGCGGTACCGCGGACGCGTGTCGATAAATCTACAGCTAGATTAAGGGGTTATGGGGTATTATTTAAGTACGGACTAGACATCAGCCACTGGGAGATAGTAATAAATACAATATTAATATGTGTTTTGACATATATTAAATTCATTCTTCAAATCGCAGCAGTCTACTTGCTATATCATTGTCATTTTTGGCATCAGCATGTTCACGATATTTCGCCATTTCGGTGCCACCGTATGTCGTACGGTGCTCCGAAACCATTTAATGTAAGCGACGACTGTAGCTACGTCTAGCAGTGCGTGCCGCCTCAATATATTGTCGGATCAGCATGTAATGATATATATATGTCGTCGTACCACTCCTAATATAGGCGCTGCCGAGGGGAATGGGACAAGATTATAGCGTAAACGGTACAGGCCACTATACTTCACTTATGACCCACTGAAAATGGGACAATTTACTAGCTTTAAACCCTGTGCAGGTTTTTAGGGTTCGCGTGTACTGGCGCAAAGTACGTGATCACTTGGTGGCGGCGGAACGAGGCAAAGGCGGCGGGTCGAGGCAGGTTCTCCGAAGGTAGGTAGGTAGGTAGGTTGCCGCGAAGTCGAGGCGGTTCTCCGCCTCCCACACCTGTCTAACAGCAGAAAAGGCCAAAACGCGAGCAAAAAGGTACTGTACCACGAGGTCCTAGTTTTGCTGCTGTTTTTCGAGCCAAATCACGATGTCCGTTTAGGGTTTACTATTCTGCATTAATATACTGTTTTCGCCGCCACCTGTGCGGGAGTGTGAGGCTCGAACATATGCGCGACGGCTGCCGTAACGAACTAGAACCACCTCCCCCTCGCATCCACCCACACTCCTTGTCACGCCTCTCGGGCTGTGGTCACCCTTGCTAGCCGTACAACCCGTCGGAGTGAAGCGCGGGCCACTAGACGCCCATATGACGGAGCCGTACCTGCGACGGTCCATGCGCAATGTCGCTTGGGGGGTTAAGCCAGCGGACGGCCCGCTGGAGGACCCTCCAGACGCTCGGCGGCGGCGGCGGAGGCCCACCCCGGAGGTGGAAGGCCCGGGCACGGCTCCTATGCCGGTAGCTCAGTCCCAGCCAGCACCTTCGCAGGCGCGGCGGTCTTCGCGGCGGGTGCGGGGGAAGCCGCCCTCTTTGTATTGGCCCCGCCTGGGGTTTGACGAGGAGTCTGATGCGGATATATCTGATAGCGGCCAGCATCCGGCCAGTGTTCCGCCGACAGTCGTGCAAGCCTCGCCACCGGCGTCTACGGAACGCACCGCGGCAGCGCAGCGCCCAATTACGAGATCAGGGGTTCCACGCATACCTGACAGCGATTCCATGCAACAAACCCAAGATTTACTGCCGGTAACACAGGATATCGCCAGGGCTTTGGACATGGTTCGCCCCCACACTCCCCACCCCCCCCCCCCCCCCCCCACCCCAACCGCCGAACCCCAACCCCACATCTCACTAAAGGTATTGAATTCACCCATTCCCTCCTCGACGCAGTCTCCCCCCTCGGACGAAGGAGAAAAAGGCGAGGTCAGTGAGGCGAAACCAAGGCGCCGCGAGGTACGCACTAGGCGCTCTGAGCAACAATCTGCCCGAGGAGTAACAATCTGCGATACAGCAGATTGCGTAAGTACTTACAGTTCAATATATCACAGGGCAAGGCTCCCATGACCCAGGCGCAACTGCAGGATGAGGCCCTACAGCAAGCACGCGCTGCTGCTACTTCCACTGCTGATGAAGCTGCTGCGGGTGACGAGGGTGGCGCCGGGTTTCCCGACGCTGGGCCGTCAAGGCTGCCGACAATCTTGGAGGAGGGGGCGCCAGAGTCGCTTTTGCACTTGCAAGACAGACTTGATGCTGTTGACAACGAGATTGCTTCCTGTGAGGAGTCGCGTGTTCTCCTCGAAGCCGAGATTGAACGTCGCAGAGCCCAGGTGGCCGCCCTCGCTCGACAAGCGGGGCAGCTCTTCACCAACCATTCCCAAGATTTCAAGAAGCGAGATCGCCCGCCTGTGCGGAAACTGGCCCACTTCGAGGAGAGTGTGGGGCTTCCCGAGGAGCAGGGAATGCTTTGTGCCGTCCAATGTCGTCTTGAGGAAGTGCCTACTCGTCTGGACGAGCTGCGTGAGGTAGGCCTGTCCACGCTTGCATTTCGCGTGTCGCACCGCCTCGTGTGAACATCCACCTGGGCGATGCCCCTCCCGGGCTGGCCGCGGCCCATGGTGAACAGCCGCTCCCTGCAGCTGATGCACAGCAGGAATAGCAGGCTGCCCAGCACGATGTTCGGCCCTCCGGGCCCAATGGCGAGGCCCTTGCCGGAGCCACCCGCCAAGCAGCCTGCCGACAAGCCGCCGCCAGAGCCTGCCAGGCCGGGCATGGAGCCCAGCAGCGACTCGCGAGACGGCACGCATAAGGCAAACCTCATGGGTTGCGCGACGAACAGCCGCCCCGCGCAGCTGCGGCCCAGCATGAGCAGCACGATGCCGGGCCCTGCGGGCCCAATGAGGAGGGCCTTGCCGGAGCCGCCCGCCGAGTAGCCGGCAGGAGAGCAGCCGGCAGATGCCCCTCGGTAGCGCAAGAAGGCCGTACAAGCCCAACCGCAGCGGGAACTACCCACCTGCTGTTTAATGCCGGAGGCAGCCACGGACGCGCGTAGCTCATGTGCCACAGCAGGGCTTTTCCGTGAAAGCGTCCATGTGTGCGACGATTCTGCCATCCTAATAGGCGAATCAACCCTTGCCAGCCAATGTCGTGACCCGTGAAATCTTGAATGTAACACTGTATCCTTGTGTCTGGAAGCTTTGGTGTTTCTCTTGCCCGCCTGATTGCGCAGTAGTAGCGCTATAGTGTTAGCCCTTAGTAATCCACATTACCCATTTGTCCCGCTTCCGAAATGTCTAACCTTTGTCATCTTGTTGCGCTACCCGCCGTCACATCTCTGGCTGAACAATTCTTTCTGATATCATATATATTGTATTTGGCAATAACACGAATAACTACAAACACAGGAGGGGGACAGGGGGCGGTACCGCGGACGCGTGTCGATAAATCTACAGCTAGATTAAGGGGTTATGGGGTATTATTTAAGTACGGACTAGACATCAGCCACTGGGAGATAGTAATAAATACAATATTAATATGTGTTTTGACATATATTAAATTCATTCTTCAAATCGCAGCAAGCTACTTGGCGTATCATTGTCATTTTTGGCATCAGCATATTCACGATATTTCGCCATTTCGGTGCCACCGTATGTCGTACGGTGCTCCGAAACCATTTAATGTAAGCGACGACTGTAGCTACGTCTAGCAGTGCCGCCTCAATATATTGTCGGATCAGCATGTAATGATATATATATGTCGTCGTACCACTCCTAATATAGGCGCTGCCGAGTAGTAGTAAAGATCATATCTAGCAGTCGTAGGTCCTCTATATTACCAAGTAGACCATCCCACATAAATTTTCGCACATAGAAAGCCGCCGAGCCGCGTGCATAATCGCCTTGCCGCGGTGCTGCTTATAAAAAAACGCGGTGCTTATTATTACATTTATGCTTGCCAGCATGGGGTCAATCATACGGCTGCTGCTGTGCAACAGTCTATGGCATTGTCCAATGATGGTATACTTATTTATATCTACATGTGCAATATGCCGTATTATCTAAATGAGTAATAATGAAACCGCGCCAAATGCACGCCGGTCGGGCGGGCGGCGCATTATTGGGCTTGAGCAACTGTTATTGGGATGTTATTATTAGGAGGTGCAGCAGTCACATAGTGTACGCCAGCGCACCGTCCAATGATGACATTATGTGCGCGCTCACGTATGTGTATATATACATATATTCAAATGACGACTACTCCTTACAATTGTTATCACTATTGCTAGCTACCGACTGCTGAAGTGCTCAGCACCGTGGTTGGGGTGGGCACTACCGCCCCAAAAGTGGACGATAATTTAATGAATCGCAAATGATAATGATTAAAATTTGATACTCTCGGACATAGTTAGGTGCTGACAGTAGCGACTAAGTAGGATTATTACAGCAGATTAATAGTCCTGATATAACTCTATCTTCTGCCTTTATCGTTATAGTCGCTATCATTAATACTCACGCTGCAAACTTGCAAATCACCAATGCCGCGAGTCATGTTCGTATCGGGCGGGCGAAAAATGAGGCGGAGTTCTGCTCATGGCATCGCGCATTCGCGCCCACCGCCGCCTGACTACCGCGAGTGCATTAACTAGCGCTACCGGTACGTACGTCGTACATTCGCGTACGACGAGTGTACGCGATGTAAATTCACAATTCACATGCGAGTGCATTAACTGATCGATGCGGCGACAGCCTAAGGACTAAACTGAAGTGCTGGATGATGGTCCATGGCACTTATCCATGTGTAGTATTGTAAGGCAGTACAGTCACACCGGCACGGTGCGCGGCGCATGTGTCGGCACTGGCCGGGAGCTTCTGCCGGATCGAACGCAGAAGGGTGGATGTGGGCGCGAGGTTCACCACGCCGGTCATTTCCTGCGCCACCACGCTCTGTGCGACCGAGTGTCCATGCCCGTAACGTTTCGCCTTAAGCGGTGGTGCCCTCCGCCAGGCAATAGCGGCCCACTAGGAGCGGGGGATCCTGAGCACGGCAAGAATGCCGGCACCACCCCCGCCTCCACGCGGCGGGCGCTGGTAGCCCCTACGACCCGTGCCCGGCGAGTGCGGCATGAAGCTGATGAGCGGGGTGGCCGGTTGTGGCGGGTCCTCGGATCCTGCGACGACCGCGGAGCCCTATGTGGGGCTTTTCAAATAAGACTCGCTCGTAGCCCCGGTAGCGTTTGCCGGCGCCGCTGGGCAACATCAGCCATGTACGGGAGGCTGCTAAAAAGAATTCATGTGCGACATCGGCCGTGCGTCGGCCTCTCCGAGATCCGCCTACGGATGGGGAGGGAGTGTGTACTACTCGGACGGGGGCAGCCTTCTCACGAGGGCTGTTCGAAATGAAACCGTGTTATCGTACCTCGGTACGACCCACGATCGACATGCAGAAAATCTAGCGTACCCCCCCCCCCCCCCCCCCCCCCCCCCCCCAAGCAGTATGTGTCAAGCGCGCGAGATGGGGGCAGCATCGGCAAACCGCGGCCGAGGCCGGCGGACCGCCATAGCCGGCGCGGCGGGGCGATCACCGCAGTGACTAGCGGGATATTTTCAGCGATGGCGGCAAGTGGAGCAAAGACGCAGCACGGGTATCGTAAAATGCGCAGTACCGGTGCAATATACTGATGCACATATGCACATATAGAACTTTTCGGGGGTGGGGCGAGTACTGCATTGGCAATCCTCTTACTGCCAATTGGCGGTAGTCGCTCGTACTGGCGACTGCCCGTAGTTATCGGGAAGTAGCACCGTTACTAGCCACGTGATGGAAGGAGGCGGGGCTTGGAAACGAAAGAGGATGGCCGGAAGCTTAAGATGTAATTGCACTAAATGTGTCCCCTACTATGGTTAGATATGGCATGATCGAAGAATAACATCTCAGTTCGAGCGGTGGTGGAGAGCAACATGCTAGCTAGCACGTTGTAATAAAGTCCGATTTCAATTCTTATGAAGCGGTCCATCTCCGCGAGCAGCGCCTTGCCTTGTTCGCCTAGCCTGCCGCCACTCTCCACTGTCGTCACCAACAAGAATCGCGCCTAGCGGCGCTCCGCCAGCGTAGGTAGGGCATGTAGTAATCACGGAGCCAAAATGTCGCGCCACCCCCGAAACTTCTCTTGCTCTACCTTGAGAGCCGGCTTGCCTAGGGCCGGGTGGTTGTTTAGGAAGTGACACTTAAGGAATGAATCGACCAATGTGACGTCGATGTGAGTGACGTCGCCGGGGGGCGCTAGTTCCGCACGCATACGTTGCCCGGGCGCCGGCGTTGTCCCGGGAATCGACACGGCCTCGCGCGAAATGGTGGAGCGAGGGTTGCCGGCCTTGGTGAGTGCTACGGCCATTGCCTTCGCCGCTGCCTCGCGGGGTACTTGGAGTTTGCCACTTTGCCATCAGCTGAGCAGCGGAACGCTGCTCGGAGCTGGGCTGCGAGCCTTGGAGGGAATTCATTGTGCGTGATATGATGTCTAACTTTCAATCATGCGAGTACTTGTGTGAATTAAAAAAAAAGCGGTAGCAAATCCACCGCTAAAAGCAGTGCTAATAAAAGATCAACTTAGCAAGCCGCACACGATCACTCACTGGTACACTTAATGTATATATATGATTGGATTATGTTGGGACAGTACCTCGTATAATCATGTGGTGTGGTCCTCGGCCCGGTTCGGACCGGTAGACAAGCTCTACATACAATATCGGATGATGACATCCAAGTCAGTTCCGATCGGCGCCTTTTTTGAGCTTGATATATGAACATGGTTTCGGGGCTAAGGAGGCGAGCTTGCATCACATGAGACCGGGTCTCAACTCTCACTTGTAGCACAAAGTTCAGGATTTCTCGAGTAAGTTGCCCTTCTTCTACTATATCCGGTGTAAGTTCGGTGCGTAGCTTCTGGTGATGCGATCATCAATTCCCAAGAATGATTGTCCTATACATGGATGCTGAAGTGCGGATGATTCCGGCTCCTATGGCTCCAACCAGGACGACCTTGGATCTCCACCTAGAATTTCCTGTCCTCCCTCTCCGCCTCGGGACGGGGAGGGGTGTTGGGACAGTACCTCGTACAGTGCTGTGGTGTGGTCCTCGGACCTTTGCCCGGTTCAGACCGGCGTACATCCAAGCTCTATCTACACCCCTCCACATAAGTCCGGGTTTTGCATTTTCGATCGCAAAGCGCATGCATGGGCGCGGATAACGCCGGCTGCATGTGCATACATGCTAACTACAGTGGGAATAGTTCGGGCGAACGCCTATTGTGCGCTTTATACCCACCCGCGCGACAACACGACCATTTGTGGGCGCCCTTTCAAAAACGCGAAATCAGTGCATGATGCGTTGGCGCCAGAAAGTTGTGGGTTGCGCCAACCGTCCAAACCTATGGAAATAGCGGCACTCGTCGCACCAAACTCGGTGGATACGGCCCTTGGCATACGTTGCACACACCGTGCGTGTAGGCCACTGAAAGCATGTCGCTATAGGCACGACGTGACACCCCAACGTCAAGTTGGCCATTGTGGGGAGCAGTTTTGGGGTGAAAATGCTGCTGTTTCTGTGGCGAACGCACGTAGGAGAGGCGCTCGATGGCCCCCTTGGCGTAGGGCAATGCTCCACTATGGGGGCGCGTGGTGGAATGCCAGTTGCACCGTTTCGTGGGCGGGGTGGCGCGGTAGGTGCGTGGATTTTGATTAATATGAAATTCCTTGAAAATTGCTGTGGAAAATGGCATTTTGGCTGGTAGATGTGTGTATCGCTAGGAGGTGGCACATGCCAAGTGTTGGTGGTCCGTGCTCATCCACATACATAACGCTCTCGCGCAACTGAGTATGGGGCTTAGACACGCACTTGGCGCAAAGCCACGCGCCCGATATGGGTGGGCACATGAGGCAGTGAGGGGCAACTTGGATGATCATCTTTGGGGATTTTTCCGGAGACCCCAAAAATCGATTTTGTATTATGGAAGAGTGTGCTCGACGCAAAATTGAACGAGGAATTGCGTGGTAGTTTTAAAAAGTTTTTCTGAGCAAACCCTGAGAAGTTATAGCGTTTTGAAGCCAAGGGGGTGTTGCTGCGCGTGGCCGACACTGATGCCATGCCAGTATCGCAACGCGGCATGTACTGGCCGCCGCCCACACGGCTGCACCCCAACCAAATGCACCCGAGCCCCTCGCCGATGTGTTTCCTCACGCGTTCATGGCCATCCCGCCGGTTGGTTGTCTATTCACGCGCGTCGGCGTGTGCGTGATACCGACCCCGGTTTTGGTGCAGTTGCAGGCGACGCCCATCCACGCACCAAGTGCAGCGTGATTCCCTAGTCACAGGTCATTAAGCTTCGGTTTGAGCCCCTCGTCATGCAGGTTTTATAAAACCCTCTGAGATTCCAGGGTTTCATCTCATATACCCTACGTTCAGATACCCTAGATTTGTGAAGTCTTGAGACTGCCGAAAAGGGACCCCAAACTTATGTGCAGGGGTGTACATAGTATTATCGGATGATGACATCTAAGTAGTCCGATCGGCACCTGCTTTTATTTCGAGCTTGATATCATCTCAACAGATTATGCTAGTCACACGAGTCGTAAATAGAAGCGCGGATGATTTAAGGATTATACGCACGACGACTCGATACTCAGCGCCGATACCGCGGTATGGTTTTTCCACCCCGGGGACAGGGACGCTGGTACCGCCGGATACAAGGTAAGAGTACCGTACCATGGATTAAATTGTATGTGCTGACGTCACCAGCAGCAGCGCGACTGCTGGCGCGGAGCACGTGAGTCGCTACCGTGGTCACGTTGTACGGGTAGTCGCTACCTTTTTTTCCCCCCCGCCCCCGGGACAGGACTGGCACTAGTGAAAGGCACTAGCCAGGACCTTGCAGCGTCGCTACCGGGGCCCGGCTGCTTCGCAGCAGTAGGGTACTGGTATCGGGTAGTCGCTCGTGCGCATCAGCCGGATGAAGCTGCTGGAAGCACCCCATCAAACGAACCGCGGCACCAGCCAGCAGCATTGCTCAGCCACAGCTTTCCTGACCGTTATACTGCCTACTCTTGTGGCCTTTCCTCCATTGCCGCTCCCCGGAGTGTCGCCTAATGTGGCAGGGGGCGACAGTGGCCCCCGCCGGCACGGCGGCCGGATTCCCGCTTGGTCGTCCGAAGGTGTCGGCGTCTGCCCTGCGCGGCGCTGCCGCGTCGCGTGGCAGGTGCGCGGGGAGCCTGCCCCGCCCCTCCTGATCACCTCCAGCTTCTTCACCCCTCCTGATCGTCAGATCAATCCGAACCGCCGCGTGGCCTGAGTTCGCTCGTGTGCGTGCTTCGGGGTAGCGGTTCGCCGCGAATGCATGAGAATTGTACCTGCCTGTAGCTCTGGCTCTCTGGCCTGCGAACTCAAGTGTGCTGACGGAGGAACTAGACTAGTCGCTACATTATTTGACTGCTATACTAGTAGGTGGGTATTAATTTAAGCTAGGTGTGAAGCCTGGTACAATAAATTAGCGACCACCGCAAATTTATTCTTAAATAGTCGCTATTAGGACGCCCTTGTCTGAGTGTCCCGAAGAATAATGCCTCGCCTCGCCGCCCCTCCGACACTGCCAACTGTCTTCTCATCATCACCACCGCCGCGACTGCTCGACCGCCTAGTTCAGCGCTATACGACCTGGTCGCCGAGCAATTGACTGACATGGCCGCATACACTTCGCCGCGAATTCCCATGCAGGGCGGTGGGCGTGCGGGTTCGCTGCAAGGACGGCGGCGCCGCTGGCAGCAGTAACGGCGCAGGCAGCGAGAAGGGGAAGGGCGCGGGCAAGGAGGGCAAGGGCAAGCTGCCCATCAATCCGCTGCCAAAGAGCCTCACGGACTCGGGCGACCCACTCGAGGTACATATATAATCCCGGCCCGATTCGGCGACAGTGTCGACGCAACGACAGACGACACGCGTGTCATGGCGCGCGCGGTCGCGGGGGGGGGGGGGGGGGGGGGGGGGTCGGCTTGGCGATGTCTTATTTCTATTATTTATGTTATTTGTCTCAGGGATGTCGGAGGGATCAATGTCTGTTTAAGCTGGAGATCTCGCGGAGCGCGAGGGGCCGGCGAGGCGAGGTCCTGCCTGCCTGCGAGTTGACGGCGCAGGTGCTTGCCCACGCAGGTGGGCACCGGCCTGGATGTGGACGCCCTGGGTGAGCCGACGAGCGGCAACTTCCGCGTGAAGATGGGCGTGGCGCCCAACTGGATGCAGAAGGTGCTGCTGGGGCTGGAGGACGCGTATGGCGTGCTGGACATGCCGCTGGAGGAGGTGCAGGAGCAGAGCCAGGCGCTGCTGCAGGAGATGGGCATCAGCGCCGCCAGCCCCGAGAGCATGCCCAACCGGGCCATCTTCTGCAACCGCGCGCTCAACCTGCGCTCCATCAAGGCCATCGGCTACGGTGCGGACCCCCTCCCCCCCTTCCCTCCCCCCCCTCTCACGCCATCTTCCCCTCTATGCCCCCCCACCCGGCAGCACCTAAGGGCTGTGCCGCCGCCCGCAGACATGGACTACACGCTCATCCACTACAACGTCAACGAGTGGGAGGGGCTGTCCTTCGAGTACGGTTTGGACTACCTCCGCAGCATCGGCTGCCCCGTGGAGGGCCTCAAGTTCAAGCCAGGTGCGACCTCCCTCCCCCCACACAACGCCTCCACCATCACCCGCCTCGCACAGAACAGCACACACAACTCGGCCTGCGGCTGAGCCCCCCCCCCCCCCCCCCCCCTGCCCCCCCCACCATTGGGCCCAGAGCTGGCCATCCGCGGGCTGATCCTGGACAAAAAGCTGGGCAACCTGGTCAAGGTGGACCGCTTCGGCTTCGTCAAGCGCGCGATGCACGGCACGCGCATGCTCAACCCGCGCGAGATGTACAAAGCCTACGGGCGCGAGCTGGTCAAGTACGCGGACACCAGCCGCTGGAAGTTCATCAACACGCTGTTCTCCATCAGCGAGGCCGTGCTGTTCAGTCAGCTCGTGGACCGCCTCGACTCGGGCTACCTGCCCGAGTACGTTGTTGGCCGCTCCTACATGGTAACCCCCCCCCCCCCCCCCCCCCCCCCTTGCCCTCCCTTCATGGTGATGATCCTCTAACCGCTTTCCCGCCCACCACCCCCACCTCCCTCTCACCGCTATTGGCGCTGTCGTGCCGCCAGGCGCTGTACGATCTGGTGGCCAAGGCGCAGACCAGCACCATCGTGGAGGGCAAGCTGAAGCAGGAGATCCTGAAGGTGACCCCCCCCCCCCCCCCCCCCCCTGGCCCTCAACTAGACGCCGGCTGAGTTGACCTTTGGGAACAAGCGCGGGGCGGCTGGGGCGGGTGTGTTTGCACGGGGACGCGCGCAGCCTGAGGGCACAGGGTCCTCGGGGAGCAAGGGGCTGCACATAACCCAACATCCACACGGAATGCAGCGGTGTGCGGGCAATGTGTGTGTGTGTGTGTTTGGGGGGGGGCGGGAGGGGGGTGTGGACTGGGGAGGGGGGTGTTGATCTTAGCTGTGCTTGCGACACGATGGCGCTCGCGGCTTGTCCGCTTGTTGACATTAGTGTTAGGTGCTGTCAGCGCTCGTGCGATGTGGTGCCCCCTCGCGTGGCATGACAAGCACGCCCCATACGCTCGCTCCCGCAGTAGCATCTGCACCAGCGACTGCATGACCTAGCACATGTGCCCGGACCCTGTGCCTTTGTCATCAAAGCTGTCAGTCGGGTGATGTCCAAACGGCAGTTTGCAGTGCACCCGCCGGATGCCGCCCTCCTCCCTCCCCCTCAAATGTGCCGCCGCTGCCCCGGCTGGCCCCGCAGGACCCGGAGCGCTTTGTGGAGCTGGACCCCGAGACGCCCGCCACGCTGCTGGACCAGCGCAACGCGGGCAAGCAGCTGGTGCTGATCACCAACAGCGACTTTCAGTACACGGAGGCGATGATGCAGTACGCGTTTAACCGCTTCCTTCCCGCCGGCATGACCTGGCGCGACCTCTTCAGCATGGTCATCGTGCAGGTGCGCCGAGCTGCCAACGTTCACCAGGCTCGGCAAGGGAGGAAGGCGGGGGGGGATGGGGCACCCGCTGCGCTTTTTTCCACGCAATGATCCCCGCCACACGATCGGATGGATGCGCGCGGAGCCGCACACGCTGGGCCCCGTGCAACTGTGCACATGCACACAGCTCAGCGCTGCAGATTTGTGTGCGGTAGCAGAAGGGCCCCGTCTTGGGGGGCGCATGTGTCTGGCATTCCTGGCGCTCAGCGGTAAGGAAGCGCACATACAAATATATACACATGTATATTCATGTATATAGATATAGATAGGGGAGAGGGGGGGGGGGGGGGGGGTCCCGTTCAATGGGAGGGCTTAGCAGTTGACCACATTGGGATCCAGTGATGTCCTTCAGCCACCTACTGCTCCATGTCAGGCTATTCTCCCCCCCCCCCCCCCCCCCCTTCCCCCTCCCCTCTCTCTCATTCTGCCTCCCCCGCTCCATTCCGGGGCAACCCGTTCCGCATGGGCAGCGTGCACGACGCATGGTGCGTTTGCCGCCAGTGGTATTGGAGATGTATTGGAGAAGCCGATGATCCGGGAGCTGCCCCTGCCCCCTCCCCCCCCCCCACCCCCCCCCTTCTCTGCCCCGAAGAGCCCTCTAACCCATCCTGCGCCCACCGCTTTAATGCCCCCCCCCCCCCCCCCCTCCCCCGCTGGTGCGCAGGCCAACAAGCCCGCGTTTTTCGAGGTCGCTCAGGCGATGTACGAGATCGTGACGGACGACGGGCTGATGCAGCCGGTGGCGGACGCCGCGGTGGGCGGCATCTTCTGCGGCGGCACCGCGGCGGCGGTGCAGGACGCGCTTGGCGTGGTCGGCAGCGACATGCTGTACGTGGGCGACCACATCTACACCGACGCCGCGCTCGCCAAGACCAACCTCAGCTGGCGCACGGCGCTCATCATCCGCGAGCTGGAGGAGGAGGTGGCGGCGCTCAGCGTGGGGCGGCCGCACCGCGCCAAGATGAAGGAGCTGCTGGAGAAGAAGGAGCTGCTGGGGCAGGTGCGGCGCGGCATGGGCGGGAAGCTTGCTGAGGGAGGGGTAGACGTCGGCACGGGGGCCTTGGCCGTCGCTATCCAAGAGGAGTGTTCCTGTTCGAAATGATTTTGCATCACGTACAGAATGAACCGATCACACAAGTACGGGGTGGGTACACCAAAGACCGTCCTGCACCGTGTGTCCGTACCCGCGCATTCCCCAGAGGTATGATTACGGGTGTTCATCTACCGGCGCATGTTTGTACACATCTATATATGGCGACACATCTATATAATGCGGTACGGGTATGAGTGCCGCCCCATGGCGGGTGTTATTATTGGATAATAAAATACTTCTCAGCGCTGGAATCGGCAACCCACTTCCGGACGTTTTAATGGACGTGGTTTTCTGGACGGTTTGCGCGCACGTCAGGCTAGTCGCCCGAGCGCTGCGCATCAAGTGGTGTTGTATTGTGGCCATATGACAAGCTTTTGTCCATTCGGACAGTTATTCATGGTCAAAACATGTCCAAACAGACGAGTGTCATCATGGCCACGGCGTCACTCGATGATGCGCACTGGCCGGGTTCCCGGTCTGAAGCAGGGCCGTTTAGAAGTGGCCAAATGAAGACTTGCATCTTAAGGAAGGTAAAAAAGCAGCTCGATTATGACATTCTTAGGCATAACTAACCGCCTCGTATTAATAGTTGCCGACGAGTTATGCTGGGGCACTTGGCGGCCGCTCCGTCGCCTCCTCCCCATTCCGAGCTGACGCGGCCCCTGGGCTGCCGGACAGGTTTTCAACGCGGTGCGCACGCAGCGGCAGCGCAAGGTGGCCAGCGAGGCGTCGCTGGGCGAGGTGTCGGAGCTGCTGAGCGACGAGGCGCGCGTGAACGAGGCGCTGGGGCAGCTGGTGCTGCACCTGGAGGCGCTGGACAGCACCATCGCGCCCATGATCGAGACCGACGGCGCGCACTTCAACGAGCGCTGGGGCTTTCTCTCGCGCGCCGGCGTCAACGACAAGAGCCTGCTCAGCAACCAGATCGAAAAGTGCGCGGCCGCCGCCGTGACACCGCGCTGCTGCGGATTAGTCGCTGCACAACACCGATTTCGACACCTAACGCGACCACGGCAAGGGACCGCATTTGCCATGCATCTAAATACGCCACGAATGTACCATGGTATATACTACCTGTCGGCACAAAATATCACGTTTCCGGCTTTCCGCGAACCAAGCGGGCGGGTTTAGGGGATGCGTCGGTGAGATCGTTGCTGGTGGCTATACGTCCCCGATAAACAAGTATTCACAAATTGACAGGAGGCCCGTGAAAAGTAGTCGCTCAAGTAACGTTCGTCCCGGCCGGGTACCAGTAGTCATCGGCAGCAGCCGCCAGGACACCCTTGAAGTTTCGGCCGCCGACGGGGGGTTGGGGATGGGGATAGGGTTATTTTTAGGGTTTAGGGTTTAGTTTTAGGTTTTAGGGGGCTAGCATTTACCCCTTCACATTGGGGTCATGTGAACCGGCTGCCGCCTGCTGCTGCTGCTGCTGCTGCCACCGGCTGGTGGTGTGCCCGCTGACGCTCTGTTGCCCCCCCCTCATCCTCGGCAGGCACGCCGACATCTACACCTCGCGCGTGTCCAACTTTTTCCGCTCCACGCCCTACTCGTACTTCCGCTCGCCGATGCAGACGCTGGCGCACGACCGCAACCTCACCAAGTACTCCTCCCTCATGGCGGGCCCCCAGCCGCCCAATAAGCCCATGCGCGGGGAGCTCATCGACGAGTAGGAGGCGCGGGCGCGGAAGGCGGACTGAGGCATGGCGCGGCCGCCTCACCGCCGGCACACCACTGGCCAGTTGTTCCCGCCGTGTTCTCTTGTTCTGTAGTAACAAGGGCCGGCCCTCTGGCGCATGCCCCTGCGCCTCGACACCGGCAGCACCCATAGAGCAGCGCTATGGGCCGGGCGGCATCATAACTATTTGCGAAGTGTGAACCAATACCAGTGACCCCCCCAACAGACACGCTGGTGAGCAGCACCCCATATGGTGGGTCGGATCGGATTGGGGGGGGAAGGGGGGGGGAGGTACGAGGCAAAGCGGGGAAGGCACATCATGGCGGCTTGTGTAGCGACATGGGCAATCGATCCGCCGTATCAACACCAAGCAGAGCCATGGGAGGCCAAGTGAGTTCTGCTTGAATGTAGGCTTTTTCCTTCCCCAGTACTTTCCGTGCATTCTCTGGACGCTCTCCCTGTAACCAACACCATTATTAGAGGTGGTCCCTTTGGTTCCTGGCAGCTTGGCGACTTCGTGGTTCCCTTGACTCCCCCTTGGTTCTTGGCTCCCTGGCCTCCTGCTCGACCTTGGTTTCAGGCTTATGTCTCGCTTTTGCTGGCAACCTTTCATAGTTGTTGTTAGTTCTGTTTGTAGTGCGCATTTGTTAAAGCCCTGATGTAAAAAATATTAGAGCCATGGGAGGGCCCCCCCTCCCGGTAGTTTTTTTCGGCCCCCGCGACAGGACTGGTAGTACTGCCAGCCTGGTGTGCGGACATTAAGTTGTGTCTATACAAACTGCAACACGTGGAACACTACGGCCTTTTCAAAAGGAGGGTCTGGCATGCCAAAGAGGTGCGCAGGCTGATTTACACCGGTTGGAGCCTATTTTGGATGCAAGCGGAAGAGCGGTGGGAGAGGCCAAGTCGTAGCTGCTTGTCAGTCTGCCCGCGCTGCGCACACCAGGGGGGGACGCCCGGTGACACTACACGGGCGGCTAGAGGCGGTCGGGGATTGGAGAAACCCGAGAAACTAGTTCCGGACAACCTGGATCTGACTCACTATGCACCGGTTAGTACCGGTACGAGTGCGCCGGTCGGCGCCACCTGCCGCTGGACAGTACGTACCGGAGGGGTACCGGGCTGTGACCGGGCTGTTCCCCGTCCCCATGGCTCTGCTCGGGAACGGGGCGGACTGGCAGTGCATGTGACACCGCTGGCCTTCAAGGGACTTCGTGCTACGGGCGCAGCCGACCCTACTACGCGAGTTCACGTGGTCGGGCCGCGAGACAATGGGCTCGTGCGGTTTCAAGTGCCGGGAATAAAGTTGCGAGACATGTCGAGTCAGTCAGCTGGCAGCCCCCCGGTCGCGTCGCATCAGTCAGTCAGTCAGTCAGGCAGTCAGGCAGGCAGTGTTACACACGAGTGTCCTACGCGGCACTAGGCCAGGCGATCCTACATCGTCCCGGGCCGCGCCATCAAGTGCAGATTCAGCGGGGCTGGGGCCGGGCTTTCCTCTGCGTCCCTCGCCCGGCTCGCCGCAACCCCGGCACCTCATCTAATTCACCAGAGTTCTGAAAATCGCCGCGGAACCGGGTCCGGACGCTCTACGCGGGTTCCACAGTTGTACCTGTACGTGCGGGATCGACCTGGATGGGGGGGGGGGGGGGGGGGGAGACACCGGGGAGAGAGCGCCACACCGCAGCACTTTCGCCGACTATTGAGAGCTTGGCCGGCTTTGCCGCCCCTCCCTCCCCCTCTCCTTGCATGCTTGGCGGCGCCTCACTTCCCCGGCAGCACCCGGCGGCGCTGCCTCCACCACAGCAGCGCGGCCATGGCGCCCGCTGTGAGTGTCCCGGCTGCCAGGTACATCTGTCCCCGGGGTGCGGAGAAGGGAGGGGGGAGGGGGGGGGGGGGGGGGGGGGGCTCAGTTGGGCGCATGCTGGACCAGGTGGGGTGGATAGAGGGTGAAGGTGTATATACGCGCAACTCCACCGCGGCGCCGTTGCCTTCCAAAGAGCGCGCTTGCAGGGAGGGATGGGGGGCGGGTTATGGGCAGGGTCTGTTAATAAAGCAAGCGGATGGAAGGAGAGCCGCGCGGCGATAGGCAGCTGCCGCATCAGCACCCCGGGGTGCGCATTCCCGGCCACTGACGCCGTGGGATGGCCACCTTTCCCCCGACGCGTTGGCAATGGTGACACATCCGCCGATGTAGCCAGCACGATTGTGTGCACCTCCGGGTTGGGGGGGGGGGGGGGGGGGGGGGGGGGCACAAGCGGTTGGCACTCGCCCCGTGTCCTCGGGTGCACGCGCGTCCAACACATACCGGATTCATTTCCCAAAGCGCATCCGATGCTCCGTAGGTTATAGTTAGGGTTTATGCAGATACCCTAACGAACCAAAAGGGCGCTCCCTCGATGACAGTGTATAAATCAGACGGCTTTGCGGCATACCGCCGACACGTGGGACGAATGCCGAGATGAACCAGCCGCATCTGAACCTCCTCCGGCTGGCCGGCCGGCGCCGGCTACCCACCCCAACGGGCTCATGGGCTGTGCCGCCCGCCTCGCCCGTCGTACTCAAGGTGCACTTCCCAGGTCAAGGGGCGCAATGTCTGGGGGGGGGGGGGGGGGTTGCCACCCCCAGCATAGACGAGGCCCTGACCACTAGCGCCGGGTCATTGCCTACAAACCATCGGTTTTAGGGCTCAGGTTTACGGTTTACCAGTAGGTGCCCCCACCACTGGTGCATCCCTCACTCCCACGATCACAGCTAGGTTATGTGATTTATATACTACGTGCGATGCCGCCAAAGGGAGGCAGCAGGCCCTCTGCCGGTTCATGTAGTCGGGCCGTGAGAACAGCTGGCCGGTGCAGTTGAAACACTGGCCGGAATAAAGTAGTAACAAATGTCGGAGGTCGAATATCAAATAGACCAGGCATGAGGGGGGCTCTTTCCTGTGTGGGTTGGCAGGGGGGGGGGGGGGGGGGGGACCTGGGCGGCGGTGGGGTAGCCCTGCTCGGCGCGGTGAGTCGCCGCCTCCGCGTCCGCCACCGCCCGCCGGCGCAGCTCGTCCTGCGCCGTGAGCGGCTCCACCCTCCCCGCCAGCGCGCTCGCCAGCAGGCCGCAGCCGGCCTCGCCCACCGCCTGCCGCGCACGCAAGGGCGGCGGCGGCGCGCGTCAGAGGCACAGCGCGCGCGGTGCGGCGGAACCGGCGCGCGGAGCCGGCTGCCGGACACACTCTGCGCCGGCGGCCCGCTTCCCCGACCCTCCCTTTCATCAGACGCGAGCATCCGGGGGGCCCTCCCTCCGTCACCCTGGCGCTGCTCAGCCTTCATTGCATCATGGGCACCACGAATCGTCGGGACATCAACGCCATTTTCTTGGGTGACCTGTAACTAAAGGCGCATGTCTACCGTTCATTGTCACCGTCAGAGGTCCGGCATCCCCTGTGGGATTGCGCCATGCTACCGGTGGAGTACCTCACCGCGTGGCAACCACACCGGCCCTTCCCTTCCTACCACGTGATCCGCCGCCCCCCCCCCCCCCCCCCTCTCTACCTAGGAAGCCGCCGCGGCCGCAGGGGCTCCCCTGCCGCTGAGGCGACTCGCACGTCCGCCAGCGGCCTGTGCTGCCTGCCGGCACGTGCGTGTGTGTTGCGGCTGTGTGTGTGTGTGTGTGTGGGGGGGGGGGGGGGGGGGGCAGGTTGCAGTGCGCATGACACTCTGGTCTGGTTGATCTCTTGGGGGGAAGAGGGGGGGGGGGAGGTGACACCTGGAACGCCTCGGCAAAGTCGTCCAGCCAGCGCTGCTCGTCCGCCGCGTACGCCTCCACCAGTGCGTGCAGCGACGGGTCCGCCAGGATCGCGGGGTCCACCGGCTGCGCCGCCACCTCGCCCAGCTGCTCCGCCTGCAGCAGCAGCCTGCGGGGCCGCCGAGGCAGAGGGCACAGCGGGGGATTTCGATTGAAGGGCAGGCCGCACCTCACCCGGGCTCCACAGCGGGGCGGGTGTGTGAGCGTATGTGTGGCAGTGGTGTGTTTGTGGGTAGGTGGGGGGGGAGGAGAGGGGCAGCGGCATGCCGCATCCCCAACAGGACTTGCTCCAGCAGGGCTGGAACAGTCGAGGGGCTATGATTTGGGCTTTCTGCGGCACTCCCATTTGCCCCCCCCCCCCCCCCCCCCTAGCGCGTCTTGTGGCCTTTCCATCTGGGCTGCTACCCGAGAAAGCCCCCTTTCTCTCGTCTCTAAAAGCATGTTGGGTGGGCGCGCGCTGCGCTCCGCGCCATCTGGTGTTGCAGCGGATTGGTGGTGGATTGCACGGTCCCGTGTGGCAACCCGGGGGGGGGGGGAGGGGGACCTGAAGAAGGCGGCGCTCCAGGGCTGCGCGGGGCCGCCGCCCGCCCAGGCCTCCTCGTACGCGGCGGCGTCCGCCCAGGCGGGGCCCAGCGGGCTGCCGCCCGACAGCGCGACGGCGTAGCAGGGCGGCAGCTCCATGCGCTCCATCGCCGCCGGCAGCAGCCCGGGCGCCGCCTGGCCTGCGCGCATCCGGCGCGGCAGCGAGGGGGAGGGGGGGGGGTGAAATGCGGGGACAGCTCGACCGGGCGCAGCGGCAGCCGGGAGCTCTCTATGAACAGTGGCGGAGCCCGGGCCCCTGTCAATCCCATGCGAGTACGAAATTAGTTGTATTCAAGAGGTGAGTCAAGAGCGGCCAAAATGAGATACTACTGCAGTACGGTGGTCAGACGGCATATACAAATATGCGTTGCCAGCGCTATGGTAGCATTCATGGTAGCTATCATGTATGTGTCGTACCGGACGGAACGTTCTGATATTAATGAATTCGGCGCGTGACAACGGCTGCGAAGCAGTATTGTGGATTCGCCAGGACAAGTTGATATACAAACAGATGTCGAAGCATGGCCACAAGCGTGAGGTGGGGATTTGTACGTTTTGGTACGCGACGGTTCGTTTTGGCTGACGTAATAATAACCCTACGGGGGTGGTGCACTGTTCCATTTATTTTGGTTCACAGGTCAAGCCATGATTTGCTTTGCACAATCATAAAGTTTGTTGTGTACCCTCCTCCTATTTGCGAGCCCCTTCCGGGGGGATGGGGAGGTGGGGGGGGTTCAACAGGGGTAAAATCTATGGGGGCCAAATCCTGGTTATGGCGATCCGGATGCTGAGCCCGGGCTGTAGGCGAGGGCGACAGCCGTGCCCCCAATGGGACCAGAGTCGCCGCGCCGGAGCACACAACACACGCCGTGCAGGGCACAGTAAGACCCGCTGTGCCGCACGGTGGCCAGCCCGGCGCAAATGTGCACCCCCCTCCCTCCCTCCCTCTTTCTGCCCCGAGCTAGCAAGGCTCCGCCCGCTAGTGCCGTCCTGCGCGCCCAAAGTGGTCAAACTTGGTGCGCGATTGCGCCATCCGTGGGGCCGCTGCTTTGGGGATCATCCAGGGCCCTAGGCCCTATCAGTCGCCCCTCCATCCCCTCAGGGCTGGGGCTAGGAGGGAGGAGGGAGGGAAGAGGGGGGGGGGGGGTGAAGAGAGGAGGGGAAGCGGGGAAGAGGGGGGGGGGGTTGAAGAGGGGAAGAGGAGGGGGGGGGGGGGGGGGGGGGGGGGGGGCGCACATTCGCTCAGCTGCGGCACGCGGCCCTCCGGCGGCGCCACCTTCGAGTCCCTGCGCCCTGCACGGCCACCAGCGCGGCAGTGAGAAGGGCTCAGGGCCCTCCTCCTCCCGGAGTCTCCAAGCCCAGCAGGCAGGAGAGCGGGCAAGCGGGCCAGCGCCTGCTGCTATCCGCCATCGCGGTGGTAAGTTGCTGCCGCCCCGGGCTGCAATGAATGCAATGCCGGCATGGGGTTGGAAGCACGTGATATCACATGCAATTTCTATATGTAATTCGCCATATGTAGGTGTAGATGCCTCCCCCCTCCATGTGCGTGTGCTGTGTGCAGGAAGGGGGTTGGAGGCGGGGGGGGGGGGGGGGGGGGGGGGGGGGGGGGTGTATCTGTAGCACCGCTGGCTACTGCCATGGCGGAGCTCACGATGGAAGGATGCCGCTCCGCGTGTAACCCGGTACGTGCTGTCAAGCAGAGGCAGAACGGCGGCGGCGGGGAGGAGGGGAGGGGGGGGGGGGGGCACCGGGGGTGAAGCGCACGCTGGGGCCGCCCATCGCCTCGACGCCCACCACGCCCGCCAGCTGAACCACATCTGCCGCCGCGCAGGCCAGGGACGCGTTCAGCGCCCCACCAGCGGTATGGTCTCGGCACTCTGTTCGTTTTGTGTGCCGGTTCTTCAAGGCTTTGCCAGGCCGGGGTCGGGGTTGGGGGGGGGGGCGGGGGGGGGGGGCGCACCGGCGAGCGTGATGCGCGGTAGCGGGCCTGCATCGCCTCCAGGCGGACGCGGTGCCCGCCAGCCCCGCGTTGGTCGCGTGCCCCAGCTCGCGGGGGGTGCACACGCTGCCGTTGGCGCCGCCGGTGCGCGTGGCGCCGCGGTAACGTTACTGCGCGGCCGGGACACACCGGCAGCAGCCACTCCCCCCTCAGCCCAGTCGCCATTGCTCCTTGAGGGTGGTGGTTGGGGAAGGGGCGGGGGGGGGCTGTGCGTGACGTGACATTGTCCACCTTCTTTCGGCTAAGGGCTGGCGTTCAGGTGAGCGACTCTCAGAATTCACGTACGTTGAGGGTGCCACGGCAGCTGCCCTCCCTAATCAGCCCAAAGTGAAGCTGTGAGCGCAAGTCCAACCTTATAAGTACCCGCCGCACCCGTAGGCCACCGCATGCGGACGGTACGGGCAACCCGGGGGACTGACAGAAACATGCCCATTCCGAGATGATCTGACAGGAGTTGGTTTGTGTCTAGAGCTCAGAGCGAGGACGCCCTTCCTGTTACGGGCCGCCTAAGGGCGCAGGACCGGCCAGCAGGGGTGTGGATCAGACTCCCTGTAGCGCTAAGCGGAACTCTGCCGCAGTCGGCAGAGCTGAGTTTTATCGAGTTGAGCCTGTTCAAAATGAACTTGCGCACAGCCCTGGTGATGAAGTGGTGGTTTTGGGGGGCAAGGGGGGGGGGGGGGGGGGGGGGGGCGCGTCTCACTGGCGTCGTGCAGCGCCAGCCTCACGAGCTTGGGCGCGCAGAGCTGGCCACGGCGCTCCGCCATGCGCAGCTCCCGGCGCACGCCGTCCACCTCCTGCGCCACCACCGCCCAGCCCCAGGTTCAGGCCCGCGTCGGCATGCCTGGCGCAGCATTCTGCGTACAGCCGGGCGCACTTGTCCACTCCGGGGTGCATCTGGGTGTTGCAGGGTGCAACTGCAGGTGTGATGCTGGGCAGGACTTCAACACCGCAGTGCCAGCGGCGGGTGCCGACGCAGTTGGGACATTAAAAGACACCTTGATAACAAGGCTCTTTCAAGGTGCTGAGCGGCATTTGATTTGGAAAGTTTGCGACACATTCCTTGTTTATGTCCGTGGGGGTGGGCGGAAAGGTCGCACACTTTCTTAATATGTGTAATTACAGGCGCGTCGGCACCTGTAGTAGGTGCGGTGCATGTGCTGCGAGGGAATATTCGCTATTAGGAAGTTAGGTGGGGGGGGGGGGGGGGGGGGGGGGGGGGGGGGGGGGGGGGGGGGGATTCAGCGGAATCTAACATATTTGAGAAAGTCGTCAATCAAGCGGCCGAACCTCCTCGTGCAACCCTCTAATAATAGGTCGCAAACTTTTTCCGAGTTACCCGAGCCGTTGGCGGCAGTGTATCGAAGGCAGGGCGGCTGCCTGACTCCCGGCTGCCCGTCCTCTCAGGGCAGCGGCTGATCCGGGTGGGTGTGTTGGTGGGGGGGGGGGGGGGGGGCGCGGAGTTGGTGGCTACGAGCACTGGGCAGACGGGGCGACTCCTTCAGGTTGGCGCTCTCGCGTAAATTTTTTTAAG
>VCJN01002885.1:0-25022 GCA_006384855.1 Tetraselmis striata
AATCGCCCGGTACGGGCGCGGGCGTTACACTACTCGGCACAGCCTTGCACGGTGGCGACTATAATAAATCCAACCGTGCACGAGGCCCAAGAAGCCGCCCTAGGGCGGCGACCTCGGCTATGAGCGTATGCAGGCGGCTGCCGCGCGTCATGCGATCTGGCACTGGTGTGATGCACAAGTTGGGAGAGCAAACGGCCAACGGTGCATAGAGTGTTTTCCAAGGCTCACGTCCGGAGCTCCGAGGACGTCCAGGGACACCGATGGCAGAAGCTGAAGGTGGGGTTGGATCTTTTGCAGCGCGACGGCCGAGCGGCCTAGCTGCTTGGCCATGGCCGGGAGCGCAGCGCTTGAGCTGGATGTGACTTCCAGGGGAGAATTAACAGCGGGAACATGCGCATATGTGCGCCGGTGGTCACGTGATAAGAGGTTTCTGCCGCCGGGCTAGCGAGTACAGGTTGGCGCCCTTGTGCGAGCTAAATAAACCCAATTGCATGGCTCACGTGTAGTGTACCGTACCATTGATGCAGAATTAGTCTATGTACTGCAACATAGCCACGTGCCCGGCCCACGAGGTACCTTGTGAGGCACCATTGTACGCGCTTTGATTATTTAGCGGGCCATGTGTGGGTTGGCCAGGGGCGGGCATTCCCTCATGTTGGGGTAAAGACAGCTTGTCAAGACAAAAACTTGGTTCAGTTGCAACAAATTTCAAAATCTAAATGATTTCGTGGTAATGCGAGTGTTTTTGGCGCTTTGTAATTGACACAAGTACGCGCTCGGGGTAGGGCCGGTGGGGATGAGCAACAAGGGGGCTGAGCAGGAAAAGAGCGGGAAACTCTTGGAAAAGATAAGGAAACTGAGCGGGAAAAGATAAGGAAACTGAGAAGGAAAAGACAGAATAGCGGGCGGAAACGGCACAGACGGGTCGGCGGATTTGTACGTAGTAAATTGGCTCTCACTAACTTTTTTCTTCGCTGCCAAGACAAGCTTGGCACCAGTGAAATTCTTGCTTGCAGCGTCTCTACGACGGCCGTTTAGCCAGCTATCCAGTTACGGAAAGCCATGGGTAGGCGACGCTCCGTTATAATCAACAAGCAAATTGCCGAAAGCAATTCCGCAAGACTAATTGGAGACCAATGACGGAATCTCCAACACTGTTGCATCACCGTCTAAAACACTGCCATCAAAATACCGCCCGGCATTGGACACGAACGGTCCGCCCTCCCCGTTTGGGTGTCGGTCCATTCGAGTCATGCGAGTTGGGGCAAGCCCCATCCCGTGGAGCAAAGCCTTTCGGGAGTGCGATACATGTGCAACAAAAAAAAGCAATGTGAGGGAGGGCCCGACGCCATATAGCTGGAAAGTTTTCCCATTCCCAGTAAAATCCAGCTTATGGGGGGACCTTGCCCAAAATACAGGCAGTTAAGTAGTCCTCAGGTCTTGACGCAATAACCCGACTATTAATAAAATCCCTGAGCTCCGGAACCAACAACCCCAAATTATGACGGTGATACACCCCCACCGCGGGCACTCCACCAGCATATGTTCGATAGTCTCACATGCACTTCCGCCACCTACAGGGCAGTGTTCAAGGAACCGCTCGGGTATTGCCTGAATCCGGGTCTAACTAGATCATGCGGGTATCAGCAGTGCTGCGAGTATCTAAAAAATAACATTACGGTACAGGTACTCCCTTTCCCCTTGCTGGGTTGACTTTTTGGAACTACTTTTAGTAGTATGTGGATTTCGATTTCTGCCCTTTCCCCGGTACGTTACCGGTACATGTAGCGACTGTACTAGTGCACTGCTGCTTGTAAGGACCAACCCGTGCTGGCGCGGGCGGCGGCGAATCGCATGTAAGGATTACCGCCTCGCTAAGACCGATGAAGGAAAATAGGCACCTATTTTCCTTGTATTTCGCGCGAAGCCCCTGCCACGTCGTCGGCACCTCCCGCCCCCCCCCCTTCCGCGGCATGCCACTGGCGGCGGCATGCCGCCCTACTCCACTCGGCCGCAACCCGCAGCCGCCACTACCCGCCGCCAAGCGCCCGTCCCGCCCGACTGCTGGCGGCGCAGGATGGCAAAGGTGACTGTACTCCCTATACTCCCCTCGCCCGCCCGTGCTGGTGCTTGCTTGTTCTTCCTGGCCCTAGGCCGGCCACGCGGGCGCTTGGTGGCTGGCGGCGGCGGATCGATGTCCTCTGCCACCATACCATTGTCCGCCGGTGCTGCCGCCCCTACCGGTCTCTGGCCGTCCCTCCTTTGATGTGGCGACTCAGCCTCCTCGTCGGGCTCGACGGGGGGAGCCTGCTGCGCCCCAGTCGCCCGCGTCTACGAGTCGACCGTGGTGGCGGGAGCGCTGGTCGCGGGGGGAGCAGGCTCAACGCGCGGCGCCATTGTAGCTCGCGATGTCGCTGGCGGCATCACATGGCCGCTCTCCTTGATGCCGAGCTCCAGCTCTAGGTACTCAGAGCACAGCTTGCGCATAGCCACGTCACTCCTCGGCATGCTCTTGGGCCTCGCCGAGGTCCGCCACGAGTTGCGCATACTCGGTCTGGCAGGCGTGGTGGAGAAACGTTGTCGCACAGCGGCCACACGACTCCAAGTCGGGCGCGAACCCCATGCGTGGGGCGAGGCAATACTTGCCATAGCAACAACGAGGCGACATTCTCTCTAGGGGATGTGTTGACTGTGTCCGGCTGTGTCCGGCTGAGTCAGACTGCGAAAGGGGGATAGGGTTCGTGGGCGGTGCATTTTGTATATACAGGCGGATCCGTTGTGCTCCAGTTCAAAAATGAGAGAGAGAGAGAGAGAGATCGTGAGGGGAGGGGGGGGGGGGGGGGGGGGGGGGGGGGGGGCTCTCCGGGGTATTTCGTGCATGCCGAACAGTAGATACGCGGGGACAGATTCGCAGATGGAATAAATAATAACAAAAAGATCTGCGACCCCCCCCCCCCCCCCCCCCCCCCCCCCCCCCCAACGAATATTTGAATATTTTGTACTCGTTATGAGGACCGGCTCGCGACTACGAGGAATGTATGGAAAATCGGGTACGAGGAAAATAGGTGCGGCGGCACCTATTACTGACAAGGTACATCCCTTGTCCGCTCGGTAGAGCGGTCGTCTCGTGTGCGAGAGGTACCGGGTTCGATTCCTGGCCGATGTATTTCGGCAATATCGGCCCGGCGTGTCCCGGGTTTACCCGGTTGATGCATTAGCCCTTCGGGGTTCGAATGAGGCAATGGTCTATGGGCTATGCCAGACCTACGACTGCAGTTGGCGCACGAGGTCAAGTGCTGGGGCGGCTTCGGCCGATGTCCCGGGGCGAACTTTACTTTACTTTTACCTATTACTTTCCTTCATCGGTCTTAGCGAGGCGGTTGGGTACCGGGGGCTCGTCTTGGCTGCGCGCCCGGTAAACCTAGCATGGAGGCACAATGTACCACGGTAGTGTTGGTAAAAGTAAACTTCGCCCCGGGACACGGTAGTGTTGGTACCAGTCATAAATTCCGCCTCGCAGCAGCAGTGCGGAGAGGGTGCTAGCAGCCCCATGCCTGCTCTACAATACCAGAGTTTTCATCGCGGAAGACGAGCAGTAATATGGTCCTGCTGAGCCTCCTGGCTTGCATATGGGAATTTCCGTGCAGTGGTGGTGGTGGGCAAGACAGCGGAGATGAGGAGATCTATATGTATTGACCTTACAAGAGGTCAGACGGCACATGCTACACTGGCACCGCGCGCTATTCATTGCAAAGCTGCCATGCTCTACTTTGTTTCTCTTGCGACGAACTATGAAAGTAACTCTAGAGCGTTTTAAAATACTGAACGATCCTGCGCAAGCTATTGCGTTCAGACACACTTCCTTCAGTGTGCTGGAAAGAATAAAGGGGTTGCGCGAATATAGCGACCAGGTCGGTACGCCCGTACTGAATGGTTGGCTGAGGCCAGTTGACGCATTGCCAGGACGAACAACATGCGTCTGTCTTGGTGGGCCCGACCGCCTCAGGAGACAGAAATCTACGGTAGCGACTAGAGCTGGAGAGACAGCCGGTATGGATCAGCACACAGAGCGCTGTGCCCGAGCGGACTATCTCAAATTTCATCTCAAGTCCGCTCAGAAGCTGAGCCGGAAGGGGATTGGCTCGACGTGGAAGCTCCGCCGCAGGCCGGGCTTGCGTGGCGCGTCAGGTACTTGCGGTAGTCTTCTGCTGGCGAGAGATATGGGCGTCGAGGGACATGAGTACTCCTCGATATCCTGGTCGCGCTTAAGCTCTTCTGTCGCAACAAGAAGGTTGAAGGCTGGCTGGCGTGGGAATGTCCTGGCCACAGGTCGACATGCGGGCTTGTTTCGGGGAAAAGCTCGATCTGTACATGTCGGCCTCGTGCACTGCCCTGCGGGCGGAAGCAGGGAGCCCCTCGAACGCGCCCATTCTGTTACAAACCTGTGTGGACGGGAGTCGGCTGGAGTCCGTTGCGAACAGTCTGGTTGCTGAAGTCGCGGAGGACGGAGGCAGCGGCGTGTTTTCCGAGTCGACGACCGCCAATGCTTGTTGCAGATCCGGCGTCACGTACTGGCTGTGCGACCTCGATGGAAGTTCGTGCTCCTGATAGGCGAGTTGTTACTCCAGTCGCAATTGCTAGGAGGCCGTGGCGGCGGTTGTTTGCAAAAGGCGATAGATAGCTGCTTTTGATGATGAAACGGGCGGCGCAGGAGTTGCTCAGTTGCTCCTGCTGAGAGTAGGTAGTTGTTCTGTGAGCGGATAGTCGCTATGGGATGAATAGCGAATGTAGCGATGGCTCTGCTGTGTAGTCGGTACCAGGGCAGGTACCGGCATTTAATTCTCGCAGGGAATGTAGCCGCGGCAGCCACGAGGCCGCGGCCCTACTTCTACAGGGACAGGTATTAATATCCTTATAGCAGTAAGGATTATCAACATACGACGAGGTGCCGACGCGGGGACGACCCGTAGAAATACGGTACAAATATGGGTAAAATCCTTAGTCGCAACTGCACTCCGTACATTCAGGTAATATAAGAAAATAAATGGAGCTGTCACGGGCAACAGCGCTGCTACCTGATGTACGAGTAGCGACCAACATACATATGAGCTAGCTGCAGAAGGCGATACAGGGTATCACCAGCGGCTTATTAACATCCTTACTACGGGTAGGAACCTGTACAGGTACAGGTACGGCCCGGGTACCAGTACCTGTGTGAATACATTATCACAAAATTGCAAGAAACCCTGTAGCGAAACCCTGTAGTGACTACAGGTGAGGCGGGTAACGCGCTGCAAAGATTTGGTGCGCGCTGCCGGGCCCGCGGTGCTGCTGACGGTGTCGGATCGGGATCCGACATCGTCAGCATGGGCTTCTGCACTAAGGATTACGCCGGCATAGCACCAGCACCAGCACAGGGTTTTTATTACATGAGCTAGCAGCAGAAGGCGATATCGGAAATCACCAAAATAAAAGGCAATCAGAAAGGTCCTCTACATCGACTGCGGGGTGGAAGCAGGAACATGAGAAGACGCAGAGTGGGCACGAGCACACCCATCAGACTTGGCCATTAGTACAGGGTACACCAAGTAAGGATTAGTCAGCGCAATATTGATCATGGTAGGTTATCAGCAATATATTATGCATATAGGTGTTCCTATATTCCTATGTTCCTGCATTGATTTATTCAAGACGGGTTATAATGTATTTGTGTCGTAGGAAAAGAAAAATGATTACATGAGCTAGACGCAACATTCAAGAAATCCACACAGAAATCCAGAAGGAAATCCAGCTACGGGCCAACAGAGGCAGGAACCGCCATGGTAGCCTCCGACCAGGCATCGCCACCAGCCAGCCGCCGCTCCACGCAGTAGGGACGCTCTCCCCAGCACACAATCCCGGGCCACTCCAATAGCGGCACTAGGCCGAATGTAATGTGAAGGCGCCGACAGGAAAGGAGCTTCGAAGTTGAGGTCTCGCAGCAAGGAGTGGAAGTGGGGGGATCCAACCCAGAACGGGGCGCCATGGGCGTGCAACAGACGCAGGCCACCCAACGCCAGATGCGCCGCCAGCTCGGTCGCGTCCTTTTCCGCCAAACGTAGAACGCCTTCCCCAGCACACAATCCCGGGCCACTCCAATAGCGCCACTAGGCCGAATGTAATGTGGAGGCGCCGACAGGACAAGAAGGGAGAAAGTGCTCAACGAGTAGGGAATGCAGAGCCGACCGGGCCAGCAACGACGTAAGACGCCGGTGTCCAGCGCGCTTGGTTCCGCCCAGCGCCAGATCCGCCGCCAGCTCGGTCGCGTCCCCTTCCGCCGAACGTAGAACTCCCTTCCCAGCACAACATCCCGGGCCACTCCAATAGCGGCACTAGGCCGAATGTAATGTGGAGGCGCCGACAAGACAGGAAGGGAGAGGGGGCTCAAAGAACAGCGAACAGGGACTTGACCGGACCAGCAACGACGTAACACGCCGGTGTCCAGCGCACGTTGTTCCGCCCAGCGCCAGATCCGCCGCCAGCTCGGTCGCGTCCCCTTCCGCCGAACGTAGAACTCCCTTCCCAGCACAACATCCCGGGCCACTCCTATAGCGGCACTAGGCCGAATGTAATGTGGAGGCGCCGACAGGACAGGAAGGGAGAGGGTGCTCAAAGAACAGCGAACAGGGACTTGACCGGACCAGCAACGACGTAAGACGCCGGTGTCCAGCTCACACTGCTCCTCCGCGGCAGTGGCAGCACGGGCGGGGCCAAGGCAACCAAGGCGCCACCCGTGCACGATTCCCGCCCCCATCCCCAGCCGGGGGTGGAGGCGGAGGAAGGGCCCGCGATTCCGAGGGCCGAGGACGGTCGTCGGGCCCGCCCAGGCGGCGGTGGGTGGGTGGGATGGTGATAGTAAACTGTCGGCGCCGCATTGCAAACGATCACCTAACAGACTCTTAGGCAGGTGGCCTTATGTACGTGTCCTGGCCTCTAAGTCTCTGTCTAGGACTTGCTGACCCTTGGCCTCTGTTCCTATGACTCCAGTAGAAGTACGTCTCACAGTGCCGTCGGCCCTATTGGCCGACACTAGGCACACGTGCGAGTTGCTTGGTTACTCGGCGTGACAGAGGTGTGTGTGGTCGGTCGACGCGAAATACGTCAAGCACTCCTCACCCTGTGCCGCACGACATGCCTCCCGCGAATGGTCTATGAGTGCCCGCACTCGCGCATATGCGCACACGTACGGTATCACGACACGACTCGACGACGACGCGCACTACCGACTGCTCGCGTATGGCAACAAGCAAGCCAGTGTTGATCAGGCACGTTCGGTACGCTAATAGGTCGGTCGGTCGGTCGGTAGACAAGTCTAGGCAGTCGGTACGACGGGTTTACATGAGGTAAAAGCAAGACGGGCTTTGCGACACAAACAACACATGTGTAACCGCGACTCACCACCGTGGCTTGCTGCGCGATATCACTCGCAGCTCAATAATAAGTTGCACTGCCCCTAAAGGACAGCAACGGACGAGGCACGTGCATGTGTGATGTGCACAGAGCCGAGGTGTTTGTGGTGTAGTAGCGTGGTTACAAGATGTTCGGTGGGCATGAGACGTTTGGAAAGCCAAAGAGTGGGCGGGCAGCGAGCCGTCAGGATGCTAAAGGCATCCCGCGGGCGCGCGAGCCGACTAAGCCCCTAGGCCTTTTCACACGCTATTGGTCTAAACGGGCACCGTGGTTGGCAGCAGTTAGCCGTTGGTACGGGCCCTAGGTCTGTCGGTGGTTCTAGGTGTGAGAGCTGAGCGACAGACAGTTGGTTGTTGCGCCACGGGTGACGACTGCTTGCTTGGACATCATGCATAGACATATAAAGCAGTACTGCCAATACTAAAAGTGATACCCGTATGACAGGCGACGAGTATTCTACGGTATGTCAAGTAAGCAAGTCCTTGTACGCGCGCATGCGTACATACGCTGAAACGTTGTACGCTGTGACAATTGTCGTAGGAAAAAGAGAAATGGGGTGGTAAATTAAATTGTCGGCGCCGCACTGCATACTCCTTCCCACTCAACTCCAGGGCTGTTGAGTTCAAGACGGAAGTGCGCGGCCGACGACATGAAAAAAAGATGATGTTGGCTGATGATCGTTGTCGAAGATGGCTTGTCTGGAGGCAGCATATCATGCTGCAGCGTCAGCGGCGTAGTGGCGGCGCACAGTCCGGGCATAGCCACTCCTCACCAGGATGTAACTATGCCTTGGCGCACGCCACATGCCACATGGCTTGGCACTTGTCGCAGAAGAGTCGTGGGGCTGCAATAATGCTGTCGCTGCCACAACCTTTGCGTGCTGGCATGCCGCGGCCGTACCGCGCGGGCACAAAGTTGGACAAGTGGGACGGCGCGCAGTTGTCCATGTACATTTGAATCTCGGTGCCATCGGATCCGGACAAACGCAGCCATCCGGACTCCAAGATCTCCACAACACGCGGGATGGTGCGGGCGGTACGGACGTCCAGGGTGTTGAGCGGGGGCTGCGCCACGTAGACGTAGCTGCCGGTCTCGAAGCGGTGGCGCCGAGGTTGCACATCGCCGCGCCGAACCTTGCGGTAGCGCACCACATCGCGATGTTGAGCTTGTAGCGCCCTCTCGAATGCCTTAAGCATGGCAGCCCTCAGCATATCGGCTCGTTGTGTGATGAGGTTGATGACTGCAATGTCGTTGTCCATGTCGACCGGCTCCTCCAGCAGCGCGCGAACCTGGTCCGGCGCCACATGATCACGGCCAAACAGAAGAACGTACGGGTTGTAGCCGGTCGTTGTTTGCTTGCTGACGCAATAGCCAAACTCGATCACCGGCATCCACGAGTGCCAAGAGGCAGTGCCGAGGGTTGGCACAACTTTCCGAAGTGCCACCTTCAAGGCTTGAACGATGCGCTCGGCCATGCCATTGGGTTGGGGATGCCCCGGCGGAATGTCCACGGGCTGAATGCCCTGGCGCTCCAACTGCTCGCGGAACGCGCCTTGGTATTCAGTGCCATTGTCTGTGACGACCTCCACGGCGGGTGCTCCATAACGGGCCAACACGTGCTCATGGAACGCCTTGGCAGTCGTAGACGCCCCGAGGACGCGGACAGGCACCAGCTCGATCCACTTGTTGAAGTGCTCCACGATGGCGATCACGTACTTGTGGCCCTCACTGCTAGTTGGCACCGGTCCGGCTGAGTCCACGCTGAAGCGATAGAAGAGCCCAAACAGTGGCATGGGCTTGAGACGATCTTGCTTATGGTTGACCGACGCTTTGACGCGATCGCATGCGTGGCGCCGACGTCTTTGTGCCTGCCCGGCCGCACAAAGTGGTGTGCCAACACTTGGTAAGTGCGGTCCCGGCCAAGGTGGCCGATGCTGGCGTGCACTCGGCGAATCGCGTTTGGTCGCTCTTCAGGCTTGGGCACCTCACGGGCAGTGACTCCAGTGTGCAACCACACCTTGTCGTTGTGCCGGCTGTATTTGGTGCAGCGGCGCACAAGCTCATGCCACCCCTCCACTGACACGTCGGCTGGCGTGGTCTCACCTCGCAGGTGAGAGATAGCCGCATGGCTGCTCCACACGTCCCGGGTAGGCCAATATGAAGCTCTTGGCTAGCGTAGACACCTGCCGTGTAGGCCATTGCGATACACTCTGCTGCAAACGCTACGTGTGCCGAGGGTAGCGCGGGCGTTCTACCAAGGCACTTGCTGGGTGTGCCGCCACCAAACATGGCCGACGCATCTGCCATCGCAACTGGCGACCTCCTCTGAGTGGCGATTGCAGTGGTTGTGCCGGCGGCGTCTGAGGTGGCCCTTACTGGCTCCGCTGGCACTGGACGCCGATTGAGCAGGTCCGGCACGGTGTTGTCCTTGTCCAGACGATGCTTGATACCGAAGTCGTGCTCCGCAAGGATGAGGCTCCACCTAGCAAGCTTGCCTCGCAGCCTTGCGGTCGGCCGCGGCCACTCCATGGCCTTGCAGTCAATGATGAGGTGGAAGTGGTTGCCATACAGGTAGTAGCGGAAGCGTTGAACAGCCCACACGACCGCGCCGACCTCTCCCTCGTAGCTAGACAGGTCTGCCTCCACTGGGGTGTTCATGCGCGACGCAAAAGACAAGGCATACTCCACGCCATTGTCGTCCACCTGCGAAAGGCACGCCCCTACTCCAGCTCGGGACCAATCGGTGTGCAGCACAAACGGGCGACGCCAATCAGGATGGCGCAGCACCATCACCGATACCAGCATGGCCTTGATGGCGTCGAAGGATTACTGCTCGGCTGCCCCCCACTTTCACGGCGCATCCTTCTTGGTCAAAGCTGTCAAGGGTGCCTTCACAAGCGAGAAGCTCTCCAAGAAACGGCAATAGTAGGTGGCCATCCCGAGGAAATGGCGCACATCACTAACATTCTTCGGCGCCGGAAGAGAGTTGATTGCCTCCACCTTGTCAGCCATTGGCTCCACGCATGCTCCGCTGACAACATGACCAAGAAAGGTCCCTCGTGACAGTCCGAGACGTGTTTTGGGTGGAGAGACCTGCACTCCCCGGGCCTTGAGTCTATCAAACATACTGCGCACACGGCGCATGTGCTCATGTTCATCGTCATGACTGAAAATCAGCACATCGTCCGCGAAGGCGACCGCGAAGTCCTAAGCAGCGGGCGCTTGATCCGCAACGCGCTGCTATGCTGCCACACAATTCTTGCGTCCGGAGGGGATGCATTTGAAGGTAAGCAGCCGATTGTCTGCATGGAACGCGAGGCGTTGCTGCGCTGACAATCCATCGGGTCCGGACGGCTTGTCCGACACTCGGCGCTGATGAAACGCCTTCGTGCAATCAGTCGCGGTGAATCGTGAAGCTCCCTCCATGCGCGTCATGGGCTCGTCCGCTGTCGGACACGGGTATTGATCGCGGATGGTACGCTCGTTGAGCTCACGATAGTCCACCGCATCGCGAAGATCGGTCCATGCGCCATGCTCGTCCTTCTTCGGCGCCACGATGATTGGTGCAGCATAAGGGCTCTCGATCTCGCCCACGATGCATGCTTTCTCCAACTTTTTGACCCAATCATCAGCCCACTCTTGCTCTCGGTGGGAAAGGTGATACTGGCGCTTGAAGACCGGGTTGTAGTCGACCAGCTGGAAGTCGTAGTAGGGCTCGACACCGACGGCACGCGAGTCGTCCAGACCCCACGCGTACAACTCCGGGTCTGAGTCCATCAGTGCCGCGAAGCCCTCCTTGTCCTTCTAGTCTTCCGATATATAACGCCCAGTGATGAGGCTGCATGGAGTCCTCGGGGTTGATGAGCTTGCTCGTTACCTTCACCGTTGGTGATTCCTGACCGAGATGCTTCTCGTTGGCGCATGCGGCATAGCACTTCACGAGAGCTGCATGACGGCGTCGACTCCATCCGTCCGCTGCAGCTTTGTCGTCAACACCGTCCACATATGATGTGGCCCACCCATGACGCTCTTGCGCTCCACCAAAGATATCTGCCATCACCCAGCGCCAGCACGCGAACCGACGCCAGCGGCGACGAAGCACGCGGGGCCCAAAAGGGCTGGCCACATTCAAAGTGTCAACGCCGCGCTAACAGGTATGCGTCCGGTAGCGGCTCTACCGCGACGGGGTCTTGGTTTCGCAGCCTTGTGATCGCCGGCAACGACTCGGGCTGTGTGGTCAGCTGCCAACACTCGGTGCCGAGCCTTGGCGACCTCTCGCTCCGTCGCTCGAGTCGCTTGGCGCTGCTCCTCCTGCCAACGGCGCCCCGCCTTGGCCACTCGCGCTGCTATGCGAGGGTTGTCAGGAGGTTTCACCCTAGCTAGTGCCTTGCCTGAGTGTAGCCATGTTGTTGGCATGCTCCATCTCTGCCTCCACATCCGCAGCAGTTGAGCGGCGGAGCTCGTGTTTTGCGGCGTGCAGCTCATGCGCGTTGACCAAATGATCTTCTACTCTTGCGCCGGCAAGGGCGTCCTCCTCAATCGTCGCTGCACAAACGGCTTGCAGCATAAGTTGATGTCTGCGCTCATACGCATAGGCGACAACACACCGTTCATGACCGACACCAATGTCGGCGCACAAACAATCCGGATGGCAATCACCATCTCCTCCTCAGTCAAGCCTAGCTCCTGCCGGGTGTAGAAGTTAGCATTATCTCTGTCGAGAAGACACGCATCGTCACGCATGACGGCTGATGACGGACGGTATTGCGGCGGGTCGATGCCGACAACCTCCACCATTCTTGAGCCGGGCGCCCCCCACTCCGAGGTGTCGCGTCCGCGTGTTGGGCGTGCTGACTGACTTGGGCGCGTAAATCATGCGCCGTCCGGCAACGTTGAGCCCCCCCAACATTGTGCATGGGCGTGTAGGCGTTGCCACTTGAGCGCAAAGCAGCCCACCGCTGCAACGCTTCACAATCTGCGCGTAGGTCTCGCACGGCGGCCGCTCAAACTCGTGTTGCACAGCCCGGTAGTAATGCGGTGTGAAGGTGTTGGTCCACCACAAGGCAGAGCGAAGCGAGGCGTCTCGACATTTGTGGGCATGATGCTCGTTGGGCTCGCCAAAGACACGGGCCATGAACTCGATGAGCTCTTGCACCTCAAAACTGCGTCAGCTTGGCGCCGCCGGTATATCACGTTCTCAATAACGTACGCATACTGCGCGGGTGCAGCCCAGTACTCATTGACGCCTCGTGCCTTGGCCAACATGCAGTTGAGCTCGCTCTGCCAACGGGACTATCACTCCAGTATGCGCGCCACGTAGTCCATGATGAGTGTCCATCGATGACACGCCCTGACAGGGATGCTCAGCGCGTAGCTCGTCCAGCTCCGGCAGGTGCCTCAGGATGTTTGGTGTTGTGATGTGCTCCAAGCCATGCTCCAACTCGTCGCTAAGAGCAAAGCAATTCTCGAACGCATTGCGATGAAGTTGCATGGGCCACCGCCGATACATCCACTCGAGCTGTTGCAGCAGGCGCCGCCGATGAGCCGCGCTCCGGATCACACGATCCACGATATGTATCAGCTCATAGTGGTACCCGTCGAGGAGGTTGGTGAACAACACCGACAACATGCCAGAGAACAAGAAGGGCCCTTGCTTGGCACGTCCCTCCTTGCCCCCGGTCCGGTCGAGGTCGATGATGTAGGTCAGCTCCGGCGTCAAATGCGGCACGGCGCGCACGAGCCCCAAACGCTCCTGTGTGAGGCCACTCATGTGCAGCCGTCCGGCAGCTTGACGCTGCCTCCGGGGTTCACTACAGTCCGGTATATCGTCCTCATGTTCCCTCAATGGCATTGCAATGCCGTTCTGCAGCCCGGCATCACCTGATGAGCAGTCCGGTTCTTGCAGATTGTCGGCGCCGGGGTCCTCCATGCCCAGGGCGTAACATGCGCCCGCGGCCAGTGGTTCGCCATCAAGCGCTGCCTCGACCTCTGGCTCCGTCTGTGTCACGACGGTGTGCTCCTCATGCACATCGTTATCGTCGCTGGAGCTCTCCACCATCAGGTCCGGCAGCTCCACATCGCTATCAAGGTCGTCGCCCATGGGGCTGGCGCGCAGGGTGAAGCATGACGCAATGACGTTGGCGACATGGTCGGGCAGGTCCTCCTCCACATAGCGCACGTAGTCCTCCTCGTCATCTGAGTCGGCTACAAGCTCCGGCAGATCAGCTGCGCTCGCCCCATCGTTCTGCTGCTCCGTCTGCACTGTTGCGTCGGCGCCCACGTTTTCCGGTTGCAGCTCGATCCGGCTGTTGAAGGAGAATGAAGAGGTCGAGATGGCTGCGGCATCGGGCTCCCCCCCCCCCCCCCTCAACTCATGACGGCAGTCCGGGAGATGGGCCGTCCGATGCCAACACGCTCAGCGCCGCGTGCGGCAGCCTTCGCGGGACTTGGAGCTTGGGCATGTTGTGATGCTTCAGCGGCATGGCAACGTGGCTGCTGAGATCGTGATGATCTGGGCGGTATGAGGCAGTATGCCCCCCCCACATCGATGACCATGCCAAGGTGCGCCATGACGGATGTGCACAAGATGACACCTGGAAGATGATCGCCTTTAAGAATGGCCAACGATGGCCACTCGAACTTGCGCTCCCAATCAGTGTCCGGGTTGGTCACGTAGGAGATGCGCCCCACAAGGCGTTGCATCTCCATCTTGCCGCCAACGCCTTGCATGAACATGGACTGCGTCGTGGCGTCCACCTTGCCCGGCTTCATGCGATCCACCACGCGCCGGTGCACACCGCTGTAGTCGCAGCCGGTGTCTAACCAGGCCACCAGGATGCGCACGCCGCCAATGACGATGACGGTCAACTTGCAGTCCACGTAGAAAGCACCGTGGCGGCCATACTCCGGGTAGTCAGGGTATGCGCTACACTGCACCTCTCGCAGCTGCTGAAGTTCCGAAGATATCGCTGACAGCTGGCGCCGAGTCTCTAGAGGCTTGACGCCATGTTGCACCACGTCCACTGGATGAATGTTGGCTTGAGATGGCGAAGACAGCGGCGGGACACTTACGCGTGGGAGAGACAGACCAAAGACGCTATGCACGGCTGCGGCAAAGACGCGCATCAAGTCGAGGTGCGTGTAGTCAGCCCAAGTGAGCCGCGCCGTAGCCTCAAAGCGCCGGACAGCTTGCTGAAGCACCGTCTCCCATGCCACGGCCATGTGGTCACGAGTGTCAAGCCCTCCACGCAGTGCAGTGTCGCGTGCCTCCAACCACCTTGCACCATGCTCGGGTGTCATATCCGATACTACAGCAACGGGTAGACCAGGGAAGGTGGCGTGCTGTAGCGTCGTGCGCAGGTGCTGCAGGAGATGCTGATTGCGGATGTCCAACATGTCCGAGGTGATCGCTCCTCCTCCACGGCGGCCCTCATAGGACGCAGGAGCCTCATGCTTGACTGCCGGCTCAAAGCCTTGGGGCCGCTGCTTGGTGAGTTGCTCGCGTTGGGCGTCCCATCCGGGTTGGAGCATGCGAAGTTCGGGTTTCTGCGTTGATCCTGGGGGCAGCTCTGCCGGGGGTCCACGCGGTCTTGGTACAGTCGACTCCGGTGTCCGGTCAGCCCCCACATGTTGCGCACGACCCGGAGCTCCAAAGAAGACTTCACGCAGCTCACGCACGGGCAGCTCCACACACGACGCTCCATGTAACAAAGTGCCGTGATCGTCGGTGTCAACGCAATCCAGAAAGGGGTCCGGTACCTCAACGGCCAAGCGCATGGCACCCGTAGCTCAATGGGCAGCTTGAGACTTCTCGAGGATGCGAGAGAGCATGGCCTCCATGTCTGCCATTGTTGATGACGTCGTTGCTCCGTCGGCACGGGCATCGTGTTGCCCGGTGAGCATCTGTCCGGCTTTCCTTGCCAAGTCCATCTCGAGCTCGGACAATCCGGTCTCCACGTCCATAGTCCATAGGCAAGGCGACGCTCTCTCTCCCGTTGGTCGCGCTTCAGTCGTGAGATGAGCGTAGGGTCAGTGATTGACTTGTCGCACTCAGTGAAGTTGTGAGCGCCGTCGCACCCAACGTTCCAGCCCGGTCCTCGTCCGCTCCGGGTGCGCCTCCATCGCCGCGTCCACCGCCATGACAACCACGGACACCTCTGCATGCGCCTTGGCCGCCTCCGCGGCCGCCACGGCCACCAGCGGCGTCGTTGACGCACATGGTCGAGCCGAACTTGTTGGCACACTCTCGGTAGTTGGCGCTGTAAAAGATGTCACATCCACGCGCCTTCGGGTAAGCCCCGCACAACGGGCGGATCTGGTGGGTGTCCTTCACGACGACAAGTTGCGCTCGCACACGACGTCCTTTGACCATGGTCCATGTGATGACCGGTTCTTGAGTGCTGCTGCCGTGCTGCCGTCCTCCACCAACTGTCGGCGCCGATGCTCCTGTCAGTTCCGCGAAGTGTTGGGCAGCCGTCAAGGCCTCCGCCATTCGAATCTCATCCTTCCTCACGATGTCCTAATAGCACTCCACCTCCGCAGCTATCTCGTCCAAGCGGTCCTCATGAGACAAACGTAGAACAACGATGTCCTTGAGCTGATGGAAGTCGGCATCGAGGGACTGATTGAGCGTTGGAATAGAGCGCCTCATAGAGGTCATGACGTCGAACGTTTTTTGGTTGACCTTGTCCCACGTGAGGTCCGGTAGATGCGCCTTGAGCTCGCGAAGAGTCATCGCCAGCGGACAGGGGCCTAAAGGCAACGTTCACGGGTGTATGCATGCGTTGTATCTAGTGCGCATCTTCGGCGCCTCGTTGAACTTGGTCTCAAAGAGCTCCACGTAGCGTCGATAACGGAACTCGTGAAAGGCGTCCGCCCCCTCGCGCGATGGTACTCTAATGCGTCCGGATGCAGGGTCGAAGCGGATAGTTTGTTGTTGATAGCGTTGAGTGTCCTTCTGCCATTGATCGATGATGGGCATAGTGACGGCGTTGACCTCGACGTACTCTTGAAGAAGTTGAAGGGAGTCCGCCGGGCTGGACATCCACTCCGGTCCGGTGCTCTCGCCCTCCGATGAACCAGCTCCGTCAGCCCTCGGGACTGGTCTAGGTGGCGCCTTGGCAAGAGCGTATGGCACCAATACGTTGGCGTTTTATGAGCTGAACCACTCCGTCCATATCGAGGAAGCGCCGTCGAAGCCCTCATGGCGTGGTGTTGTCTCCTTGAGTAAACCACCGGCGATTGTCCGCGCGTCTTCTCGCTCTTCGTAGATGCGCTCCTCCGCTGCACTCAGGTCACCCATGATCTGATTGGGCGCGTAGTGCTGACTGCCATGTGGTCGTCGTCTTGATGGTGTTCCAAATCCTACGGCGCGAGGTTCTCCACCGCCCTGCGCCATGGCGTCACGGAGCGCTTGACGCAAGACACGCTCCGGTTCCGAAAGGGTGCTGCCACAAGTGCTCCGGTACTCCTTGTGAAGCGTTGACTGAGTTGGCTGAGTTCCCTTTGACATGCGCTTTGCTCAGTGCCCCCCCCCCCCAATTGGTGCGCAGAAGTCTGGACTGAACAGGCTGATGAGGCGGTTGCCGACGAACGCGCTCCAGACTGAGATAACTACCACACGCGGCTCCTCTCAGCTCGTTGCACGCGTTGTAGGTGTAGGCGATTTCTCCTACGCGCGCCTTGCACAGTGCCTTGCCAACAAAAGCGCAGAAGATCGGCGCCGATTAACGTTGCATTGTGATGACTTGTTCTCTCCACTTGTGAAGACGTGGCTGACTGCAGGAGGTGAGGGCGTCCCCTGAACAACCTCGAGGTCAGCGTCTAAGTGGGGGTATTGGGATGTGGGCGTTCAGGGCTAAGACCACTTAGGACCAGCCACTCTTTGGCTTTCCAAATGATCACGTGACAGACTCTTAGGCAGGTGGCCTTATGTACGTGTCCTAGCCTCTAAGTCTATGTCTAAGACTTGCTGACCCTTGGCCTCTGTCCCTATGACTCCAGTAGAAGTACGTCTCACAGTGCCGTCGGCCCTATTGGCCGACACTGGGCACACGTGCGAGTTGCTTGGTTACTCGGCGTGACAGAGATGTGCGTGTGTGTGTGTGGTCGGTCGACGCGAACTACGTCAAGCACTCCTCACCATGTGCCGCACGACATGCCTCCCGCAAATGGTCTATGAGTGCCCGCACGCGCGCATGTGCGCACACGTATGGTATCACGACACGACTCGACGACGACGCGCACTACCGACTGCTCGCGTATGGCAACAAGCAAGCCAGTGTTGATCAGGCACGTTCGGTACGCTAATAGGTCGGTCGGCCGGTCGACAAGTCCAGGCAGTCGGTACGACGGGTTCACAGGAGATAAAAGCAAGATGGGCGTCACGACACAAACAACACAGGCGTAACCGCGACTCACCACCGTTGCTTGCTGCGCGATATCACTCGCAGCTCGACAGCTACTGGTTGTCAAGCCCCTAAAGGAGAGCAACGGACGAGGCACGTGCAAGAAAACATGGATGGTGCACAGAGCCGAGGTGTTTGTGGTGTAGTGGCGTGGTTACAAGATGGGTGGGCATGAGACATTTGGAAAGCCAAAGAGTTGGCGGGCAGCGAGCCGTCAGGATGCTAAAGGCATCCCCCGGGCGCGCGAGCCGACTAAGCCCCTAGGCCTTTTCACACGCTATTGGTCTGAACGGTCATCGTGGTTGGCAGCAGTTAGCCGTTGGTACGGGCCCTAGGTATGTCGATGGGTCTAGGTGTGAGAGCTGAGCGACAGACTGTTGGTTGTTGCGCCACGGGTGATTGCTTGCCTGGACATCAGGCATATACATACTAAGTAGTACTGCCAGTACTTAAAATGATACCCGTATGACAGGGGACGAGTATTCGACAGTATGCCAAGTAAGCAAGTCCGCGTACGCGCGCATGCGTACGCTGAAACGTTAAACGCTGTGACATTATTTGGGATAACAATATAAATTGTATCTCACCCTCATCGCAGCCACTACCCGAAGCCATTAAAGTAATGGTACCGGGAATCGTATTTTACGTTAGGCCAGTCAGAATTGATGTCATGTTTTAGGACCTAAATTTGGCGGCTCAAATCAAGGAGGGGGGGAGGGGGGGGGGGGTTGGGGAAGAAAATATGATAGCTGGCCCAAAATGTTGAAGCTAGTATATGAAGGTATGTAACTTGACAGTTGAATCAGCGATGCGTCGATTTTTTCCAGAAAATGTTAAAGCAACGGGTTCTATATCATTGTCCTACAGTTCCATGAATTGCATTATAATTATATATCAATTGCATTGCCAGCGCTTTGAAGTAGCGCCTAGGAACTTGCATAGAAGTCATCTGGCGCAGCGTTTCGAGCGGCGGCTCCACCGGATTGTAGTACTTAGTAGAACATGTCAGTTGATAAGCGCTTGTGACGACTAGCGAGTACCATTTGTTTTTCCATTACCAGCAGCGAGTAGCGAGTACCAGTACCAGTACCTCCCAACCGTGAGATCGTAATCGGACGGTTGTGTAATTAAGAACCGTGGGTGGGCGGGCGGGCGGCCGGGCGGGTGGATTATAGTACTTAGTAGTACATGCCAGTAGATAAGCGCTTTAGTCATGCACCTATAGGCCCGATCCGCACTATACAGGTACCCGTACGGCAATAAAGCTTACCGCCGAAAAATCGACGCTTCGCTAAATTAGCAATATTTCCTGGCCGAACATCCCTTGTCCGCTCTGTTGAGCGGTCGTCTCGTACGTGAAAGGGCCCGGAAATGATTCATGGTCGATGTGTTTCGGCAATCTCGTCCTGGCGTGTCATGGGTTTACCCGGTTGATGCATTAGCCCTTCGGGGCTCGAATGAGGCTATGGTCTACGGGCTATGCCAGACCTTCGGCTGCAGTTGGCGCAAGAGGTCAAGTGTTGGGGCGGCTTCGGCCGATGTCCCCGGGCGAACTCTACTTTTACTTTTAATTTCCCGGCCGTATCTTTCCCGGCCGGCGGCTATTGCGGCATGCGGCGGTGAGGCGCTGCGTGACATAGATATCGCCGCTGCGGCGGCTATTGCGGTGGCGCGGGCTTTACACTATCACTTCGCCACGTCCGCCACTTAACTACCCGGTGTTTCGCGCTAGCCATGTCACCGACCAGGTTCGGCTAGCCAGCAAACTAACGCTGACATGATAGCATATCTCGATGAAATCCATGTCAAAGTGGCGTGCGTGACTTGGGCTGGCATATGTCGATGGGCGGGAGGCCCGGACTATAGTATCCACTAGCTTAGGAGTGGATAATGTGCACTCTTGTGTACACTAGCTTGCGCATTGCTCGATTGCGGCAGCCAATATGTTTTAGCTATACGGAGTTCTTGATTGCTTCGGTATCTCGCGTTGTTGGACTATGATAATCTACACTCCGCGTGCTCCCGTAGTATACATACATCAGGCACGCACTTGCGGGCGCGGAAACGATCCAACGCATTTTCTAGCAAATTAATATATAATTAATTATCGACCAATTCGCCACAGCTAAACCATCAAAACAAACTAATACTGTAATTGTAATCCCCATCGCGTTAGTTATAGAATTCCAACGACGGCTTATGCTAGATCATGACTGATAAGTATGCCTGCCTACCGCAGATAAACCCCGACTTAATTTAATCAGTCCGGAAATACTCTACCCACGATGGCGGTGCGACAGTCTGAACATGATAGAGACTCAAAGACAAACAATGGTGGTGTGCAGTGGTGGTGCCAAAGCGAGAGGCTACAGTGTTTGTTTAGCATAGAACAATTATTACAAGTTGCCGCCATCCGTTGCTACAAATAATCTAGCTATCGTCGGCACTGGCCATCAGGCCATGCCGACCACTAGCAGCTCGCCCACTGCCAAGGGCGTCACCATGGAGAGTCAGACAGAAGGCAGAACTTAAGTCAGCCCCGTCATTGTACGGCAATACACAACATATGCCCTGCACTGCCAATAAAGAATATATCTGACAAACAAGCAAACCGTATTATATATAATACAACGGCCGATATACGAGTACTCGTGCGCGTGACATGCGCGCACTCGTACTCTAGTACCCGTAGAATGTACATCATTCAGTGGTACTGAGCACTCGTAATGTATTATGCAAAAGATAGCGCATGACAGGTTACAATGCATTATAACTGTCACGCTACATCTCCCCCCCCCCCCCTTGGAGAACATAAAGCGGTACTAATTTGCAGTTGGAATCCTAGCCGGATATTTAGCCGCATGCTGCAGAAACTCATCTGACTCAGCAAACTGCAACCACATCGGCGTATCCATAACACCCTGCAAAGCAGCAGTCCGTTTTACATCAAGCAGACGATGCCAGACATGTGCAATTGTTTGACCTGCAAAGTGTACCAAAAATTGCAATTGAGATCCTCTGCGTCCTAGCATCAAACCAACTTTGACGGCGGATATTTTCTCAATTTCAAATTCCTGCAAGTAATAAGGACAGGACCCCCCCCCCCCCCCCCCCCCCCGCCCCCCCCCCACCCGCCAAAGTGGAGGAAGTGTAGGAGTACAACCGGAGCATGACGTGATCCATTGTCGCTTATTTACAAGCACGGGCGGTGCTGCCACACCGATCGTCTACGGCCGATATAATATTCACACTATAATAACATCGGTGCACACCGCCGCACACCGCCACACAACGCTGCGCACATCCGCGCACATTCGTCGCGCACATATACGCGCGCCCTACCGCACATATTATCCCGGATTCACTCGGTGAAACCGCGTATTCATTACGCCGTGCTACTTCAACAATAAACATTGCGAAATTACACCGACACAATGCCGCACGGACTAGCTCTTGACAATACGTGCATATAAACAGTAGTGGCGCGCTGCTCCTCGCCTCCGATGTGTCGTTGATTGCTGCGGAAGGCGTTCGTCGACTGGGTGTTAGTTTCTCCACCTCGCCCCCCCCCCCCCCCCCCCCCCCCCTTCACCGCTCATAGCGCCATGGCAGACCTCGCCCCCCGGGCAAAAGTGGGCGGCGAGCCTTGTTGTCTCGCGTGTCCGCGCCGCCGGCATCGAGGAGGACGAAAAAGACATGAGGAAACGCGTGACAAGGTGGGCGCGCAACAAAACACTCCACCCTCCACATTAGCACGCACCCACTCGTGGCTAACTTGTGCCGCGCGCAGGTTCGTCCGGGAGCGCCGTAAGGCCCACCTCAACGCCAAGGCTTCCACAGTGCCAGCGGCGCAACTCGTGGTGGCCGAGGAGGCCGCATCCTCAGCCGCTTAAAGGCGAAACGATTGTGGCGTGTTGTGGGCGTCTGGGCACAGGGGGCGTCCCGACGCCAAGGTAAGGAAGCTCATGGCGGCGTCGTCGACGGCACAGCCTCCCGGGGTGGTGAAGACACTGACGAATGACAAGAAGCGGAAGAGGCCAGTGAAGAAGCGCCGAGGTAAGAAACTGACGGTCGCGGAGTCGGAGGCGGAGTCGGAGGCGCAGGCGGAGGCGGAGGCGGAGGCGGAGGCAGCGAGATCGTCGAAGCGGAGGGTCCCCCGGGCACGCAAGAACAAGAACAAGCAATAGCCCCCGCCCCCTTACCCCCTCCCCTCACTCCCCCGGCGGGCGGCGGCGGCGGGGGGGGGGGGGTTGGCGGGGGAACCACGCCCGCCCGCCTCCCCCCCCCCCCCCCCCGCCACATGCCCCGACGGCAGCTGTCGCGAATATTGTAATTCAAACATTCTTCGGCAAACCGCTGCCTGCCCCCGCCCTCCCCCTCGCGAATATTTATGTAACGTGAGCACTCTTTGGCAAAACATGGCAGCCAAACCGCCCATCTGATGACCTTTGATCGGAGGGCTGGCAGGCCCGTTCAGCATTACTAGCTATAATGTACACAAAATTCCCCAGTGTTACCAAATACGTACGGCTGCGATTTGCGCTCCCATGTACTAATAGTCGTAGTTATCCACAGGACGACTCGTCATCGCGCCCGGGTTCGTACTAGATATCCGGTACCGGCTTAATAAATATATCGCGTACTACCCGGTACTACACGGACAACCTTGTACCTTATACGTCAGTGCCATGTAACACGTCACCGGGCAGTACGACTACTAGAATGATTACAAAAAGGATTTATCGCCCGCCGGCAATAACGCCGGATGTACTCGCACGTAACTGGATGGACGTACGTGCCGCCACCAGCAGCAGCCTTCACGGATAAATAATAGTCGCTAGTAGTAGTGCTTCGTCACCCGTATATCACATCTGAATCTCGCAGTGCCGGCTGTTAGGGTCTTCCTCAGAACCCGTGACCATTGGCACAGCCGGTCGAATAGGTGCAGTCGGGCAAGGCCGCAAACTATTCACATGGAATACCGGATATACAACTTCATCCCCGGAGGCAACTGCAATCGGAAACTATAATTGCCAATTTTCTCAATAATCGGAAAAGGACCCAACTGCCTTTCCATTAACTTCTCGTTAGGTTGGCCTTTGATTTTCAGAAAGCGAGTTACAATACTCGCTCTATCTCCAACATTGAAAATGGGGACATCCCTATGTTACCATTTGATAGGGCGAACTCATCTTTATGAATTGCCAAAATCGATTTGACTAAGGCATGGATTTCTTTCATATTCTGGATTTTCTGTTGAGCATTGACGGATACATGTATTGTTGGCCTCATGGCAAACAATAAGTCAGGAGGCGTTTCAGGATTAAATCCATAATCAACCTCAAACGGTGTATGTTCAATACCAAGTGCACGATTAGAAATATAGGAAAATTCCATCAACGGCAATTGATCAACCCAATTGGTGCCATCAAAGCAACAAAACGCTCGAGCCAGTTCACAGACAATGTCATTGATCCTTTCTGTCAGACCATCCGTTTCATGATGTTGACCACTAGACATCTTTAACTTAGTGCCTAGGCGACGCCACAAAGTCTGCCAATACACGACATAAACCTCGGATCACGGTCCGAAATTGTAACCCTTGGTAAACTATGTAGCCTGTATACTTCCCTCCGAAATAATTCAGCAGAATATTCACCAGTCACAGTCTTAATCGTCGGAATGAAATGTGCTTGACGGGTTTAATGGCATACACCAACCAACATCGCATCAAAACCATTACTCACAGGTAAATCAGTAATGAAATCCAAACCAACCGAATACCATGGGCGTGGCGGCACTATTGGTAGCGCGCGGCTGCGTCGGTGCTGCCGGCTGCGGACGAGAACGCACCCGCCTGCATGTTGGACAATTATCACAGTAGGCTTTCACATCATGACGTATACGCGTCCACCAGAAACGATCCAAGGCACGTGCCAAGGTACTCTGAGCAGCCCGGTGCCCAGTAGTATCATGTAGCTCATACAGTATTTTGTTAATGAGCCGACGGTTATTTGGGATACATAGACATTTATGTCTCCAAACAAATCCGTCACGTTTGGACACATGTCCCGATTTCATCCATCCCGGGCCCCCCATTCGGAATAGAAGTCGTCTGCCACATACCCCGTTTTTATCATGTCGAGTATGTCATCACTAAGATTTAGAGTACTCACACTCATAGAATCTATGGCAGCACATAGTGGGTTGTGTACACATACAAGTGCCTCAGCCGTGCCCGGCACATGCCCGGTCCAATAAACGCCTCCGAAACTTAACGGTCTAAAATCCGGTCTACGAGACAACGGATCTGCCTCATTCCACTTGCCTTTTCTGTACGCAAGGGACATCGAACCTACACAAGGCTGTAAGTCGCGAACATAGCGAGCTTGGCGCCTATTCGTCCGTTTTGCAGGTTGCCTAAGCAAATGCCGTAGGAATCATGGTCAGAAACAACAAGGAATCGACGGCAACCTTCAACATAACACCTCCAATGCTTAATTGACTCACAGATGGCTAATGCCTCGAGGTCATAAGCAAAGTAAGTATTACTGCGCTGAGCTGAATCTAGCTTCCGCGCCCAGTACGCTACCGGTTGTGGGCCTCCTCCCTAGTCCTGCAATAAAACTGCAGCTAGCCCTACGTTGGACGCATCTGTCGCTACGGTGAACGTCATCAAAGCCTATTTCTGGTATGGCCAGACAAGGAGCGGAAATCAAACGCAGACGAAGAGTCTCGAAAGCTTCCTGACGGTTAGGACTCCAGTCTACAACGGCTGGTTTTGTTTTACGTAACAAATCTGTCAACGGAGTGGTTAAATCACTAAAAATGTGTATAAACTTAGAGTAAAAAAATACAAAATTGTACAAAACTTCGCACTTCGCTTTGATCGAGTTCTTGGCACGGCCCAATCTTTTACCGCAGATATCTTAGACTCAGATACCTGTAGTTTACCATCACATACAGTATAACCCAAATAATCCATAGATGTCATACCAAAGAAACATTTTTTTAGTTGCAAACGTAGGTTTTGTTCATATAATTTTGCCACTACCATACGAATATGCTCCAAGTGGTCAACAAAATTTCATTCTGAATATCTACAAATATCATCAAGATACACAACCACAAATTTACGCAAAAAGGGACGTAAGTTAAGTAAATTAA
>VCJN01002886.1:0-20782 GCA_006384855.1 Tetraselmis striata
GGGGGGGGGGCACACGTCAGGCACTTGGTTGATAAAGTTGAACAATGACACCGCAGGCTGAACACAATTTAATGGTCAAGTATATTCTATGCAGCACACACTCCTCTAGCTCTATATATCATAGGATACACAGGTCGATATGTATGGATGCGCTGCATTAAATCGTATTCCGACGAATTCATTTGGCCACTGACTGAAGCCCTCAATACTCATCACTTCATGTCACTATGTAGAGTTGGACGCAGCAAAGAACCCGACCTACTCACTCACACAGAGAGAGGGAGAGGGAGGGAGGGAGAAGGGGGGGGGGAGGCGGAGGCCAATAAAAGGCAGGGTCGCCGCCCGTCGTGTTGCGAGGTTGGCGCGTGGCTTCGGGCGCGACTACAGCACCGCATGCTGGCGGCGTATTGCAATAAACAGGGCGCCTACCGGCGCTAATTCCAAACAGATTGGTACCTGCTGCATCGCCGCCAAGGCCAAGTTTGGACGTGACTCGCAACATACACAGTGGCTGCTCCGTGACTCGCAGTAGCACCGGCGGCGGCAGCAAGTCGGGATCGCCGCAACTCGCCTGCTCGTCTGGTGTCGCTTCGGCAGCCACCGATGCGCCGGCCCCACCGGGCCGGCCGACGCTCTGCGGCTGCGGGCTTGACATGGTGGCGGGGAAGGTCCGGCAGCGAGGGGCGTGGCTGTGGCCGGGGTGCAGCGTACAGGCCGGTGCGCAACCGCCATCGCGCCGCTATTTGTCTTAGCTTATCTTTTCCCGTTTTTGGTGGTAGTTAGGGTTATGTAGGGCTGAGCGAAGCGGCGCGCCGTCGGTCCGTGACTGGCTCTGTCCGCGGCATGCAGCATCGCAGCCGCCGTATCGCCGACTGGAAAAGCGGTCGCCGCAGGCCTGACGACTGTGGCGGCGCAGATAGCCCAGATATGCCACCTCCCCACAGGCGCGGCTCAGCGTGCCGCGGTGGAAACTGTGGCGTTGGCGACACTGCTGTTGCTGCACGGCGGCACGCGCTGTTTCCTCCGCGCCGCTGTGCGGCGCCAGTTCACAAATCTCAAGTTGAGGCTGGTTTTGCCAAAAAACGTCGCGCATGCTGTTTTACACGGACAGGATCCGAAATTGGCAGGAAGTTTAGCTAGTGAAAGCGGGGAGGGACAACGGAGTCAGGGAGGGCGCTGTGTGTAACACAGCGAAACTGGAAGATGGCAGGTTCAGCTGTTACGACTGCTTTTGTGTCTATTTGACGAAGAAGGTGTAGCGCCAGGTCATGATGGGGGCATCGTGAAGCCCACCGCGGCGGAGTCTTGTTGAATTTGGAAGTCAGTACGTGGTGGCAGTCGTATGTCGCACATACAGGGGCGCGATGTGACCAAAGAAGAACCATGCGCCAGGTGAGGACATTCGGGTCAATGTAGTCCAAAATGACGTCGGAGTTAGTGGCCCAGCCGCCTTGATGGCGGACGTGGGACAGCGGAACTCCGATGGCGATAGCATCAGAGCCCGCTCCCCGCTCCTTACGAAGATTGTAAGAACTCCGGGAATAAGTGCCGGCGCGGGGCAGCATCGACGATAAGAACGGCCGTAGAGAGCTAGTCCGACATGGTAGCGGTAGTCCAAAAGCTCGACTGCTCGCTCGGGGTGACCGCCCAAAAGTTTGTCTCTGCCAAGGCAACAGGAACCAGGGAAAAATTGGACGCTCTCGATGAAGTGACGCCGGAGGCGACGGGCGACACGGGGGTGCTCCGACAAAGGAAGGAGCAACACTCGTAGGTCGTCGGGGCCGCGCCGTCCGGCACGCCCCTTCTCTCGGTACACCCGCAGGATGATGTTGTAGGAGTCGACATGCACGTCCTGCACTCGGCAGGATACGCATGTAAGCCCCATGGCAAAGAATATGAAGTTGACAGCCGAGGCCATGATGAGGGCGTGGAAGTCGTACTTGTACTCGGGGGGAGAGCAGACATAATTCACTCGGCCCGCTGTACGAAGGCGGAAGCAACATCGGCAAGCAACGGGACTCGCAAAGGGGCAGCCTCCATTCGGCGTTGCGTTGCAACATATGCCGCGACGAGCGGCCGTGAGGTGCAGGCTATCCTTAGTAGCGATGGGGTCGATGCTGTGCAACTCGAAGAACGTCTCGATGGCTGACAGGTAGGGTTGTAACGACTTAGCCTCATCAATGTGCCCCCGCTCACCAATCCAAGCGACGTACAGGACGACAGTAGCAGTAATCGCTTCCAGCGGGCTGATGGTTTCGGAGTCGTGGCAAAACTCCGCGAACCGAGACTCGCAGCTTGCTGCCATAGCTCTTGAGCGCTTGGGCGGTGAGGGAGCTCGAAAGTATATCGAGCGCTCGTTGTCCCAACTCGTCCGAGCCGAATGCCTCATGTATACGGGTCCGGAGTGAAGTAGCCCATCGGGCGACAACGGGCAACTACGCAAGTATGCCGGGTAATTGGTGGACGAGTTATTGCGGGCACCGGTTTGGGTTTGCGGGCAAGGTTCAGGTAAGAGGGTCGCCCCGCGCGCCCATCGCGCTCGTAGCGTCTGTCACACGCACGCGTACCATACACGCGCGTAAGATGGTAGTTGCGAAGCAGTTGTAACACGCCGTGTAACCGACGGACGAGGTGATGAAATGGTACGGGAGGAGGATCGTTGAGCCGCAATGTGCATGCGTGCCGATGGTTGAGCCGCACTCGGCTGTGGCTGTAAGAAGAGCCGCACCGCAAAAGGTATAAATGAAGTTTGTAGGGTAGGGGGGTCCGGACCGGACACGGGACGCTCATCCCGCCGTAGGGCTGTCAAGGAGCGCCGTGCGGCGGTCACCGAAAGGTGACCTCGCAAAGCGGTAGCAGCTCCGGCGAAAGGCGCCCACTTGTGCTCACCTTCGCGACCACGCCCTTGGCCGCCGCCACATATGTCCACGCCCACGTCATGCGAGCGCCGCTGCCACCCACGCGGTGGTGGTTGCCTTCGCGCTTCTGGCGACCGTTGCGTCGAAAACATGACGCTCGTAGTCCTTCATCAGGTCCTCGAAAATCGCAGAGCTATTATGCTCAGCCGCAAGCTGAAAATGTTGGGCCCGCAAAATGTCCAGTAGGCCTTGGTCCCCGTGTACGCGCTTAATCTTGTCATCTTCCGCAAGAAAGCCGGACGAAAAGGAAACGCGCTGTCCATGTCCTCGGCATGATTCCGGGCGCGCGCGAGGTAGGGGGTGAAGTCTTGATTAGCAGCAGGGACTTAAGGTAGCAGGTCGTTGAGAGCCACGAAAAGAACAGCCATGTGGGCCCAAAACCACGTCATCCAATGTACTCCTCATGGGCCGGCAGACGCCGGTCATCCTGTTTGAGGTACTCGTTTGTCAGGTCGCTACGCAAAGGGAAATCGCAGGCACTTGACTGACTTGTCGAACGTCCTCGTAACCACTCAGCTCGTTGCAGTAATTCTGGTACCGCGAGGTAGTCGTCCTCGTCACTCGCGGATTATGCTCCGACACGGAAGCTTTGGGCTAGCTCTAGCAAGTCGGGGCACACTGCGGCTCCCCGTTGCCTGTCGGCTGTCCTGCGACGTAGTACTAGGCGACGTACTTAGAGTTCCGCTACTAAATCACATCGCCCGTTAAATTGTATCATTTTAATAGTGACACTTTACGAGATCGTGGATTAAACCAAAAATGCTCGAGTATTGCCCTTCTCTCCCGGATCTCTGCCTAATAAACGGCCGTTGTATAGACGTTGCAAGAGTTTCACTATTGCAAGCCATGTCCCGGGGGCGAAAAAATAACGACTACCAATACCCGCGGGGAATTTGTGTGACCGCGCACGTACGGCGGCGCCAGCACGCTGCTCCTACTACTGCTGCGGCGGTACTCCCGCTGCTACTACCGGTACGGGTACTAGTACCGGTACCGCTTCACTTTGCGGAGGCGGTGGACGCCACCATCCTCGCGGCGGTCGAACGGGTGCTAGGGGTCTCTTTTGATCCCTCCACGTACGGCACTGCAACCAATCCGGTGGTCACCGATTTCTTCGCGGAGCTTTTGCACGACCCCGACCCCATGGCAGCGGAGGTGGCTACCTTGAGCGAGGATGCAGTGGCCAGGGCGCGCAGCAGGCTTCACCTCCCCACTCGGTTGAAGGGAGCTGGCATCCGCCGCATGGCTACCGTTCGTGATGCCGCCTTCATCGGCTGCATGAATGCCATCCTCCCAAAGTTCTTGACTAGGAACTCCGGCACCAACACCCCCACCCCTGGTTTCTTCGACCCACAGCTCGGGTCCGTACTTGGCCGAGGCAGCTTCAACGCAACTTCGTCCGCCCGCCAGTATGACCACTTCCTCAACGATGCTCATGGGTCGGACAGCTACGCCGCAGAGATGCGCGAGGCGTGGGGCCGCCTCCAAGCGGCTACTGCTGGCCATCTTGGCGACGCAGATGCGCGCCAGATGGAGCGGGAAGTGGAGGCTGCGTCGGGCTCGCAAAAGGAGCTGACGGCGTTTCTAGACTAGGCCAACAACTCTCGGCTTCGAAATGAGGTGTGCGCTCTCCCTGCCACATGTAGGGAACGGATCTTGTTCAACCAGCTCGACGCGGCGTCAGGCATGTGGACAGTGGCCATACATCCTCACCGCGCGGACAGTCATGACTCCGCATGAGCTGCGAGAGGTCGCTGCCGTGTACTTCCTCCTGCCTAGCCCGTGCTTGGCCCCGGTGGTTGGGAGCCAGATCATTCTGCCCTCGACGGAGCACAACCCCGTCATTGTTGACCTATACGGCGACGCGCTCATGAACCTCCCGGCGCCTGGAGACGCTCACTGGCGTGTACAGCACGACGCTATCGCAGATGCCTTCCGCGATCACTGTGTTCACGACCTAGGTATCGCGGTGCGGCGGGAGATGGATGACTTGTTCCAGCAGGCAGTGCCTCTCGGCAACACCGTGCCCAGGGATGAACTCAAGGACTTAGTGCCGGACGCAGAGCTCTCCCTTCCGGCGTTCAACGTCGTGACCGGGAGTTATGATCCCTGGAGCTTGAAGTCCACGCTGCCGGAGTTCAAGACTATGCGGTACGGGGTCAAGTACACTGCAGTGCCCCGGGCCACGGCTGTGGATCGATTTGAGCGCTCCATGTTGGGCGACATACAACGGGGGTTGGCTGCGCGGGATGCGGCGTGGCACAACACGGAGCCCGGACAGAAGGGTCCTTTTCGAGACATCCTGGATATGTCGATCGGATTACACGGGCATGGTCTTCGGCACAGTGGGTGAGGTGAGCAAGGGGGTGCGCCGCACAGTGCGTGGTATCGCATGCTTGGCTGCGGATCGGGGTGCCGTCACGTCGCGGGGCACTCGGTGCATCACCCGGGCCCACCAGGAGGCCTTGCTCGCAAGAGATTTCCTCGGGGTCTTGAGCTTGGTGGCCGCTCGAGAGCGCGCTCGCTGCCTCATCAGACGGCGCAGATTCGTCTGCCATCCCGTTGCTGAAGCTGCACAGCACGTCCGAGGATCACCCACGCACACACGTGCACGCGTGGCCCGGACTCTGAACCGTGTGCGCATTACTCATCCATCCCGCCTTATGCGGGATGCGGGCCGCTTTTAGGCGCCTTGCTGTGTTGATTTTCTAATTATGGGGAACTGCCCTTTTTGTAATTCACACCGTTGCTCACCGGTACCGCTTCACAACCGTACCATCGGCAGAGCATCACGGCCTTCTGGACTTCCGGTGGGGGGGTAGCCAATGTATTGTACAATAAAAAGGGGAGGGAAGCGGTTTCGGCTTAGCAGCAGTAGTACATATGTTATGTCATCATGCTCGAAGTACTTGGCGTCGCGATCGAAATGAGGCCGTGTCAGTACTTAGTAGTACTCCGGCTGGCCATGCTAGCTCTTGCATCGTCGCGCACTACTTGCGTCGTTGACTGTTGCTTGCCAGATTGGAGGAGAATATCATCGATCAAACTACGGCGACGTACGTGCGTTCGCGCCACCAATGCCGCGCCATCTCGTACTCATTGCAACGCCCGCCACCAAGCAGCGGCCCACCAAGTGCGGCATGCCCGGCGGAACCACCCTCACCTCCACGTGGTGCGCGCCGGCAACCCCTAAGACCCGTGTCCGGCTGGGTACGCCAGGGGGCATGCCGGTTGTGGCGGGTCCTTGGATCGACGACCGAGAGGCCATAGGGGGGGGTCAAATAATACTCGCAGTCCCGGTAGCGCGCATGCTGATGGCGCCGCCGGCCAGCATCCATGTACGGGGGGCTGCTAAAAATTAATTCTTATACGACCTCGACCTTGCGTCGGCCTTTCCGAGATCCGCCTACGGATGGGGAGGGGGGTCTGTACGACTCGGACGGGGTCAGTCTACTCGAAAGGGCTGTTCGAAATAAATCGTGTTCTCGTACCTCGGTACGACCCACGACCGACATGTAGAAGACCTGGCGTCCCCCCCCCCCCCCCCCATTTGTGTTTCACCTGTGAATTACTCGAATCCCGGCCTAGTACAACGGAGTGCAGTTCGGCGGCGCCCTGCGGCCGACCCGTTCGGAACACCCGGGAAACCCTCAGCCGCACCGCGAGAACGGGTGAGGGCGGCGAGCGCAAGGAGACTACGTGAGCCCGGCACTTAAAAGCGGGGCCGGCGTTCGGGGGTGGAGAGGCCGGGCATGGTAGCGACTCAGGGGGCAGGAGACAGAAAATGGAATACCATGAGGGAGTCGCAGCCATGCAGCGGGATGAGACAGCTGGCGGCCATCTCGATTTGACCATGGATGGGCGGCCACAACGACGAGGCGCGCTGCGGAGGCAAGCGGCGCGCGCGCGAGTAGGACCGGCCTGCCGACCACGGAGCGATGACACGCGGGAGGGGGGGGGTTGGTGCCCGCCTTTCCCCCTCCAGTCCCCCTTGGGGATCCCACCGTAAGAGCTCAGGCGGGCGAGATTGAGGCAGCATCGGCGGACCGCGGCCGAGGCCGGCGGACCGCCACAGCGCGGTGGGGCGATCAGCGCCGTGATCTGCGGGATATTTTCAGCGATGGCGGCAAGTGCACCCAAAACGCAGGACGACGACCGAAGATTGCGCGGTTCCGGTGCATTACCGATGTATACGAAAACCGTTTCGGGGGCGGAGCGAGGACTGTATTCGTAATCTCCGTACTGCCGATTAACGGTAGTCACTAGTATGGGCGACCGGCCGTAGTCATCCCGAATTAACCAAGCTACTGATCACGTCATGGAAGGAGGCGGGGTTTGGAAACGAAAGAAGATGGCCGAAGGCTGGAGCTGTAATTACACTATCTGTGTTGCCTACTATGGTTAGAGATGGCATGCCCTAAAAACAACTCAGTCTTGGCCGTGGAGAGCCGCAGACTCGCACGTTGTAATCAATTTCAATTTCAATTGCTCATGGCTGCGATATTCGCACGGGGCATCGGCATGGCCGCTAGCGCCCACCCGCCACTGCTACGTCCTACAAGGATTGAAACCGAATGATAGCGCCCCGCAACTAACCTGGGGCTGACGCATGGGACGATGGGGTCGTCGGTCGGTTAGTCCAAGATGCCGGCCGAGTCAACCGCTCCTCGGCGTAGCGTACCACCCCCACCGGCGGACTACCGATACTCGGTCGAAGGTGGGTTTCCGAGCCATGCCCGCCCGTACATAGCGGCGGCAATACTGAGACAAATACGTATATGTAGCCTCAGAGTGCAACCGGACGGTTGGTCAGCATATGGGTGTTGGTTACATGAAATGATAAATGTGTGTTGACCGCTGCCTCTATGTAAACATACATCTCATCTCCCGGCCAGCAGTCGTCCAACAAACACTGCTCCAAACAAGCGGCTCAATACTCAGTGCGTTCAGTCAAAGCAATGCATATAATTCTGCGTTAGTACAACAATATGAGTATCACAGTACCGCTACGTCATGAGTTCAAATCAAAAAGACAAAATCGCATATTTACTGTGCCACAGTACATCATAATCATCGAGCAAAATAAACCCCAATACAGTTGGGTGGACGGGATGGAAATGATCAGAGCTCCGGTGTAACATGAGAGAATTAGCCGGAACCGCGCTGTTGCCGCCTCTTGTACGGCGGATGCAAGCTTTAGGCGAGAGGCTTTGTCATATACACGAGAAGGATATTTCAAGCAAAGGAAATTGTTACAGTGTGCCCGGGCGTGCACGGCTTTAGGCAGCTATCCGCTTGGCAGGCGGTTGCATGCATGCATTAGGTTTTGATATGCAATAGCTTGGAGTCATGAAGAAGTCATCGCGGCGTAATGGTTGACAAGGGCATGACGTGTAACATGTACGCAGTGTATGCGTACGGGCGGAAGGGGAGTATGCGTACTACATGTAGGCGAGTGAGTAATAGTATGTGAGCCGTACGAGTATGGGTGTATATAGTCGCTAGGTGTGCTGGTACAAGTGAGTGGGCAATATGAGTGTGGGTGTATACATATGTGCGGGTATAGGTATGCAGGTAGAGTTGTGGTGGTAACCCTAACAGCGGGCGACGGCACGAAAAACTGGCATTTTCAAATGCCGGTCTCCAACTGTACTCCGCTATGTTGCGTAAAGCTACAACTACGGCAATATGAATATGCTCAGTTTTCCAAGCCATGCCCGTCCGTACAGGGCCGCAAAACTGAGACAAACACTAGTATGTAGCTGAGTGTGCAACCGAGTTTAAGGCAAGATCGGCGGAGCTACTATATCTCAAACATCCATCTTCAGTCTCAAATACAGCGGGACGAGCACTAGGACTCATCCTCGTCATTCGTTTCAGAAACGGACCATGTAAACACATTCTCCGGGCGGCCGACCACCCCATGAACGAACGCCATACTCGTCCGGTTTAGAATCCGGGAAAGGGCCCTCGCAAGGCGGAAAGTGTGGCATAGTCTTGGGGACGTCGTCGCGTTAATCCGGAGTGGGCATGATTCCGCGAGATACAAACAACATACTTTCTTCATTATATTTTATATAAGTAACTTGACACGACGCATTACTAGAGCCCATATGATTACCCTAATCTTCGCAGGCAATGCCGGCATTAGCTGCGGCAATAGCGCCCCCACTACGGCAAGAGGGCGAGCCCTAAGTAATAAGAAACTTGTTACTTAGCGGTGACGCCAATGATAGAGTCCATCCACTGTGAGAGCGAGGTACCGAGTGCACTTCGCAAATTTACAACTTTGCAATTGGAAACTGTTTTATCCGGCGAGGACCAAACAAGTATGCCGGTGAAGCCATGAAATACTGGGCGATAAGGGGCATGCCTACCAGTAGGCTCAGTAATGCCCATCGAGCGGCGCGGCAGCCTAACATGATACACTGAACCGGGAATCGCGAAAATAGTCATGCGTATCCCTTGGCAGAACTGATCCGCCTTGCGTTTATCGTCACTCACGAATTTATCGCAGAACGTAATCGTCGCGAATTTATCGCCGGGGGCGAAGATAACCTTGGTGTGTCTTAAGCCAGTATCGCAGTCGACAAGTTCAACACAGCTAGCATATACAACGCCACCGTCTGGCCGGCAGGGCGGGGGTCCGAGGGACAAAGTGTACACCATCGAGTGCCAGAATATTCCACGAATTGGTGTCCTAGTAAATAATTATCACAGCGCCCACAACACCACATGGTTGCATATGTCTTAGGACATCACCCACTAGTCTGAACGGAAATAAAGTAATCCAGCAATTAAAAGGGGACCAATCATGGTGTAATGAAATGGATATTTCTCCGCCGTTTTACGGTGTTAAGCAACGTAGTACCCGGTGTTGCGGCAGGAGAGGACAAGGTCGGCGGAGTGCGGTATCTTCGGAGCACTTGCCGCCACCATGACCTCCCCACCCCCAACCCCTTCAGCCGTCGGCATCGCGCCGCCGCACCCCTACTCTACACCGCTTAGCGAGGTCAAACCCCACGACGTGCAAACCCCGGAGAGTCCGGTATGCCACGCCACCAACACACGCGTGCGCCCCCGCATGCTCTTTGCAGATTGCATGCTTATTTTTCACGATTTGTTTTTTCGTTGGAGCGCCCGACGACCACCCGCCTCCCAGCTACGATCCATTGCGCGCCGTCAACGCTGCCCCGCCGAACCCAATTCCCCGTCGGAGCCAATCCCAGCTCCGCCAAAAACACTGACTCGCAGCGTCATCGGGGCGCGATCTCGGCTCTCGTGGCCAACCTGTCTACCCCGTTTTTTCGCGATCCGGCGCCGACACCGATGCCGGCACCTGCGCCGCCTCCAGCGCGCAACGCCGGCGTGGCGCGCGGGCTGCCCGCCTCATGGCGGCGCCGCAGCACCCCCGCACGAGTGCGCGCCCTCAATACCCGCGCCCAAAGACTGAGACCGAGACCGAGCAGCCGTTCGTCCCCGACCCACAGAGGGGCGGCGGGCCGGTCGATCCCCCCCCCCCCCCCCCCCTTCCCCCCCCTCTTGCCGTCGCATCCTCGCATTCCTGCGTGGGGCACTGTCACCATCTCAATGGGCGGCCCATGCTAAGGCGTTGGGCTCTGCCCGCGTATTTTCGAACGCGAACCTAAGACAGTATAGGCACCTCTCTGACACATGCATGGCTTTAGTTCAGACCAGCGTTGCAGGTCTTGCCCGTACTCTAGGGGTGAATGCTGGTCGGTAGCGGAATGCCTCGCCACAAGTCAACCGCGCGTCGCGCAGTACTTAACGTGTTATTGGCCGCGACCGTCAATCGTTCCTACTGTACCTTCCGTGGGACTTCTCCATGCTGGACGGGCCGAACAAGAAGCACGCACGCACTACGGTAAAAAAGCACGCGTAGTGTGTCCGCCAGGCACGCACGAGCGGTGCAATGGCGGTCACCTCCGATCTTCGTTCCTCACGCCGATCTTCGTCTCTTACCCCGTCTCAGTCCCATACACAACCTCCTGCCTAAGTGTCTCACCAGTAACACATGCATTCACCGGCACTCACATGCAAGACAAATGGGAAGTAGAGGGGCCGCCCAAAAGGGGAGGCCCTCTTAGACGCACGCGACCGCAACCATGGTTGGACGTGACGCTGCTAAGGGCTCGCTACGCGCGTGCGTGCGCGCGCCGGGCCCAGGCCGCGTGCGCATCAAGTGTTGTCCTCTGTCTAATTGTACTCATAAGATGGTATACTGCTGCTCAGCTGTGGCTACAATGTCTTGCGCCCCTTACCATCAGCTGCACACTACTCCGTCTTCTGCATGTTGTCCTCCTTAGGGGTCCCTTTTAGAGGTCCATTTTGAAGTACCACCTAGGTTCACCTAGCGGTCTGACCCCGGCGGACTCAGGGGTCCCATCTAGGCTGAATTAGAGGTCCTAGCTAGGTGTGCTTCGGCGGGGTCTTCAGCCTTGGATTTTGCTGCCACGGCGGCAGCCGTATAAATTACCCTCGCCACAACGTCTACACTTCGCCACGAAATCTCAGAAGGGCTTGGCTGTACGTCTCCTCGTGCCCTGCTTGGGTCGCTACCAGGGAATGAAACCCTAGATGAAACCCTAGAAAATCAGGTAAGTTTTGGGCTTTTCACGGTCCTCATGCGCCCGCGGATATTGCAGACTCTACAACACCCCACAAGAGATCTAGCTAGACGGCTGCGGCAGCCCACGGACCGGCCGCGACCGCACAGACACCGGCCCCCTACCCGCCGTGGAGCTGAGGGCGGTTGTGTACCGCTGAGAACCGACCCTTGATCCACCACTTGGACAAAGGTGGCGTGCTGCCTGAGCGAATGCGGCGGGCCAAGGCGTTCGGCGCAGTAGAGGGCACCATGGTGCATCAAATGGCCAGCAATTTCGAAGGCGGAGCGGCGAGAGGAGCCGCTCAGTCGCCCTGTCGGGAGCTGCGTGCCCTGACGACCCGCCACGCGGCAGCCCCCACCTCTCACTGGCGGACGCCAATAACACGATGGGTTAGCCAGTCACGGAGGCACCCCGACAGCCCCCGAGCCCGACACCTGCGACGCTGCCGGAGGGACACCTCGGCTGCCTTAGCTGGCTATAGCGCCGCAGCTCTGTTAGTGGCCGGGGAAGGGACGGGAGGGGAATGGACGCCCGTGGAGGCGTCCTAGCTGCACCCGCTGGGACATGAGACGGCGGTTATCACAAGGCGTCAGATTGGCGGATTAGTATGATGAACCCCTAAAAAGCCGGAGGAATGTCCGTTGGTGGAATAGGATACGGGTAGGGTCGGAGAGGGGAGATTGCGAAAAAGAAAATACAAAGGAAGAGGGTCTCGCCCGTTACATTAGGGCCCTGGCCTTCAGAGAGCTGCACGCTAGGCACTATATTCAACAAGTGGATCTTGTGCGGGTTCGTGCCGCCGGGCCATAAGACAGCTGGCCCGCCATCTAGCATCAAAGACTAAGCGGGAACAAAGTCGTTAGGAGTTTCAATTTCAATTTTCATTTGTACTGAATTTACTCGTGAAGTGGCATGGCACCAATGCTGGGAAAAGTGCTGGAAAATGCGCACACTACAGTGTGCATTCTGCTGCTAGCAAACAAGTATGAATTATGCGGGCCACATCGGACATCCAACAATTCGTATTGTGCAACATCTAGTCACTAGTATTCAGATATGTATTGATCATGACGTCATGTCGGCACGAGGACTTCTATCTTTGCTTGGGCATCCAGTTCATCTCTAGGTGATGCAACCGAATGGCGAGATTATTGATACTAGCCAGCGACTTCCTATTTCTGCCTACTATCAGTAGTAGGACATTGTTGTCTGTTTGCAATTGTATGACGAGCAGAGATGCACCAGCACAAAAAAGATATAAAAGATAATAGACATCTAATTACACTTGCCAGGTCTCTGAAAGTAAAAGATTGGGCTATCTAGTCCCAAAGAGTTAAGAACTCATGACAACAATAGTAGAATCAGAAAGGCCTTTGAACATAAGACCACCCCAGCCAATATCACGGCATCAAGTCCCACATCAAGAAATGCCCCATGTTGTCGAGGCCATATGCGGCCCACACAACAGTTAGCTATGTTAAGGCCTTTCCATAACTGAAGTCCAGCAATAGCTTCTGGGGAAAGGGTAACCCACGCAGAGCAGAACCATAGTTAATTCTGCACAACATACAAATGCCGTGTACATATAACTGAGCCAAGGGACCAAATGCCAGCTTCATAGAGATAACTTGGCTAATGACACGGGCATGTTTGCGCACTGGCACTCTGTCTCTGCGGGCCAGTAACAAATCATTTGTATTATTTTTTTGCAATCTGGTCCATCTTTCCTCGGAAAGAGAGAAGGTACCAGCAACCGAATCAACAAAAAAACTCAAGTGTTTGAGTAGTTGCTGGACTGGAGCAGGGTCTGTTGCTACGGATGATGTAGCGCATGTGCGTGGTATATATGACGCCTCACTACGGGGGAAGAGAGCCTGAGTGCGGACTTGATCAGCCTGCTCCGCGACCCTCACGCTCACAAGTACGCGAAGCCGCTGCCGAGCAAGGGCAAGCAACTGGAAGATGGGTGGCGAGCCGTTGGTGGCTGTCCTAAGTACCTCCCCGGCCGGGAAAGCAGGGCTCACATGCGATGGGGCAGCCCGTACTAAACTTTGATGGCAGTGGTAAGTTCACCGGTTGAAACCACCAGCAGACTGTACGGGCTACACTAGGGCAGTTAACATTGGTGGGAAACCCCATAAACAGGTTTAGATCATATAATGCCTCGTATGTTCCGCGTGCCAGCGTGTCGGCCCGTGGTGTGTCGCTTCCCGGCGCGAAAAGAAGTGCGCATCATTAGCCCCAGAGGTACAGGGTACCGTATACCTGTGCCTGGTAGGTGCGTCGGCACATGAAGTTGGAATGCCTCTGTCCATCGTCGAGATGATGAAATTAATGACGACGCGGTGATTCTATTTCGTTACTCCAAATCCCACCGCTGGATTTGGAGTTATAACTCCTTTCAACTTCGTATTCCTGTGTGCGGCAAAGCACCTCTACTACGCTTGTGTTTTTTACAAAATTAAATAAAACTTTTTTGTCATAGAAGGCGGTCTTCCCCTCCTATTTTTTTGCGCCCGAGACAGGACTGGCTTTAGTGTCCCTTGCAGCGTCTCTACGACGGCCGTTCAGGCAGCGATCAACAAGCCCTGGGTAGGCGACACCCCGTTATAGTCATAAAGCACCTCGCACTATTTCTCTCTACACGATGGCGGCGGTGGCTCGTCTCGCCGAATTGGGGCGAGACGCCATCGTCGGCCGCCGCCCGCCGAATAAATACACCAGCGCCGTGCGGCTACGCCGTGAGGACCGCGGCCCCGAGCATGCCCGTCGCCGCCTGCGCCGCTTGCCCCGTCTCCGCCGCCGCCAGCAGGTCGCCCAGCTGCTCCGCCGCCTCGGCCGCGGACGGCCGCTCCTTTGAGTCGGTCGCCCAGCAGCGGCGGATCAGTGTCGCCAGGGCGGGGGGCACGACTTGGGGATCTCGGGCCGCTCCTTGTGCACCGTGACGGCATACATAATCTGGTTCACAAAGGAGAGATTGTGGGGGGGGGGGGGGGGGGGGGGGGGGGGGGGGCGGGGGTCGAAGTCGAGTAAGTACTGGTACGGAACATCCGTTTATGTGTACCGGCTGCTGTCAAAGCACTGTGATGGGCCCCGGGCAGAGGTACGAGGGGACGGGGTGAGGGGCGGATGGTTTCGGAGCACAGAGGCGACATTAGGTAGTTCCGAGGACCCCGGAGTGGTGGTGGTTTCGGAGCTCTAGCGCGCCAAGAGCCACCCGCAGGGGGGGGGGGGGGGAGTGGGGGGATGGGGATGGGGATGCGGGCCCAGCGCAGCGTTCACCTGGAAAGCTGCTGCGTGCCACGAGTCGTTGCTCCACGGCGGCTTGCGGGACAGCATCTCATTCAAAATGACCCCGAGCGCGTACCTGCAGGCAACAAACCGACACCCCAGTCAGCCCTGTATCCACGGTAGGGTTCGCGGGGTGTCCTCGTCGTTGACCCCCCCCTCCCCCCCTCTTTCCCCCCCAAGAGGAAATACATAAGTGCAATATTTCAGAATACACCACGGATCTCCCGGCTCGTTGCTGCACAACAGATCATTCATCTTCGGACCCGCAAATCCGACCCGATAGTGCGGGTACGAGTGCATGCCCCCCCAGCAGACGATCGAATAGTCACTCAGCGCAGGGGTGTCAAGGATGCTTGCTTGGGGGCCCGTGGGAGAGGGGGGGGGGGGGGGGGGAGGGGGATTACATGTCCACTTTGTCATGCAGCTTGCAGTGCGAAAACACCTCCGGCGCCTGCATCGCCGCAATACCACCCAGGCAAACACACATGTTAATGGCTGCAAGACGAGGCCAACGGCGCATCCGGGGGGGGGGGGGGCGCACCATGTACGAGGCGGTGCCGCCGGCCTCGGTGATGAGGTAGCTCTTCATCGGGTCCTTGGCGCGCCCGAGGCCCAGGTCGCAGATCTTGGCGCGGCCGTCCGCGCCCAGCAGGATATTTTGGGGCTTGAGGTCGCGGTGCACGGTGGTTGCGTGCAGGAAGGCCTGCCCGGGACGGATGGCCCGGCGGTGTGAGTGGGCGAATTAAGAAGGGCCGATTAATTAACGAGATATGGCGCATGTATACTGTGCCGTTTGACTGCGTTCAGGAGTTCAACAGGAAATATATTGAGCAGCAGAGGTCACATGATTCGCCCGCTAAAATAAACAAGCACATGCACCTATAATACACGGGCGCTGACGCAGTCCTAAGAGCACTGCAAACAAGAGCCGGCGATGCCTGCCAGACGTCAACTGCAGACGAAACCAGAGCGGAACTATAGCGAATCTTCTTGTAGGATGCATGCACGGCCCAAGTTGAGGTGCGTCGGATGTTCTCATAGGTGCGTCGGCATCCGTACACATTAACATCTTCATACAGACACACATGCTACAAATATACATCTACACCCACATCCACATACATATACACATACACACGGCTGCATACACATACACATATGCACACATACAGGCTGTCATTGGGCAGCATGCGATTGATGCGCTGGGAGCAGCGGGCCGGGGGCCGCACCAGCCCCTCGGCAATGTCGAGCCCGATTCGCATCACGTCCAGGTGCGTCAGCGGCTGGCTGCTGTTGTGGATGCGGTTGTGCAGCGAGCCGCCGGGCATGTACTCGTAGATGATGCACACCTTCGGCGGCGACAGGCAGGCGCCGTGCATCCGCACGATGCGGTCGCATCCCTGCAGTGAGGAGTGAGGGGGGGGGGGGGGGGGAGTTCGCGCGCACAGCGCCATCCACACGTCAGGTAGAGCGTTGTCGCCACGGCAGGGACAGGGGAGTGCGCGGGCGTGGCGGGCAAGCGATTTGTGCGGGATCGCTGGGCGGCGCAGGTGCGGACCTTGTTGGAGAGCTCCGCCATGATCTTGACCTCGTCCCGGAAGCTGACCATCTGCGCGTCGCTGTCCATGTTCACACCCCCGGCAAACACCTTAACCGCCACGTCCTGCCCGCGCCAGCGCGCCTGCGGCGGCGGGGAGACCGAGCAGCCGCATGAGCTCAGGAGGCGGCGTTCGGCACGAGGCAGCATGGCATCATCCGGCGCAAACCAGGCTCTCACGTGAAGAGCTGCCAAGTCTTTGTCACAGACAGACAGACAGACAGACATACATACATACATACATACATACATACATACATACACGTGTGTGCTCTGCCGGCGGCCCAGGCTCACCTTATAGACCGTTCCGAACGCCCCCGTGCCGAGCTTGGCGCCCAGCTGCCCCTCCAGGTCGCTGTACCAGTCGACGCTCAGGTCGAAGAACTTGCCGGGCGTCGGCTCGCCCTCCCCCGCCATAGACGCGGGCAGCCGCTGCTTGAAGGGGAGGCCGTCGCGCACCGCGCTCCCCTCTTGGAGCGTTGCCGGCGACTCGGCGTCGCTAGTCCCCACGGAGCCCTTCATGTGCGCCATGGCGTCCAGGCTTGACGCATCTCGTCCGAATGACGACCTCGAGTCGTGCGACGGCACCTGCTGGGAGGCACGCTGTCATTGCGTCAGGCCGACTTCAGCGGGCAGGCAGCGGCTTGCAGGGGATGCCGCGCCAGCCACGCAGGCGGACACTGGTCCCATGGCGGTCGGCGCATAGCCAGGGCAACCGTCCAGAGCCGGGGCAGCCGTGCCGGCCTGCTGGATCAGTGGTTGGCGGCGTGACTGGGGGGTTGTGGATAACAGTCGAGTCTTCTAGATGTACGGGTGCCGGCGCACCGGTAAGAGGCCTTACAACCACAAGCCTCAGATTGGGGCTGCATGCCACCCACAAGAACATTCCCGTGCAGCCCCCGCTGTAGTTTCATCTACATCTGGCATCTGGCAGGTAGGGCGGGTCCCTATTCACAGTGCTGCTATCACCGCGTCGGCAGGTGAACATGGAAGTACATGTTTGTATTCCTGCCATTAGCACCCGCTACAGCGAATCGGACGAGGTCTTGGTCACTCAGGGACCTCTCTGCTGTTGGGTTGATTCACATGCTGAATGGGAACCAACGCACATGCGGGCGGAGAAAGGGGCGCGGCCGGGGGGGGGGGGGGGGGGGGGGGGGGCGACCTGCTGATGGGAGGCGTGGCGGCACACGTAGAACGAAAGGCCAGCCACGGCCGTAAGCGCCACGACGACGGCGCCCACAGTCGCCCCGATGATGAGCGCGACCGAGCCGGACTCGGCCTCGCTGCGCGGGGGCCACCCCGCGTCATCGAAGTCGTCGCCCGTCAAGTCGTCGTCTGCCGGCTGCAGGCTTTCCTCCGCGGAGATGTGCACCACCTGCAGGCCGCTGCTAAGCAGCCGCGTGAACTCGTCCTTGCTCGTCGCCAGCCGGTTCTCCCAGCCCTCCAGTTCGTCGTACGTGGCGCCGGGCGGGAAGCGCAGCAGCAACTCCATGGTCAGCGCGCCCCCCGCCTCCAGCCCACCGCCCGCCTCCTGGAACGCTCCACGCCGCCACCGCCACCCCTCGGCAGCCCCGTCAGCTCTACCACGTCCTCACGGAGCAGCTCCAACCGCCTCGCGCGTTGCTGGCGACAGCGCCATCAAATCCGCCCTGTCCAGCTGCTGCAGGCTGCGGCGCCCAGTCGTCCGGCAGCGGCGCTCGCGCTCCCCGGCGTGCGGGGCGATGACGGTGACGACAAGCTGCAGCCAGGGGCTGGTGTGGATGCCCGGCGGCTTGAGCTGCGGCATGCCGCACACGACGATGCGGTCTTGAATCAGCCATGGATACGTGCCGCTGGTGAGCGCGCGCAGCAGGGACGGCGGGATGCACGAGAGCTCCTGCGCCTCGCCCAAGGTCAGGGACTCCAGCACTGTCAGGGCGATGCCCCATTCCTGCGACAGGGCCACCACCATCATGAGCATAGAGCGCGGCCATGCAATGACACCACCGTGCAACAGTGAGCCTTCTATCACAATGCAAAGACATGACATGATATGACATGACGCCACACCACGGCCACATGGCAGCCTATCATGTCAAATCGCATGGCATGGGCGTGATATCAGCATACCATACCATGACACGACATCACGCTACATGTCAGCACAGTGCCAAAACATGGCACGCCAAAACCACAGCCCGAATGTCGCACATCTGACGTCGCATGTCAGAGACACTGCCATGACATTGGGCGTTGCAACATGACTCATCACACTACTGGGTATAGTGACAGCGTCCAGCCCAGCTGACGGGTGGGGCGGAGCTCTCACCTCGGGGATGCCGCCCGTGAGGTTGTTGCCGCCAGGTCGAGCGATTCAAGGAGGCGCATTGCCGACCACTGCGCCGGGAGCGTCCCGCTGAGCCCATTCCCCGCTAGCTTCAGCTCCTCCAGCTCCCTCAGCTCGCTCCACGCCGCTGGCAGCGGCCCGCGCAGCGCGTTGCCGCCGAGGCTCAGCTCCTCGAGCCTCTCCAGTCCGCTCCATCCAAGCGGCAGCGGCCCCGTGAGGGTGTTGCCCTCGAGGTGCAGCTCCTCCAGCGCGGACAGTGCGCATGCTCCGGCGGCACGCAGCGAGGGCAGGGGGGGTCAGCGACCAGGCACATCTCTTGCACCGTGGCCCAACATACCTCAACATGCATGCGCGCCAACATGCACGGTCGCCCAACATGCACGGTCGCCCAACATGGATGGGGACAAGGAACGTGGGCCCACGCAGGCGCCCGTATCAGCTATCGCCGTGATGTGTTGGGTGGTCAAACGGCCCAAGACACGATGCCCCACCCTGTACTGACACGGTTTCAGTACCTGTAATCCTCCGGCAGCGTCCCGCTGAGCCGATTGCCGTCCAGGTTCAGCTCCCTCTGTGGGCCGGCCAGCGCGGAGCGGATCCAGGGCGAGCATGGCTGGCGATCAGGCAGGCAGGCAGGCGGACGGGCTGGCTGGTGTGGGTGCGCTGTTGTTGGGGCCCGTTGGGTAATTAGGGGGGGGGGGGGTGGGGTGGGGGGGGGGGGGGCTCACAGCTCCACGCACATTGCGCTCCACTCCGGGTGGCAGGCTGCGCGTGAGGCCACAGCAGCGGGTCGGCATCTCAGCGGGACGATGACAGCATTTCGGGTCAACAGTGCCATCAGCAGCAGCCGCAGGGGTGACAGAGCCCAGGGATGGGTCAGACAGCCCTCGCGGCGGCCCACTGGGCGGCACCGCACCTGCCAGTGATGCCGTTGTCGCTCGCAGCAAGCGGTTCCTCCGGTGGCAGTGATGCGTCGCCACTCACGCAGGATGACCGGGTGCATCGATTGTCAATCATCTAGCTAGCAGGTAAGCTTCTCCGTTCCAATAGTGTACCATGCGAAAACAAAAGTGCGCTGTGGTTGGTGCTGGTATGATGGAGGCGTATCATTGGCGTATCTATGTGATGAGGTGGGCACTCACAGCGCCGTGAGAGCTTGCTGAAAACGGCCCGGCAGCGGGCAAGGCAGAGACATCCCCTCCGGCAGGCGTGCTGCGGGGGGCAAGAAAGCAGCAGTAGGATAATACGGAGGGGCGGAGGGGGCGGGGGGTGTAAATGGCGGCGAGATCGTCCGAGTGCCAAGGGGGGAGCGAGTTCAAGTCCGAGGCATGACTGATACTCAAGCGCGCGGCGGCGGGGAGAGCGAGTCTTTTCGGTGGGGCGGAATCCGGGAATAGGGGCGGTTGTGCGCACATCCTGTACGCTCGCCCTTCCTCGCAGCGCACGCCTGCGTCCTCCCACGCCGCCGTGGAGCCGGCAGTGTCCCAGGCCAGCGTGCCTGCGTGCTGGTACTGCAGAAGCGTGGCGCGATCTGCGGTGGGGAGACGACGCCGTTCGGGGAGGGGCGGTCAAATATCTCCGTGGCGCAAATTTTAAGATATTCCCCGCGGGGCATAACGTTACAGGTACACGGCACACGCAGTCCCTTCTCCGAATGACCAGCACTTAGGTGGCCGTGCTCACCTAGGTCGCAACAACCGACCTCCGCGGTTAGAAACCAGCCGATGAGGGCCAGCTTAAGCAACTTCCACGCTGGGGAGGCGGCGCCCCGACCCCGCGTCCGCACCGGCATGATGCCGCCGCGCCGCAGGGAACGCCGCCGGTCGCGTGCAATAACAAACGTCCGCGCGATGAACTGTCCGAATGTACAGAATGTGTGTTGTGCCACGAATCACTACGACACTGCGCCAGCGGCAGCGGCGCAACTCAGCGGCCGTATGCAGTCCACCCAAAGCGAGATCTGACCAGGATGGGAGCCTTGTCTGGCTTCAATAGTTCTGCGCAAGTGGTGCTAGAC
>VCJN01002887.1:0-74826 GCA_006384855.1 Tetraselmis striata
ACACAGATATGGGCCATCGCAAGCACGGTATAAAATTGCCACTAGGTCGGGACCTAAGATGCATCCTGGGAGGAATCTGAGTTAGTGTCCGGTGATGAACCGTCACTGTCACTATCGTCCAGATCGTCTTCTTCGGCAAGTGTCAGGATCGCACGCGACACGGACATGACGTGCTCCTCATCCAGCCCCGTGTAGCGAAGCTGAGCAGAGGTCGACTTCCAGCCACCATCCTGACCCCATGTTGCAATCGGGATGTCTGCGTTAGCGGCGGCGGAAGCGCCGCCACTCCGGCTGGACTGTGTGCCGAACCGGGTCAGGAAAGCGGCCTCCGTCATCGCAGGGGTGAGCACCGGGCCAAACCACCGCGTGAGGTAGCGTCTGAACGTGGGGTACTCAATAGGGGAGGAGGAGGGAACTACCCCTAGCTCTCCCTTGTGCCGTAGGACTGTGCCGCTGAACCCCGGGAACACTGGCAAAGTGGGTGTCGCCTAGCGGATCATGACAGCCCGGTACCGGCGCAAGAGTCCATAGACGCACACCACGGCGCCGGGCATCTAAGCGACCCGCACCTTGCCACGTAGGCGGTGTTGGCTGAAGCAGAATTAGAGGTAAGTCGAGAGGAAGGCGACGTCCTCCCACCGAAGGACCCGGAGGTCGTTGTAGCGACAGAAGCCGGCAAAACTAACGGCTGCGGCGACTGCTACTATCCAGGAACAAATACCTGAGTTGTCCCTGCGGCGAAGGCGGACGAGCTTCGCGATGTCAGACCATGCGAAGGGTTCCTTGGCGTTCTTCACGGCGAACCCTTGGGTGCGTTTGGCCGCCACCCGGACATAGGCGCAACACGGAGATAGGGTAGGACTGGGATGCATATTTTATACCGTGCTTGCGATGTCCCATACATGTGTCTGTACCTGAATGTATGTAATCCCCCCTATGATTTGGCTCTCATATGTCCGTGTACGGGCCCCGCCAGACCGGCCCCTGTTCTTTCATCTGTTGGATCTTTCGGTCCCAGCCGGCCCCGTACATTTTGATGCAAACTCTACGCTGTCGTCTAGCTGCGAAAACTTTAGGGTTTCCTTGGGAAGAACGACCTAGGAAACCCTGGTTTTCGCAGCGCCGTCAGGGTTATGTGACGACCCTGCCGGCCCGGTCCCCACCGGGACCGGCCGGCGCCGGTCCGGCGGCGCCCCTTATTCGAGTATAGATAGAGAGCGGCCGCGGACCGTGAGCGCCTTCAGCAGTTGTTGGAAGGCACCCGACTATATTGTCTCCCACCCGCTTACCCAGCGGGCCACCCATCTCATGGCGCCTCACAACATGTGGCAACCGGGGTGAGCTGAGCCCCCCCCCCCCCCCCCCCCCCCCTTCCGCGGTGCGTAGCTACCGGTGGAGCAGCGGGAGGGCGTGCCGCACCACCTGATCGACATCCTGCCACCGGATGCGGAGTTCTCTGCCGGCGACTTTTACGATCGCGGCAGGCAGGCAGTGGAGGACATCCTCAAGGTATGGCGCGCATTGCTGTGCCCCACATCCCCCCCCCCCCCCTTCCCCTCGCCTGACTCGGGCACCCCGTTGCCCTATGCCTGGCGTGCGGTCCTGCAGCGCGGGAAGGTCCCCCTGGTGGTGGGCGGAACCAGCTTCTACCTGCAGTGGTTCAGCTACGGCAAGGCGGACACCCCCAAGTCCACGCCGCAGGGCGGGGCAGCCGCTCGCGCATGGCTGGACACGGTCTCCCCCCCCCCCCCCCCCCCCCTTCCCCACGCACACACCATAACCATCACCATCAGCACCGCCTTGATGCCCCTCCCTCCTCCCCCATTCACCCGGCCACCGCCAATCAGGATGTCGCCCCGTGCAGACACACCTGCCAGTGGGGACCGGGGGGTGTAAGCGCCGGCCATGCACGCTGTGACGCGGCTCAGCTGATGCGCTTCGTCGCCATGGCAGGAGTGCGCGGCGCTAGCGGGCGAGCTGGGGCGCGAGTGCACGCGGGACGAGGTGTTTGACTGCGGCGTGGCGATGGTGCGGGGCGCAGGTGAGGTGGTCGCCGCCCCGCCTGGCTGTGCAGCGCCCGGATCGCAGTTTCTATCAGGGAGACGGCTTGCAGACCCCGGAGGCAGAAATATGAGCGATTTAAGAGCAGAGCCACGAGATTCAAGTGGGACAGAGGTAATACAAAAGTGCGAGGCTTCTCGAGATACGTTCATGCGACAAGGAGTTATATGGCGGCGTCTCCACATCCTGGGATTAAAACATTACTCCCAGGCATGTCAAAGTCCGCACGTGCTCGAGATGATATGGAAAAGGTTTCCGGGAGATGCACTGAATGGAGATGGGAACCAGTGGCGAGGCGCGTTTGGGTTTGGGCCATGCGGGCACTACTGCCGCAAATAATAACCACCCCCCCCCTGGCGCGCCACTGCTCTCTCTCTCCCCCTCTCCCTCTCGCTCTCTTACATGCTATTGCGACTCTTTGTCTTCAGGCGACGAGGCCTCAGCGCAGCGGCTGGAGGAGAGCCGCAATAACTTCTACCGACTGATGCGGGTGCTGGAGGTAAGCCCAGCTCCAATGTGGATCCTCCCCCCCCCACCCCCCACCCCCCCCACTTGCAAACACACACCTTCTCTTTTTCCAGCCCAATCACAGGCACACCGCCGCTGCCCGCCCCCCTCCCCCCCCCCCTTCCCTCCACCTGCCGGCACAATACCGTAACCGGGTTGTGGGTGTGCAATGTATCGTCGGTGTTTACCCGCTCATTGAGACGAGGGGTAAACTACATTAGTCTGGACATCTATCGGAATATACATCGCCACGAATATAGCACGGAACCTCCAACTCTGTAGTGCAGAAGAAACAGCTTTATTTTTTGGGCGACCTGCGGACCCGATAAAGCGTCATGGTAATCACTGTTAAAATTGATCCCCATTTGTGTTGTTTACTGCCCAGAAGTCTCTTGCAGACGGTTCCCTTGCCATATGAGACCTTGGACATGTAGGCAATGACGTGCTGGCACGGGCGGCGCCTTAACGGGAGAAGGGGAAGAGGGTGGAGGAAAGATGGGGGAGGGGTAATTCTGAGCGGGGCCATGGGGTACCTGCAGGTTGTCGCTGCGCCGTCATCCGCAACCCTAACACCCCTTCCGCGACACCAACCGATGCGCGCTCTCCTTCCCTGGATCACAGCGACGCTTGCTGACTTTCGCGCGCGCTAATAGACAAACACCACAGTAGCAGCAGCGTCTGTGCCACTGGGGGTTGCGCGTCCTCACACACCTGCTGCCCATGGCATGTGTAACTAGATCATCCGCGTCACAGGCGCACCGCTGCCGCGGCTGGAGGCCGACCCGTCCAAGCTGGACTACGACTTCCGGTACGCCGCCCGGCGCTCAGTCTAACCCCCCCCCCCCCCCCCCCGCCGCAAACGCACACCTTCTCTTATTCCTCTGTCGTTCGGCCCAATCACAGGCACACCACCGCTGCCCCCCTCCCCCCACCTGCCGGCACAATACCGTAACCGGGTTGTGGGCGTGCGATGTACCGTCGGTGTTTACCCGCTCATCGAGATGAAGTGGAAACTACATTAGTCTGGACACATATGCGATATGAAGTCCCATAGCATGTCGTGGTCATTGTACTTTGCGGTTTCCGTTCCCGCCACGCGGTGGTACCTCTTGTAATCTGGGCTTGCCCCTTTTTGGCATGACCCTGGCCTTCCTTTTCCGGCTCATGTAATGCCCGAAATCCTTGTACTAGAACCCGGTATCCACAGTAGCCCTGGTTAGCGTTTCTAAGTTTCAGATTGGGTGCCCCCCGTAGTCCGGTAACATGGTATATGCATGCATTTTTCGGACAATTTTCTCATGATGGAGCCAACGTCCGATTGACCCCGTGCAATCCCTTGTGCCGAACCCGGAGAATCTCCGCAACTCCGAAAACTAGTGCAACTCTTTTCCTGATAATTATGGCAGGTGCCTCGTTTGCCATGATTTATCCTCATTTAACCGATGTGAATTCCCGTAACCCGACTTTGGATTTACTTTTCTCCGGCGCCCTTGCGCGGTCTGATAAGTCCTGATCGATTCATTCCCCATCCGCATGTGGTGGTGACCCCCCCCCCCCCCCCCCCAGGGTTCCCGTTCGCATCATGCGGTGTCTGCATTTATTTATTCCTTTTAAATGCCGAACTAGAATCTGCTTTTGTCTCCCGACTTAGTTGGGGTGGTGTGGTACCCTTCCTAGGGTCATCATACTCTGCCCTCAACTTCTGCCTCGTGTCCGCCTAGGCCACAACTACAACCCCTAGGGCATGATGCAGTTCTGGCCTCTTTGCTGATGCTGGTGATCTTGCTGAAATACACGTTGACCTTCCCTGTCCTTTGGGTCGGCAGCAGTTGCTGCGCCTCCGCATGGTTTGGCTGCGGTCGGCGGCGGCGGACGTCCTCGAGAGGAGATGTTGTCTCGGGTGAGATGCGGGTCTTGTACGACGATCCTGTAGGGTGGTTGGGTGGGAGAAAAACACGAAAGGGGAGAGGAGTGTGGCGTAGCGTGCCGTGGTAGCCTGGTGGATCTGGAGCTGGGTTTGACGTCGCACTTATGCTTAGTCTGTCCTGCGCCCCGCTATATGTGTAGCGGTGCGTCGCCCTGCGACCCCCAGTGTGCTCCTCTCGTCCCCGTGCCTTGTTCATGCGCAACGCTCCGAGCGCTGTCCCCCGACAGCTCCCGTCGTCTCTATGTTGCTCTTTTAAATACATGGATATATTTGGCCCGGCGACGTTTACCCTTCCACGGTGTGTACGCTACGTCACGCTATGGCCAGTGGGGATTGTTACGCCAATTTTATCTTGATTTGGCAAGTGTTACAATGCACGTGCGTGCTTCATATCATATGCGATATGAAGTCCCATAGCATGTCGTGGTCATTGTACTTTGCGGTTTCCGTTCCCGCCACGCGGTGGTACCTCTTGTAATCTGGGCTTGCCCCTTTTTGGCATGACCCTGGCCTTCCTTTTCCGGCTCATGTAATGCCCGAAATCCTTGTACTAGAACCCGGTATCCACAGTAGTCCTGGTTAGCGTTTCTTAATTTCAGATTGGGTGCCCCCCGTAGTCCGGTAACATGGTATATGCATGCATTTTTCGGACAATTTTCTCATGATGGAGCCAACGTCCGATTGACCCCGTGCAATCCCTTGTGCCGAACCCGGAGAATCTCCGTAACTCCGAAAATTAGTGCAACTCTTTTCCTGATAATTATGGCAGGTGCCTCGTTTGCCATGATTTATCCTCATTTAACCGATGTCAATTCCCGTAACCCGACTTTGGATTTACTTTTCTCCGGCGCCCTTGCGCGGTCTGATAAGTCCTGATCGTTTAATTCCCCATCCGCATGTGGTGGTGACCCCCCCCCCCCCCCCCCAGGGTTCCCGTTCGCATCATGCGGTGTCTGCATTTATTTATTCCTTTTAAATGCCGAACTAGAATCTGCTTTTGTCTCCCGACTTAGTTGGGGTGGTGTGGTACCCTTCCTAGGGTCATCATACTCTGCCCTCAACTTCTGCCTCGTGTCCGCCTAGGCCACAACTACAACCCCTAGGGCATGATGCAGTTCTGGCCTCTTTGCTGATGCTGGTGATCTTGCTGAAATACACGTTGACAGTCCCTGTCCTTTGGGTCGGCAGCAGTTGCTGCGCCTCCGCATGGTTTGGCTGCGGTCGGCGGCGGCGGACGTCCTCGAGAGGAGATGTTGTCTCGGGTGAGATGCGGGTCTTGTACGACGATCCTGTAGGGTGGTTGGGTGGGAGAAAAACACGAAAGGGGAGAGGAGTGTGGCGTAGCGTGCCGTGGTAGCCTGGTGGATCTGGAGCTGGGTTTGACGCCGCACTTATGCTTAGTCTGTCCTGCGCCCCGCTATATGTGTAGCGGTGCGTCGCCCTGCGACCCCCAGTGTGCTCCTCTCGTCCCCGTGCCTTGTTCATGCGCAACGCTCCGAGCGCTGTCCCCCGACAGCTCCCGTCGTCTCTATGTTGCTCTTTTAAATACATGGATATATTTGGCCCGGCGACGTTTACCCTTCCACGGTGTGTACGCTACGTCACGCTATGGCCAGTGGGGATTGTTACGCCAATTTTATCTTGATTTGGCAAGTGTTACAATGCACGTGCGTGCTTCATATCATATGCGATATGAAGTCCCATAGCATGTCGTGGTCATTGTACTTTGCGGTTTCCGTTCCCGCCACGCGGTGGTACCTCTTGTAATCTGGGCTTGCCCCTTTTTGGCATGACCCTGGCCTTCCTTTTCCGGCTCATGTAATGCCCGAAATCCTTGTACTAGAACCCGGTATCCACAGTAGCCCTGGTTAGCGTTTCTTAATTTCAGATTGGGTGCCCCCCGTAGTCCGGTAACATGGTATATGCATGCATTTTTCGGACAATTTTCTCATGATGGAGCCAACGTCCGATTGACCCCGTGCAATCCCTTGTGCCGAACCCGGAGAATCTCCGCAACTCCGAAAATTAGTGCAACTCTTTTCCTGATAATTATGGCAGGTGCCTCGTTTGCCATGATTTATCCTCATTTAACCGATGTGAATTCCCGTAACCCGACTTTGGATCTACTTTTCTCCGGCGCCCTTGCGCGGTCTGATAAGTCCTGATCGATTCATTCCCCATCCGCATGTGGTGGTGACCCCCCCCCCCCCCCCCAGGGTTCCCGTTCGCATCATGCGGTGTCTGCATTTATTTATTCCTTTTAAATGCCGAACTAGAATCTGCTTTTGTCTCCCGACTTAGTTGGGGTGGTGTGGTACCCTTCCTAGGGTCATCATACTCTGCCCTCAACTTCTGCCTCGTGTCCGCCTAGGCCACAACTACAACCCCTAGGGCATGATGCAGTTCTGGCCTCTTTGCTGATGCTGGTGATCTTGCTGAAATACACGTTGACCTTCCCTGTCCTTTGGGTTGGCAGCAGTTGCTGCGCCTCCGCATGGTTTGGCTGCGGTCGGCGGCGGCGGACGTCCTCGAGAGGAGATGTTGTCTCGGGTGAGATGCGGGTCTTGTACGACGATCCTGTAGGGTGGTTGGGTGGGAGAAAAACACGAAAGGGGGGAGGAGTGTGGCGTAGCGTGCCGTGGTAGCCTGGTGGATCTGGAGCTGGGTTTGACGTCGCACTTATGCTTAGTCTGTCCTGCGCCCCGCTATATGTGTAGCGGTGCGTCGCCCTGCGACCCCCAGTGTGCTCCTCTCGTCCCCGTGCCTTGTTCATGCGCAACGCTCCGAGCGCTGTCCCCCGACAGCTCCCGTCGTCTCTATGTTGCTCTTTTAAATACATGGATATATTTGGCCCGGCGACGTTTACCCTTCCACGGTGTGTACGCTACGTCACGCTATGGCCAGTGGGGATTGTTACGCCAATTTTATCTTGATTTGGCAAGTGTTACAATGCACGTGCGTGCTTCATATCATATGCGATATGAAGTCCCATAGCATGTCGTGGTCATTGTACTTTGCGGTTTCCGTTCCCGCCACGCGGTGGTACCTCTTGTAATCTGGGCTTGCCCCTTTTTGGCATGACCCTGGCCTTCCTTTTCCGGCTCATGTAATGCCCGAAATCCTTGTACTAGAACCCGGTATCCACAGTAGCCCTGGTTAGCGTTTCTTAATTTCAGATTGGGTGCCCCCCGTAGTCCGGTAACATGGTATATGCATGCATTTTTCGGACAATTTTCTCATGATGGAGCCAACGTCCGATTGACCCCGTGCAATCCCTTGTGCCGAACCCGGAGAATCTCCGCAACTCCGAAAACTAGTGCAACTCTTTTCCTGATAATTATGGCAGGTGCCTCGTTTGCCATGATTTATCCTCATTTAACCAATGTGAATTCCCGTAACCCGACTTTGGATTTACTTTTCTCCGGCGCCCTTGCGCGGTCTGATAAGTCCTGATCGTTTAATTCCCCATCCGCATGTGGTGGTGATCCCCCCCAGGGTTCCCGTTCGCATCATGCGGTGTCTGCATTTATTTATTCCTTTTAAATGCCGAACTAGAATCTGCTTTTGTCTCCCGACTTAGTTGGGGTGGCGTGGTACCCTTCCTAGGGTCATCATACTCTGCCCTCAACTTCTGCCTCGTGTCCGCCTAGGCCACAACAACAACCCCTAGGGCATGATGCAGTTCTGGCCTCTTTGCTGATGCTGGTGATCTTGCTGAAATACACATTGACCTTCCCAATTTATGCCCCAATTTTGGTTTCTTAGCCCTTTTGGTGTGTATTTCGGCGTTGATGTTGTTTGCAGTTTTGTTCCCTATATTCCCAGTTGCCTTGTGGCTGGACTTGCCGGAATATATAGCACGGGGCGAACGGAGCTGACTAAATGTCGTTGCCGCCTTCTGATCTCCGCCCCATAGGGCAATCAAGACTAAGTGCAGTCCCTGCGAGTGATGCGGCGCAGCGCCTTTTTGGCGCCTCAAGGCGTGAGCGACTGGGGACGCGGCGCTGGCAGCTGTTCTCCGCTCTCTGCGGTGGCGGCTGCCCCGGTTTCCGTGCAGCAGTATGCCCTTCGCTCGGCTGCTGCTCTCACTTCCGCTGCGCGGGTGGCCTCCCGTTGCGAGAGGCATGTGACTACGCAGCGCCGTCGCGGGATTCTGCGAGAATTATATAGGAACGCAAGTGATGCCACCCACCGGTGATACCACTTTGCCCGATGCCGCTTAGGCCACGCAGAGTGGCCTGGGCGAGCACTGTGCCTCCGCCGTTGACTCCTACCCCGGAGGCCTGCACCGAGTGGGACGTGCTAATATTCTTCGCGGAATATTGGCATCGCCATCATCATGGGCGCAAGCTGATGCGTGACGGGAGCCGACTTGCTTCCCCAGGACATCTGCGGCGTGCTGTGTCGCAACTGGCGACGGCCCTACGTGAACTGGGCGTGCCTAAGCATGCCAACCCCGCGAATGCCGTGAGCGTCGTCAAGTACATGGGTGGCTATAAGCGTGCCGTGGTTGAGCTGGGGTACATGGAGAGTGGCGTTGTGCCGTTGGACTACCCTGGCGGAGCTGGTCCCGTTCATGGATGGCCTGATCTTGCGGACTACCGCGGACTTTGTGGTAACTGCCGCGGTGCATCGCGATGTTTGCATCGTGTTGTAATTATGGGAGACCGCCGCCCGTGGTTTTGAGGCCGGCACCATGGAACCAACAGATTTCTTGGTGCGCGGTGTGGATCTGCGCCTTGCGTGGGACGCGATCGTTGCCGGTCGTTTGACCCCGGATGACCGTGTTTTGGCCGAGCCCCGTTACGGGACCAAAGGGAACCTTACCGCTCACAGCGGCGTCATGGAGTTGGAGCTGCTGCCCTCCGGCAGTGATGAGTCGCTTTGTTTGCTCCGTCGGCTAGGCCGGTATGCGACCGCCATGGCTGATGCCGGGTGGCCTTTGGCGGACTTTTTGTTTCGTCCCCTGGCCGCTGGGCGTCCGGCAGGATTTCGGGCCCATGGCATGAGCAGTGCCGCTATGAACTTCCGATTCAAGGGGCACTTGCGTGCCGCTGTTTTGTATAAAGGCCACACTTTGCACGGCGTGAAACGTGGCCGTTTGCAGCATGACGTTGTTGTGGAAGATGAAAGTGTTACGCAGGCTTCCCATGGGCGCCATCGCCATGTGAGGACAACATTGCGCTATGTGCACCCCGCCCGTCATCGGGATCGGCTAGTGTAAATGGAACTAGGGTCTGATGATGAGGCTAACTCTGATGCCGAGGATGAGTTTTTCGACGCCTTTGAGTCCTTAGATTTAACCCCGTGATGCTTAGCGCGCCTCGCGCCATGTTGTAATCCAATCGCTGTTCTCCCAAATGATCAACATCGCGACAACCACATAGTTTGGCTGGGACTTTAATCCCGCCTCGCGCGCCTTGCGCGGGACCCGTGAGCCCGGCTTGAACAGCAATTGGATCGTGCCTCCGGCGTCTTGCTTTGGCAACGTAAATGCGTCGCGGACTGGGAGCGCGCTGAGCATTGCCCGCCAGCCTGCCACCCAATTTGGGAAGATGAGCACTGCGTCGGCGCGTTCATCAATTAGTTTTTGGATGACGCGTGTCATGTGGGTAAACGGTCCGTTGACCCAGCAGAGCGGCTTGGGGACCGCTGATGTGAACCATGCCTGCGTGAACCGTCAATGACTGACGTGCCAGGGCAGAGAGCTCGAGAGAATAAATGCTCAGATTTGGCGGTGACCTCGTCGCCGAAAACGTCCAGAATCTGTTTCTGTTCGAATGCCGATGTTCGCCACCGCCCAGCGTTGCTGGATGAGCTCGGTGTGCCATGGGCTGAGCGCCCATTGCGATGGGTCCTCCTCTTTGGACTCATCGTCCGCGCATTGCATGAGGGCGTGTTTGCGTGGCAGCCACTTGATCTGCAGATCGATGTCGTGCAAGAGGCAGACCTGCCATATCTCGCACACGATGTGAAAAACCCGTGGTCCGCCTCGCATGCGCCTGATGTCTGTCTCTGTGTTCTGGGAGTCCGTTAGCTAGAGCATGGCGGAGTGGCGTAGCAACTGCGGCATCCAGATCAGTGCGATGCGGAGAAATGCCAGCAAGCAATCGAGCTCCCGCTCGGTGCTGGAATAGGACTGATCCTCGGCGGCTTTTCGTAGCGCCTCTGTGAACGCGGTTTGGAATACCGGTGCGCCCCATCGCTGGAGCTGCTCGTGTGACGGGACTGCCCGTGTGTCGGGGTCACCCTCGAAGTTTCCGTATGGGTTAACCACCCTTGCGCCAAATCCGATGGCTGATGCGTCCCCGCATACGATGAGTCCCTGCTGGCGCTGCCAGATGCGCTTGCCATTGTGCTTCGCGCAGTGATCGGCGAGGAAACGCAGGTAGGCTGATAGCCGGGGTTGGAGCGGTGATGGCATGTCCCATGCCTTGGTCCCCGCTGTCTCCTCCCACAGGTCGCGGCATAGCAGTGGCATGAGCGGGACAGCTTTTTCCATGCTGTGTAATTTTCCCGCTACCTGCGCCTACTCACGCAGCGTTGCATGCGGGCGCGCGTTGAGCTCCCGCGTCAAGCTCACCACGTGGGCCATTTTTTCCTCTGGGAGTTTTAGGAACGGCTCCTGCGCGTGCCAGTGGATTTCGTGCACTGTCCACGTCACTGTTTGGCGGGGGGGTGCATGCAGCTTGTTAACACCAATGCTGTTGCAACTGCTGTACACCAGACAATGTAGCTAGGGTATGCGTATTAGTACTTAAGCACATGTCTGAGTGGTACGAGCACCTCGCTACGCACGCGCCGCTGGCACCGCATCGCGCCAGCCCATGTAGGCGTTCGGCGCTCCGGGCCTGCTCACTACTATGTAACCAGACACTCTCCCGGCTATGGGCTTCCGCCTCCCAACCCCGGCGTGCGACATGGACCAGCACGTCGGTTGCGGGGAGGTTGCGCATGACAGGTTATGGGCCCTCTACAGCCTATGTCGGACACTAGTGAGAAGGGTCTGACGCTAGACCTCGCAGGAAGTCCGTCTGGGCGGGAAGCCCGAACGTAAAACCGAGACCACCGCAGCCAGTAAGGGGCCTCGACACACGACAGGTTGTTTGCGCACCTACATATAAAGCGCACACCCGGAAGCTGGCTACCATGACGCCAGCGACCGCCATGTACGGGCTCCCTCGCCAGCTACCACGACGCCAGCGACTGCCGCGTACCGCAATTCCCGCCCGAAGATCTTCTCGGCTCGGCCGACTGGAAAATTCGGGCAACGCTCGTCGACTAGTATGAAGTCGTATGCGAAGCTCGCCACACCAGCGCCAAGGGAAGTGGCCACCCGCGACTTTCATCCGCTCGACAACCGGCGCAGTCAGACTCCCTAGAGGACCTGCCCCGATCCACGCCGAGGCCAGGGCATGGCGGGCTACCTCTCTAGGCTAGCGACTAGCGTTAGCCAAAACCCCTGCTTGACGCACCCCCTTGCGACATTGGGAGGGGATGTTAACACCAATGCTGTTGCAACTGTTGTACACCGGACAATGTAGCTAGGGTATGCGTATTAGTACTTAAGCACATGTCTGAGTGGTACGAGCACCGCGCTACGCACGCGCCGCGGGCACCGCATCGCGCCAGCCCATGTAGGCGTTCGGCGCTCCGGGCCTGCTCACTTCTCTGTAACCAGACACTCTCCCGGCTATGGGCTTCCGCCTCCCAACCCCGGCGTGCGACATGGACCAGCACGTCAGTTGCGGGGAGGTTGCGCATGACACAGCTTCTCGGTGGAAACTGCCCATCCGAGAGCTGCTTCCGGGATGAACGCCATCATCGCATCTTGCATGAGCTGGTGCCTAAGGAAAGCTCTCATCAGGCGGTCGTCGATGTAGGGGGTCATGTAGACCCCCGCCATGTGCATGCAGTGGAACATAACTGCGGTAACTTCTGTGTAGACACGTGGCGCAGGCGCATTGCCGAAATTAACGGCCACATGCGCGTACACTTTTCCTTCAATTTCCACGCCGGTGTAGGTGGCCGAGCTGTGGGCGAAACAGAGATGGGTGTAGCCGCCCTTGATGTCGCTGGCCACTCCCCAAAAGCCCGTGGTGGTTCCGGTCGTGGCGTCCTCCATGGACTCCAACGAGAACTTGATATATCGGCTGAACGGGTTGATGTATCCTGCATCATGGATCAATCGGCATTTTCCTGACACCGACTTCACATCCACCCCGAGGGGCGTGATGCACTGTGGGAGCTGGGTGTCCGGCCACCACCACTCGACGAGCCGTCCGTCCATCATCATAGCGTCGCTTTGCTCGAGTACGAAATCCAGGTTCTCGTGGTATGATGGTAGATTTGGCAGGTGAACTCGTCCCAGTGTGGTCCGGTTGAGCAACGGCTCCACAAAGTCCGGTCCCATGGCCCTCGCCAGTGATCGGGCTACTCGTTTAATGTTGCTCTTGTGGCGCGGGTGCGAGCGCTGGGTGTCGCAGCGGGGATTGACGAAATTGAACTTGAGTCCTCTCCGGAGGGTGCGCAGTACGCGCTTGACCACCGGTCGCTGCTGATCTGCCGCTGGCATGGTGGCGATGCATTTTTCCCAGACGGGCAGAAAATGATGCAGGTTGCCGGTGACGAACTTTTCCGCTAATATGATCTCGCTGCGGAGTTCCCGCAGCCGCTCCTCATCCGTGGGTTCGGGCGGGGCTACGCCTTGACGGCGTTGCTCCTGCATAGTGCGAGCCTTATCCACTTGGGCTAGTGCCCGGATCATTTTTTGGTCGGATTGCCGGAGCGGTTTCGGCAATGAGTGGAGCTGCGCCGGTGGGGGGTGATCTGGCGGTGCTGGTGTAATCGGCCGTAGGCCTGCGGGGGCTGGTGTCAGGCGGTCGAATACGTCGTCCGCCTCATCCCCGTCCTTGTCCTGTGCCTGGGTAAACATGAGGTTGGCAATTGCGATCTGTGCCTTCTGATTTGTTGGTTCTGAGTGGTGGGGCTGCTCGTTAACCGGGTAATCGTTTTGTTCCGGCCACACCGCCAGGGCTGGAACTGCTTGGCCTGGCGGGCCCCTCGCAGTGAGCTTTGCGGCTGACGACTGGATGGGGCAGGTTATTCTGGTCCCTGGGCCCCTACTGGGGATTGCGACCTGGCTGGGTGTGCCCCCCGGGGCCGCGCGTGGCGGCGCCGGATCTGTGGGGGTTGGGCGCTTGATAACCGGGGCGTCTGCATATGGACACAAGCGCCGCGGCGTCTGCATCATGATCTGGTCGCTTGATAACCGGGGCGTCTGCATCATTCCTGGAGCCAACGTGTGTGTATATTTCTATGTATATGTGTGTGCGTATGTATGTGGGGAAATGCTATGCGCGTTTGTGCGGGCGGGTGTCGTTATGTTCATGTTGATGTTTATTGACATTTGGATGGTGCTGCGTATGTATATGTATATATGTATATATATGTAGAAACATATATGTGCAGGTGGACAGATAGACGAGGGAAAATAATATAGCGGATCCGGATAAGTATTGTTATGCTGCGGCGTTTTGTTGGATGGATGCCGCGATCTCTCCGGTGAGCCCGCTGTGGAAACTGCCGGTGCGTATGGGCACGTAGCTGCGTGTTGTATGTGCTTTGAACTGTGAAACGTGTGAGCCCTATAGCCTGCTCGACTTTTTGAGCCTTGCTGATTGCCATTTCTGTGGTCCCCCGGATCGTATAATCCAGAGAACCCAGTTGCACTGCAGCCCGCGAGTCCGGGAGCCATTGGACTGCTTGAGTCCGTTCCTTTTGATCCTTGTGGTAACCTTTTCGTATCCGTCTGAGTGGTAACATTTTGATCCTTGTTTTGATCCTTTGATCTATTTGAACCTGGGAGCGTATTATGTATGTCCCACGGTGCCTCACGACCTGTGAGACCCCAAGCTTGTGGAAACTGTTTTTTCGAGGGAACCTTTTGATTCTTGTTTTGATCCTTTGATCCATGTGAACCTGGGAGCGTATTATGTATGTCCCACAATGCCTCACGACATGTGAGACCCTGAGCTTGTGGAAACTATTTTTTCGAGGGAACCTTTTGATCCTTGTTTTGACCCTTTGATCCGTTTGAACCTGGGAGCGTATTATGTATGTCCCATGTTGCCTTACGACCTGTGAGACCCCGAGCTTGTGGAAACTGTTTTTCGAGGGAACCTTTTGATCCTTGTTTTGACCCTTTGGTCCTTTTGAACCTGGGAGCGTATTATGTATGTCCCATGGTGCCTTACGACTTGTGAGACCCTGAGCTTGTGGAAACTGTTTTTTCGAGGGAACCCTTTGATTTTTCTTGTGTAACCTTGCTGATTTCTGTGGTCCTCCGGATCGTATGATCCAGAGAACCCAGTGACACTGCAGTCCGCGAGTCCGGGAAATCGATCCTTGTTTTGACCCTTTGGTCCATTTGAACCTGGGAGCGTATTCTGTATGTCCCACGGTGCCTTACGACATGTGAGACCTTGAGCTTGTGGAAACTGTTTTTCGAGGGAACCTTTGTTTTTCTTCTTATTGTGTAGCCTTTTGACCTACAGTGGGGAAATTGGCGGGCCTTGACCCGTCTTCCACTGTAAGGACTACCCCATTTGCTTACGCTATATATATATTATGCAAATACACATATCTATATATGTATATACTATAATTGCACATATACACATATATAGAAACCCCGCGCGCCGCGTGCGAGTTTTCGTCCGAACTGGGTTAAGCTATTGGCTGTACTGGTTGCATGTAGACGGCATGTCATGTCGTGCCCCGTCGGGCCCGGTGTGGTGTGCCGTCGTTACTAGCTGGACACTTTATAGAAAATAGCGGCGCGGGCGGCGGGCGTTACGCATAGTGCCATCTCTTCGGCAACGCTCGGCGGACATCGCCCTCCTTACGAAAACTGCACCGTTGTCGCGTGTGGGTCTCCTTCATGACCTCCCTGAGTTAGTCCTCGGTACCGCGGTGATACGGGCCCTTTAGGTGAGGTGAGCTGGTCGCCGGATCTTGGCGGGTGTGGGTAGCCTGAGCTGTGACAGATTGGCCCCATTGGCCGTTTCCGAGTGCTAACTACGCCAGTCTGTCGGTCGGTACGCAGTGCTGTTCGTCAGTGCGGAGCGTTGGGAGCACGAGCCGTGGCGAAGGGCTTGGTTCTGCGGGGCTATGGCCCGCTACGTGTACGCCTGGTCTACGCCTACGGGGATCTTGGTAGCCGAAGTGGGCCTGCCCCTGGAGGACCCCTACGGCGCGGTACTGCCTTTCTTATTATCTGTACATGTGCCCGCCCCCGTCGGAGTCGGTGGTCAGGTCGGCATACCTGCTGCTGCCCCTCTCTTTGATTTGAGCGGGGCCCCGTCTCCGGCAGGTGCGAGCTCCCCCTCCGGCATGTTGCTCTCCTTTCCGGCCATGGAAAAAACATAAAAGGGGGGAGGGGTGTGGCGTAGCGTGCCGTGGTAGCAAGGTGGATCTGGAGCTAGGTTTGACGTCGCTCTTATGCTTAGTCTGTCATGCGCCCCGCTATATGTGTAGCGGTGCGTCGCCCTGCGACCCCCAATGTGCTCCTCTCGCCCCCGTGCATTGTTCATGCGCAACGCTCCGAGCGCTGTCCCCCGACAGCTCCCGTCGTCTCTATGCTGCTCTTTTAAATACATGGATATATTTGGCCCGGCGACGTTTAACCTTCCACGGCGTGTACGCTATGTCACGCTTTGGCCAGTGGGGATTGTTACACCACTTTTATCTTGATTTGGCAAGTGGTACAATGCACGTGCGTGCTTCATATCTTGACATGATATGAAGCACGCACGTGCATTGTAACACGTGCCAAATTAAGATAAAGGTGGCGTAACAATCCCCACGGGTTAAAGCGTGTCATAGCGTACATGCCGTGTGGGTTTAACATCGCCGGGCCACATACATTCATGTATTTAAAAAAACAGCAGACAAATAACGGGACCCGCCGGGGGACAGCGCTCGGAGCGTTGCGCATGAACATGGCATGGGGACAAGAGGAGCATGCATGGGGTCGCAGGGCTACGCACCGCTAGCTACTACACATACATATAGCGGGGCGCAAGACAGACTAAGCATAAGTGCGACGTCACACCTAGCTCCATATCCACCTTGGCTACTACCAGCACGGCACGCTACGCCACACACTTCCCCCCTTTTGTACTTTTCCCGCTATCAGCTACCCACTACCATGGCCAGAAAGGAGAACAACATGCCGGAGGGGGAGCTCGCACCTGCCGGAGACGGGGCCCCGCTCAAATCAAAGAGAGGGGCAGCAGCAGGTATGCCGACCTAACCACCGACTCCGACGGGGGCGGGCACGTGTACGGATAAGAAGGAAGTATACCGCGCCGCAGGGGTTCACTAGGGGCATGCCCAGTTCGGCTACCAAGATCCCCGCAGGCGTAGACCAGGCGTACACGTAGCGGGCCATAGCCCCGTAGATACAAGCCCTTCGTCACGGCTCGTGCTCCCAACACTCCGCATTGACGCACGGCTCTGCGTACCGACCGACAGACCGGCGTATGGTAGTTAGCACTCGGAAACGGCCAATGGGGCCTACATATCACAGCTCAGGCTACCCACACCCGCAAGGATCCGGCGACCATCTCACCTCACCTAAACGGCCCGTATCACAACGGTACCGAGGACTAACTTAGGGAGGTCATGAAGGAAACACACAAGCGACAACGGTGCAGTTATTCGTAAGAGGGGCGACGTCTGCCGAGCGTTGCCGCAGAGATGGCACTATGCGTAACGCCCGCCGCCCGCGCCGCTGTTTTCTATAATAAAGTGTCCAGCTAGTGACGACGGCACACCACACCGGGCCCGACGGGTCACGACATGACATGCCATCTACAAGCAACCAGTACAACCGATAGCCTAACCGTTTGGACGAAAACTTGCACGCGACGCGCGGGGTTCTACATGTGCGTATGTGCGTTGTAAATGTATGTGATATATATATATGAGTATGTATGTATGTGCGTGTATGTATATGTATATGTGTATGTACAAATATCAATGTATATGTATATGTATATGCATACATAAGTACATACGCAGCACTATCAAAATGTCAATAAACATCAACATGAACATAACGACACGCGTCCGCACGAACGCGCATATCATATCCCCACATACATACGAACATAAATATACATAGAAATATACACACAGACAGGCACGCCAATTGCGGTCTCTCGAAAAATGATCCTGATCGGTACATCATATCCACTTTCCATCACACCCGCGGATCGCGACAAATGATCAACAAGCGCCATCCATGGGCGACTTTACCTGGCACCAACGCGGTTATGCGTACAGATACAACGCACCGTGTCAAGGTGTTTCTCACATACCGGGATTCAGGAGCCAAGGCGAAAAATTGTCAAAAATTGGTATCATCGCAAAAAATAATCCTCCCCCTCCTCAATATCCAATAACTGCGAATATCCATGCAGCTATACACACATCATCAACCCGGGATGCGGTGGCTCACACATGTGCTCCATGGTCACTACTCCAGGCCAACGGAAGCCATGCTTCAAGCCCAAGAGCTTAGGGGCAAGACCACATTGCGTGACCATCCGGAGGGCAGCGGCGGCAAGGAACTCACCGGAGATAGCTATGTCGAGGTCAAGGAGTTTGAGGAGATCGAGAACAACGGAGATACAGCCATCACGCCCACAGATGGCAACAACGAGCTCGAGGAAGCGGAGGTCGAGGCCCGTCAACGTCAAAAGAGGCTCCAACAAGCCTGAGATCAACGCGCAGAGGATCAACTCGCCAGATTGGCGGCGGACCATGACGAATCAACCGCATAGGAAGCCAAGCATCTCGCCCAGCGCGCATTCGCCCGGATGGAGCGCATGGATCCGCGCATCGCAGGGATCCAAATCGAACTGGACTCCAACCAATTCGCGGTCATCTAGCTCCCAGGCCAATAAGTGGCAACCCTTTCCAAACGGATCATGGACATGGCGGCGGGAGTCACGGGCCCATCCAACGGTCAACGCGCACCTCAGCGCACCAGCCTCACAGCGGACCTGATCAAGATCCACGACACCGAGATTATCAGACCGATCACCATGTCCCACCCGCTGGCGGAGATCCACCATATTATCACGTTCTTGAAGTCGTTCTGCGAGGCGGAATTATTCAATCAGATTGTCGCTGAGATGGAGATTCTCATGGTGATTCAGAAGGGCAACACTACTCTCAAGGACAGCAACAAATTGGTCACGGCGCTCAAAGCGGACCACGAGATTGAGTACGAGCGCAACCGTATGCTCGAGACCTTGACCGGCATGTCCATGGATCGCTTCAATATCAATGGGGTCAGATGTCCCCCGGCATGGACTTCAACACGATCTCCATCATCACCGCTGCGCTAGGGCTCGTGTGCAAGCGCGCTATATCGATCTGGTGTCCAACATGGACACCAGCGGCGTGGCAACAACATGCAGGCCACCCATGTTGTCGCCAAGATGACCTCCCCCCCAGATCACACGGAGGGATACAAGGGCCTCACGTGGGCGTCGGACAAGGATCTGGCAAAGACCTTCGCGGTCAGGTTCGCGTTTATCATGGGGAAGCGCCTGACGCGCAACCTCAAGATCCGCTTTCAGGCCAAGAACTACGCATCATGGGTCTAGATTTAAGGCCTCAAAGGCGTCGAAAAGCTCATTTTCGGCATAAGATTTAGCCTCATCATCAGACCATGGTTCCATTTGCACTAGTTGATCCCGATGACGGGCGGAGTGCACAAAGCCCAATGTTGTTCTCAATGGCGATGGCGCCCTCGGGAGGCCTGCGTAACACGCTCGCCTTCCACGACGACATCACGCTGCAAACGGCCACGTTTCACACCATGCAAGGTGTGGCCTTTATGCAAATCACCGGCACGCAAGTGCCCTTTTAATCGAAAGTTCATAGCGGCACTGCTTATGCCATGGACCCGCTTATGCCATGGGCCCGAAATCCAGCGGGACGCCCAGCAGCCAGGGGACGAAACAGAAAGTCGGCCAAAGGCCACCCGGCGTCAACCATGGCAGTCACGTACCGGCCTAGCCGACGGAGCAGGCAAAGCGACTCACTGCCGGAGGGCAGCAGCTTCAGCTCCATTACACCGTTGTGCGCGGTCAGATTCCCCTTGGTACCATGCATAGCACGGCTCCGCCAAACTGCGGTCAAACGACCGGAAATTGAAATTGAAATTGATTACAACTGCTAGTCTGCGGCATCCACTAGCCCAGACTGAGTAGTTCTTAGGACCCGCTATCTCTGAATACGATAGAGAACACTAGGTGTAATTACAGCTCAAGCTAACGGCCTTCCTCCAGTGTGCCCAAGCCCCTTTACCTTCCAGTGGGCTGAAGCTAGGACATCAGCGCCCCCTTGCTGTCCCTACCTAAGTCAAGCCTATCCCATTCAGAGGTCAGCAGGCAAGCTTAGTCAGCCGAAGCGTCCCGCCTGCAGCTATCAAGGTGAGTGGGGGGAGGGAGCTGACCGGAATAGCTATGTGGTGCTCCGTATTTATCCACCGCTGAGTATGAATTGTGGGGGTTGCAATGTTCTCCAACATGTAATTGGGTAGATGTTGCATGTGGTGGTTATGGGAATCAGCGGTGTGTGTTCGGTGTGTGGCGAGTTTCCGGGTGTGTGTTGGTGTTAAAGCTGCACCGGGCACATGGTCAGTGATGGGCGGTGTTCTTGAGTCAGCCGGCTTGGTTGTTGCTGCAGTGGCTCGCTCAACAACTTACTGGTGCGAGCTGTATGTCGGCTGGGCTTCATCATCGTCCGTTTCCCACTCGGTGTCAGAGCCGCGGGTGCAAGGGAGGCGTGGCTTGCTTATGTTGCGGTTGCGGGTGGCGCCATCCGAGCGGCTGCGGCCCCTGGGCTCTTCTTCTTATGTTCAGCTGCCGTGGCTGCCTTGCCCTTGCCTGCTGGGGTGGGTTGGCTGGGGTGACGTCCCAGCTGAACGGAGGGGCGATGCGGGTTGCGCAGCAGGTGTGACTCCGCTGTGAGGCTGGCCAGCTCGGCGGCTATTGCGGGTTGGCTGGCATGAGAGGACTGTGCAAGCAGCTCTGTGGTTGCGGTGGTGAGGTGGTGAAGTTCTGCCAAGTGTTCTGTGGTGCCATTGGGTGTGCCCTCCTGAAATGTGCGATGCACAGTTGAGCGTAGGGGGAATCGAGGGATATGTCAGGTAGACATGGTGTCTTTGCAGCCGCACGCCAGTCGGTCTCCACCTTCCTGGCGCCGTCGTTGTCCTCGTAGTTGAGTTTGAATTCTTCCTCGTCGTCCGCCTGCGCTCCGGGCATGACAGATGCCGCTGCGGCTGTGGCTGTAGGCGAAGGGGCTGGGGGCTGTTCCGGGGCGCGCTCCGTTGCTGCTCCGCGCTGGTCGATGGCTGCCACTGCGTCTGCAACCGCTCCTCGCCTCGGTGTTATGTGCTCGAACCTAGGGGGGGAGCGTCGCGGACTTGGGGCGTGGTCTGGGCTGCTGGGGTCGCAGGAGGTGGCAGTTAGTTTGGGCCTGCTGGTGGCGGGGCTGGCGATGTGTCGGCAGGGCGCCTCTCGGTTGGTGCCGGAGCTGGTGCGGCCTTGATCTTCCCGCACGTTGTTGACATTGTCTTGTGCCACTATTCTGTTTTGTCGGTGCTGCGGGTGCCGCCGATGATGTTGTGGTGGTGGGCGGTCAGCTGCAGGGTGAGGGTGTAGACTGGATGGGCGTCCGGCGGCTTGTAGGGCGAGGGACGTTTGGGCGGTCGTCCGGTCCTTCTTACGATCTTATCTTCTTATCAATTTCATTTTCAATTTCAATTTACTCGGTGTGTTCAACCGTGATGTGGATCACTGCTCGGCCCTGCGACCGGTTGCCAAACGGCAGCGCCATTACTGCGTCGCGGCACACATCCTTTAATAGGCGCGCCGCATCAGGATCAAGGAGTTCGAGGCGCACCAAGTCGGCTGAGCGGCGGGCTTTCCATACCTCGCGAACCTTCAGGAGGGCAAGTAGTGTGCGGGTCGGGGGGCAAATACCGGCGTCGTCTGCGTTTGTGTTGGTTTCGTACTCGGCCCAACCTCTCACTCCAGCGAGTGCCAGGACGTCTGCTGGTGTCCCCGCCGGTTGGTCTGTCGCCGCTTCGCTTGGCTGGGGTTGGTCGTACGCCGGGACGAGGCGCTTCGCTTATCTGGGGTTGGACGTACGTCTGGTGCAACCACATGTCGGTCTCAGTGAGGCCTCTAAACGAGGGGGAGCGAAGCCACACCTTGTGTACCGGTCGCTCGATGTCGTCAAGGTGCGGCGCCCCGAGCAGGCGGATGGAGTAAGCGGCGGCTTTGTCGGTCGAGGATCGCCGTGCCCTCTCCTATCCATTGGGTCTGTAGAACGCTCGCGGCGGTGTCTCTGCGGGCAAGTCGTAGGATGACGGGCCCGCTGGTGGTAGTGGGGAGCTTAGTGCCACTCGGTCCAGTGGGGTCGGCGGCGGTGGGCTTAGGGGGGCGGCGAGTCAACACTCTAACCTCTGCTAGTAGTATTCGAACGCCGAGTTTTGGGCTGAGGGTGCGGATTAGGTTCGTCACAGTCCGGCCGCGCGACTTCTTGTCCATGGCTTGGTGTTGGGCCACCATATCGCCGAACAGTAGGACCACATGGGTGGCATCGTCCGTGCCGGCGGGGAGGCCGGTTAGAAGTAGGTGACATGGGTGTTGTAGCACGCGTATGTGGCGGCGGGTTGCTGGTGGGAGTTGGGTGCCTGCGAAGTTGTTTGCAGCTACGACCGTGCGGATCGCGGGCTGTTGCACTCTGCCGCATCGGAGCGCGGCCATAAAGGTGCCGACCCAGGCAACATGTTGCTCCTCAGATCTGTTTGTGACCATGTTGGCTGTGGTGGTGTCCTCTTGGAAGGCCTGCTCTTCACGCCAATGTGGGCGCAGGCCGTCAGTTGGCCAGGTGGTGAGACGTCCCGGTCGTCGGACGGTCCGCCGTTTCACAGGAGGATTACGCTACCACTACCAGTAGCCGCGCCGGCTCGCCCGGATTTAGTACATACGCAGTACCTTCGCCCGGTGTTAAGGGCCGGCTGGAAAGTGAGAAGTCAAACGACCGGCAACAATTGCGCCCCACGCAGATATCAGATCCACACCGCGCATCAGAAAATCAGTCACTTCCATAGTGCCGGCCTCCAAAATACGGACGGCGCTCTCCCACAGATACAACACGACGCACACATCGCGATGCACCTCAGCAATGATCAACAAGTCTGCGGTAGCCCGCAAGATCAAACCGTCCATGGAATTGGACTATAGCTAGCTCCGCCAGGGTTCGAGTATTCCAACGGCACGGGCGCCACTATCCACGTATCCTAGCTCAATCAGGCCACGTTTATAACCGCCCGTATAGTTGACGACGCTCACGGCATATACGGGGATGGCCTGCTTAGGCACGCCCACCCCACGCAGGGTTGTCGCCAGTTGAGACACGGCATGCCTCATGTATCCCGGGAAGCGGGTCGGCTCCAATCACGCATCAGTCTGCGCCCATGATGATAGCGATGCCAATATTCCGCGAAGAACATTAGCACGTCCCATTCGGTACAGGTCTCCGGGGTAGGAGTCAACGGCGGAGGTACGGTGCCGCCCATGTCTCTAATTCTCGCAGAATCCCGCGACGGCGCTGCGTAGTCACATGTCTCTCGCAACGGGGGCCCACCCGCGCAGCGGAAGCCAAAGCATTCGTCGCACGAAGGGCGTATTGCTGCTCGGAAGGTGGGGCAGCTGCCACCACAGCGAGCAGAGACTGACGCCAACGCCACGCCTTGGGGCGCCAGAAAAGCGCTGCGCTGCATCGCTCGCAGTGTTGACTTCCCTACAGGGCGGAGATCAGAAAGCGGCAATGACTTTTGAAAGCACCGTCCACCCCCGTGTTATATACTCCGGCAAGTTAAGCCACAAGGCAGCGGGGAATATAGGGAAGGTTACTGCAAAAAGTATCAACGCCGAAATACACACTAAAAGGGCTAAGAAATTAAATCTGGGGCATAAATTGGGAAGGTCAATGTATATTTAAGCAAGATCATCAGCAGCAGCAAAATAGGCCAGATAACTGCATCATGCCCGCCCGAGGGGCTGCAGCAGTGTCCTAGGCGGACGAGAGGCAGAAGTTGAGGGCAGAGTATGAGAACACTAGGAAGGGTACCACAGCACCCCGACTGAGTCGGAAGACAAAAGCAGATCAAGTTCGACAGTTAAAGAATGCATAAATGCAGACACTGCATGATGTGAACGGGGACACTGGGGGACGGAGGAGCACCACCATATGCGGATGGGGAATGAAAAATCAGGACGTATCAGACTGCGCACGATACGACCGGATTACGACCGGATACAGCCGGGTACATGCGAAAAACCCTGATTACGGGCAGTTACGACTACATTACGACCCAGACTATGAGCGTAGTGACGCGATCGCACGGCCGCGCCGCCCACACGTGTCGACATAATTATCACATGCCGACGCCATATCATCCTGATAAGGTACGGTGTTATTAGACGAGTGCTAGGTGATATGGGAGTCATACCTGAGGCAGGGTGCCGGCGCCGGTGGATTGCAGCTTTAGCATGTTGGAGGTCTTGGTAGACTATGTGCAGTCGTTCCACTTGATGCGGAATGTGTCGTTCACGACCAACTCCGCGAGTTGATTCTCCAAACTGCATAGCTCTCTGTTGGTGTAATTTTCCGGGGGCAGGGGCTTGATACGGCCCACGACGGGCAACTACACGGCTCTGGAGATGAATAGGCTGGCAATGGTGGCCGCTTTGCATTGACCAATTTACGGACGCGGGCGGTCCCGGATCAACTTAGGTATCCTACTTGGGGTCCTCTGGACCTCCCCTGACGCTTTGTGGTACGCATGCCAGTTTTGCACAAAGCACTGGGCCCATACTTTCTGTTGTACATATATATACAACATACCCGGATGAGGCACTACTAGCCAGGGGTTTCACTGGTGCCAAACCTGTCCCGGGGCGAGAAAAAAAACTACTAGCCATAAAATGGCGCTTCTCTGTGTAAGAAAGGCTCCGCACCTGTTTTGGCATAACCACACTCGATTGCATGAAAGATGACACTGGATGACACTGGGGAGTGCCCTGGGGGGGGGGGGGGGGGGGTCTCCGCCGGCTTGTGCGCGCCTGCGCGCCACTCTTCCGTGCGGGTACCTGGTACCGGTACCGGTAGTTTTGTTGCCCCGCTTTCCGTTGCTAAAGTCATTCATCGCCCCTCCCCCAACTCGACTCCAAAGGTAGCAGGTGCGCCACTCCGGCTACTGCCTCTGCTCCGTGCGCAGCCACACGAGCACACTCAAAGTTGTACTTGTACTACATCGTCAGCAGCAGCGGGTGTCATCTGCCTATCCCGCGCCGGGCCCAAGTGGCCGACGACCTGGTGAGCTGCTGCACTTGGTGTCCCCCCCCCCCCCCCCCCCCCCCGCCCACCAATACGGCACCCCCAGTCCCTTGGAGCTGCTTGGGTGTGGTGCTGATGCTTCCATATGTGCCGCGGCAGTGTGCCACTCTAGGGGAATAATAAGCGAGCATCAGCGCGGTGGCGGCGGTGCTGCTGGTAGCTATCGCCCCACTATATACTGCGGTAGCTTATTTGCGCGCCGTCGCAGGGTAGTTGAGTAGTTCATAGTACTGTCGGCGCGCATAGCCGATGAATGCGGTTAACCGACTACACCATCTGCTGCGATTCGTCTCCAACTCTACCCAGCTGCCCCTACGTCCTACCCGCCATTGTGCACCCGCTCAATACTATGTTTGGCCTTAACCACTTAAGCACGACGCGTAGCACCGACGTTAATACACTTCCGCCCGTTGTCGTTGGAAGTCTGCAGATTTGCCACCAAAGCGCGACCACCTACTGCTGAGACGACTCATCGCCGTAACAGTATCATTATTTTTTCCAACGAACGTTCTGACAGGTACCAGTACCTGCTGTAGCTGCCTAGCTGGTTTGTGGTGGTTTGATAAAGTCCGGAGCTACAGGCGGGCCGGGACCATATATTTATCCGGATCGTGACACATGCATATGAGCAATCCTCTGACAAAGACGCGCCGCCGTCCACGCGCCAACGTAAGTTGGGCCTAGCCGATTCGACAATCGCCTCATTCGAATCCCGAAGCAATGATAGTTGGTAGTGCACAGCGGTTCCAGTAGGCGTGGGCCAACGAGTAATTGCCCAGCCCGAAGGTTGAGCCAGAATCCAACGAAGGCCATATATAGTCAGCTAAGTTCCCGGCGGGTCTCGTGGTAGTCAAACGACCGGAAGCTCGCATCAGACTCATCCGCAGCTGTTTCTTTGATGCTCACCACTAGCTAGTCACCATCTAGCTATGCACATTCAGCCACTGGCGTAGTGTGGTGTTTTGACCTCATTGTGAGTGCAGGGTTCCGGGTATCTTAACACACTCACGCAGAGGAAGTAATAGGCGGGTGCTGCCGCACAGGCACGTAGTGGGCACTCGCCCTCGTCGCTACCCGTAGCACCTCGCTCAGTTGCGGGCCTCACCCCCCGTTGTCGACGATTCCTCACACCATGTAGGTGCCATGTAGTGATGCTACGGTAGTGATTTGACGACATAAAGCGACGTCGTGCTGGTGATACCGGTACGAGTAGCAGCAGTACCAGTACTGATACTGCACAGTCTCAAATATACGAGCAGCATCACAAATATGTACATATACCTACCAGCATGGCATCGATACATTAAAGCATGCAGAAAATATGTTTTCAGAGGCATTTACGTGTGCACACTACATATATAGTGTGGGCCTGCACGCCAATGAGGACCCCCTCCATCACCCATGTACTTCCCTTGTCGCTGCCCAGGAAGTCATGAGTCGCATCAACATGGGAGTCGTTGGCTGTCTGTTGGTGGTGCTGCTGATGGCGGCTACCGTGGTGCCGTCCTATGCCACTTCTTCGACGTCCTCCATGGCCTCTTCCGAGTCGTCCTCCGCTGCCGAGACCATCCTGACCTTCATTGCCTCGGACACTGTAGTAGCATCGCGCACGCACCTCCTCGGCCGCTCCGCTTCCACCTGCGGCGCGGCGGCTCGGCCCAAGGACAAGGAGGTTGCGCAAATCGACGGCTTCCTGTCCTGCCTCACCGCAGGCCTTGGTGTTCCTCGCGCGGATGCAACTGCCGAGGGGCTGCAGATCACCAATGGCTTCAAGTTCTTCACCGTCTTTGTCCTGGGGAACTCGGGCCAGCTGGCGGACCTTACTGCCGGCGCCATTTGCGGCCTGACGGTGGGCAGCCTCGAGACAAATGTTGCGGGTGCCTACCACCATGTTCCATGGGACAGTGGCAACAAGGGTGACCTCGAGGCCAACCTTCAGACTTTGCCGGACAAAGGGCCAAATGCCGTGGTGCCCTGCACTCCCGCGCCCACTCCTGCCCCGACTCCCGCGCCCACTCCTGCCCCCACTCCCGCGCCCACTCCTGCCCCCACACCGGCGCCCACATCCGCGCCCACTCCCGCACCCACTCCCGCCCCCACTCCCGCGCCCACTCCCGCGCCCACTCCCGCGCCCACTCCTGCCCCCACTCCCGCGCCCACTCCTGCCCCCACTCCCGCGCCCACTCCTGCCCCCACACCGGCGCCCACTCCTGCCCCCACACCGGCGCCCACTCCCGCGCCCACTCCCGCGCCCACACCGGCGCCCACTCCTGCCCCCACACCGGCGCCCACTCCTGCCCCCACACCGGCGCCCATTCCCGCGCCCACACAAGCAGAAGTGCTGATCCAATCTGGCTACCAGTCCTCGTGGGCTGGAACAGACGCGTGCGCGTTCACCGGAGTTACATGTGATGGAAATGGAGACGTGATCAAGATGTGAGTGGTGTCATGTTGTGCCTCCTCAGACATTGGCATGTGCTGCCGCCCGTTGTTCCCGCATCACATTTCATTCTCCACGGTTTTCGCAATGCTTCGAATGTGACAGCCTTATTTGCCTCTAATAGTGTGTTTGGGTGCCGCCCGCAGAGATGCTACTCCCTCAGCCTCGGGCACCGCTCTACCCGCTTCGTGGTCCTTGCTCGACACCCTCCAAGAGATTTGAGTGTGTCTCACTATGTTCCAGGAATACTGATGGGGAAGAGGGGGGGGGGGTAGAGGAAAGATCACGTTGCGTCACGTAGCCTGTTTGCCGCGCATCCACCCAGAGTCTCTATCTAAGCATGCCATTTTCACCACAGACTTCGATTAAAATCCACATCCACCCCTCGTGGGTATGGCTGATGGCGCTGCCCCATCAATGTGAGGGTGCCGGATGCCAGAGTGAGCCCTCGTGTGGTGCTTCTTGCTGCAGTGATCTATCTGGCAACGGTTTGACTGGCGACCTGCCGGACAGCTGGGCGGCCCTCACCAACCTCAAAAGTCCTGTATGCCCCCCCTCCTCCCCCCCCCCCTTTCTTCTTTGCTACTTTTTTTGCATCCACATCCACCCCTTGTGTGCATGGCTTGTGGCGCTGCCCCATCAATGTGAGGGTGCTGGATGCCAGAGTGAGCCCTTGTGCGGTGCTTCGTGCTGCAGTGATCTAGATGACAACGGTTTGAGTGGCGGCCTGCCGGACAGCTGGGCCGCCCTCACCAACCTCCAACGCATGTAAGCCCCCCCCCCCCCCCCCCCCCCCCGCCCTTCCCCCAACTGTATACTTTCTTATGCATCCACACCCACCCCTCGTGTGCATGGCTCATGGCGCTGCCCCATCCATGTGAGGGAGCTGAATGCCAGAGTGAGCCCTCGTGTGGTGATTCGTGTTGCAGTGATTCATATGGCAACGATTTGAATGACGGCCTGCCGGGCAGCTGGGCTGCCCTCACCAACCTCGAAGTCATGTAGGACCCCCCTCCCCTCCCCCCCCCCCCCCCCCCCCCCCCAGCTGTATACTTTCTTATGCATCCACATCCACCCCTCGTGTGCATGGCTCATGGCGCTTCCCCATCAATGTGAGGGTGCTAGATGCCAGAGTGAGCCCCCGTGTGGTGATTCGTGTTGCAGTGTTCTAGGTTTCAACGATTTGACTGGCGGCCTGCCGGGCAGCTGGCCCGCCCTCACCAACCTGGAAGTCCTGTGGGACCCTCCCCCCCCCCCCCCCGCCCTTCCCCCAACTGTATACTTTCTTATGCATCCACATCCACCCCTCGTGTGCATGGCTCATGGCGCTGCCCCATCCATGTGAGGGAGCTGAATGCCAGAGTGAGCCCTCGTGCGGTGATTCGTGTTGCAGTGTTTTATATCTCAGCGATTTGACTGGCGGCCTGCCGGGCAGCTGGGCTGCCCTCACCAACCTCGAAGTCCTGTAGGACCCCCCTCCCCCCCCCCCCTCCACAGCTGTATACTTTCTTATGCATCCACATCCACCCCTCGTGTGCATGGCTCATGGCACTGCCCTATCAATGTGAGGGTGCTGAAAGCCAGAGTGAGCTCCATGTGGTGATTTGTGTTGCAGTGATCTAAATGACAAGTTGACTGGCGGCCTGCCGGACAGCTGGGCCGCCCTCACCAACCTCCAACGCCTGTAAGCCCCCCCCCCCAACTGTATACTTTCTTATGCATCCACACCCACCCCTCGTGTGCATGGCTCGTGGCGCCGCCCCATCAATGTGAGGGTGCTGAAAGCCAGAGTGAGCCCTCGTGTGGTGATTCGTGCTGCAGTTTTCTAGATTACAACGGTTTGAATGGCGGCCTGCCGGACAGCTGGGCCGTCCTCACCAACCTCCAACGCCTGTAAGCCCCCCCCCACCCCCCCCCCCACCCATCTACCTGGCTACTTTCTTATGCATCCACATCCACCCCTTGTGTGCATGGCTCATGGCGCTGCCCCATCAATGTGAGGGTGCTAGATGCCAGAGTGAGCCCCCGTGTGGTGATTCGTGCTGCAGTTCTCTAGATGGCAGCGATTTGACTGGCGGCCTGCCGGACAGCTGGGCCGCCCTCACCAACCTCCAACGCCTGTAAGCCCCCCCCCTTCCTGGTTACTTTATTTTATATCCTAATCCACTCCTTGGTGAATGGCTCATGCTGCTGCCCCGTCAATGTGAGGGTGCTGGATGCCGGAGTGAGCCCTCGTGTGGTGCTTCGTGCTGCAGTGCTCTAAGGGGCAACGGGTTGACTGGCGGCCTGCCGGACAGCTGGGCCGCCCTCATCAACCTCGAATAACTGTAAGCCCGCCCCCCCCCCCCCCCCCCCACCTTCCCCCTCACATGAGGCAGGGCAATCTGTCCTGTGTGCATGACTGACAGCGCATGCCCATTAACCGACATTCTGTTCGCGAGGCTGAACCCCCTTGCCTGCACCGTGTGCTTTGTAGGCTCCTGGCTGGCAACGCTGGCCTCACCAGCTCTCCCAGGCCTGCAGCCTGGACCTCAACCAACCCAACAGTGACCAGTTGTGGCTGAAGCTGAGCTGAAGCAAACGTCTGAGTTGTGGGCTTGACATTAGGCCCGAGGCCGGGCCAACATGCCGGGAGTCTTGCCATCCTTTTTTTATCTTTTGTCCTTAATTGTTTTCAAAATCCAAGTGCGGTTGTGGCCATTTGTCCCGGCATAAGAAGTTACCACCACCATGTAATTTGGATTCCTCTTATATTCTTGACAAACTGCCGCCGCGTGGCGATTGCCGCATTATTCCAACCGTGTGCATGCAAGTGTATTGCGCATGTGCTGTTCATGGGGTGGCGTGGAAGCGGCGTTCGTTTGCTGCTGTAGTTGGCATGGGATGCACCATGCTTCCAGCCATGCCATGCTTGCATGCTGCACCCCGCATCAACAGTGCAGAAAACTAATAACACCACAAATAGCAAGTAACCCAGGAAAGGTCACGGAGAAGGTCCTTGGCTACATTGGCAAGGCGACAGATCCCATTGCAGAGCTTCAGGCACGTCTCGCAAAGGTGTGCCATCAGGATCCGCTGCGTAAGCATGGCTGCCGACCTCTCAAATCTCACCGCCACTGCCATCACTCGCGCTATTAACACTCTTACTGATGTCCTGAATTTGGTCTTGGAAATGGGGCCTTAACCACTCAGACAAGTCGAGGGAGAATGAGAGCTCAGCAATCTCTGGAGTGGGCGAGAATGCCTTCGCCACCAAGTGAAGAAAGGCCTCGATTGTGTAGGCGGAGCTGCGAGATAGCGCAAGACTGATGCGGCTGAAGATCTGGTCAACCCGTTCGTGAGTGTGACCGACAGGCAAGAAGACCAAATGAGTGACGTCGCAGATGCCGATAGACACAAGCCAATTGCAGAGGGCCGCCACGTTCCTATTCTTGTTCTCCCTGACGGTGTTGTCCATCTGGATTCTGATGCACGGAATCTTTCTGCCTCGGAGTTGAATTTCCTGCATCGCAGATCAGATTTCATCAGTCCATGGCTACCGGACAACCACGGCGAATCTATCGGGAGGCTAACGAGCTCACCTTCATGATCGTGATCCATATTAGAGTGCACGTCGTGGACGAATCGTGGGGGATGGTGTTGGTGTAGTAGTAGATGTCGTCCGAGCGGTATCCGTCGTACTTCACACAGGTGAGGTGGTACTTGAGAAGCATGCCGGGCTTCACAGTCTTGGGGATGCGAACCCAGTGAGGCAGCGGGGTCTTCGCGGAGTCGATGCTATCAATTTCGAAGAAGAAAAAGTTTCCATGGCCAATGCGCGACTGGTAGACGGCGTTGTTCAGATCCCTTCGTTCCTGGCGCACTCTCTCGAGGTGTACCTTCTGCTCAGCTCTGACATGTTGCGTCACGAGCTGCTGATGTTGACGGTGCACTTGACGTTCCTCTGGCGTCATGTCCTTTGTGCAAATCTCGCGAGCTTGGTCTCTGAGTGCTTTGCCCGCCGCGCAAATGGGACAGTGGCTGAACCGCTTCACCTTGGGCCTGGTGACATCCGGGAAGTCTTCCTTCCAAGTCCGGCGGAATGTGTCAAACGATGCGATCTTCACTTCGCTCTCGGTAGCCAAATATATAAAGCGGCGGGGGCATGATAGGTCGGTATACAAATAAGGTCTTATTATGCGAGACAAAAAAGTTCGGTCTAAAGTGGGTCGAAATAATTATATCGATAGTGCATGCATAATTCTGTAATCAGCAGGGCGAAACAATCTGTCATCTGACGAAACCGTATGTCATCAGTGGGACAAAACGTTCTTTGCAGTGGGACGATATTGGCTAATTATGTGGGATAAATGGTTTTGTGGTCGGTGGGACGAAACGGTATGCCGTAAGCGGTACAAAACGGTCTGTCATCAGTGGGACGAAATCGGTCCGGCATCAGTGGTACTAAACGTTCTGTCGATAGCGGGACGAAACGGTTTGTCAACAGTGGAACGAATCGGTTTGTCATCAGCGGGACAAAACGCTTTGTCATCAGCGGGACGAAACGGTTTGTCGTCAACGGGATGAAACGGTTTGTAATCAGCGGGACAAACGGTATGTCATCAGCGGGACAAAACGGTCTTTCATCAGCGGGACAAAACGGTCTTTCATCGGTGGGACGAAACGGTTTGTCATCAGCGGGACAAAACGGTTTGTCATCAGCGGGACGAAACGGTATGTCGTCAGCGGGACGAAACGGTTTGTCATCAGCGGGACAAAACGGTCTGTCATCAGTGGGACGAAATCGGTCCGGCATCAGTGGTACTAAACGTTCTGTCGATAGCGGGACGAAACGGTTTGTCAACAGTGGAACGAATCGGTTTGTCATCAGCGGGACAAAACGCTTTGTCATCAGCGGGACGAAACGGTTTGTCGTCAACGGGATGAAACGGTTTGTAATCAGCGGGACAAACGGTATGTCATCAGCGGGACAAAACGGTCTTTCATCAGCGGGACAAAACGGTCTTTCATCAGTGGGACGAAACGGTTTGTCATCAGCGGGACAAAACGGTTTGTCATCAGCGGGACGAAACGGTATGTCGTCAGCGGGACGAAACGGTTTGTCATCAGCGGGACAAAACGGTCTGTCATCAGCGGGACGAATCGGTCTGTTATCAGCGGGACGAAACGGTCTGTCATCAGCAGGACGAAACACTCTGTCATCAGTGGGACAAAATGGGCCTCACCACGGAGAATGGCGTTGTCGTCCTCGGCCCACGACTTGTAGTAGTAGTAGACGCAAATCTTGGCCATTTAGGGAGGTAGGTGCTTCTTGAAGGTCTCGCTGTTGCCGTCATGAAAAGGCATGATCTCGACGTGACCGAGGTCATCTGAGGAGAAGTGCTCGAGAAACATGCGCACATGCTCTCGTATTGCTTGCGCTGCCTAATGTACGTGGGTTCGTTATCCACCACCGACCGCTGGATCGTGAGGCGTCTGTGTTTCGAGACCTGATGCAAGGCCTCCCACGCACGCCCACACGTGTAGATAGGGCCTTGATGACCGAAAGAGCGCAAGTAGCCACCGTGATCAAACATGTAATCGAACTTGTCGGATGCCGACTCGTAGCCTCCCCTGAGAACCTGAGCGAGCCGGTCAAAGGAGCGGTTCTGATTGCCAGAGTATACGGTCAACGCACGGTCCATCACGGCATCAACGAGGGCCTCTCCGCACTGTGTGTATAGCTTGTGCACGCACTTCCGCGAACAGCACGGCGACCGCTCGCTAGCCTCCTTGGCGAGCATAAGGCTGATACAGTCGCGAGAGGTGCGCTTGCTGATCAAAGACGAGAGCTTGCCATTATCGCTTTCGGCGACCTCATCGGAGCCCTTGCCCCACGTGTACTTTCTTTTCTCATGCTCCTTGCGATCACTAGCACGAGCGTCGCAATCACACGAGTACCCGCTGCGGCACGAACACGGCGGTAATGTAATTGTAGTGTCCGACGCGCCGGATCCTGGAGAAGAGGCCATGCTTTCGACCGCCGCCATGCTCCAGCATGGGGCGAGTGGGGGGGGGGGGGTGAAGAACTGTGATCTGTGGTGAGGAAGAGTGACGGCCGATGACCGTTCTCGGACGGGCCGTTGAACGGGTGCATAATATCCAGCTACGGGTCAAAATAATTGAACCTGATGACTTAAATACCGGAGCGGTACTGAGCCAAAATGGTACAGGGTACAATATCGAGTCAAAATGGGCACATGTACGGACTCGAAAATGTACCCCCCACGTGATCGCTTAGACTCGTATATGTACCCACTTTTTGGGTACATTTCAGGTGCAATTTATAACTATACGAGAGTACTAACAATGACCATTCGCCGTGTCCTCTTCGCGCCCTCTGCTGCGTAAAGTACTACCCGCCTCAACCTAGGTGGTGGGGCTACTTCGCGCCATTTTGCGCGCCACGGTGGCCCACACTGTGAAGGATTTCACTCCTCGCTGCTCGAAGCTCCAAGAGACCTTCTGCAGCGCCGCCGTTTTGGGAGCCATCTCCGCCGGACCCCGCTGGCAGTGGTTGAGATGCGGGCTTGGAGGACCCGCCAGCCTGACGCGGCGCCGCTACGACCTGGTAGTAGCGGTCATCGACTAAGACGCCGGGGGGGGGGGGGGGGGTTTAGAGACCCGGCTCGGCAGGGCAAGCATGTGTTGGTGGGCTCTAGTAAGCGTTGCTTCTTGATGTGTTGAATGCCGCGCCGCATCTCGTTGTCGTTGCGCCAGTCGCGCACGATGCGAATCGAGTAGCCACAGTGTTTTACAGTCTTGCTCTGGCACTCCCCGAAGAGGGCAGAATCCACGGCAGCGTACCACCAATCTACGGAAAAGTCCGGCGCAACAGCCTGCAAGACAAGGTTCCACGACGCACGGGAGTCGGGTGTGGAACAGCGTCTCGTCGTTGGGAGCGACAGTACACGGGTTTTTACGCGAGATGCGGGCGTTCACCTGCCCCCGCTGCCGAGATGAGGTACCCCCACCGTCACGGTTGACTCTCTCCACCCTATGCATCTCTTGCTCGTCAGTCTTGCCAGCGGTGGCCTCAGCCACAGCTGGCAAGACTGCCGCGAGGATATACTTGTCGTCCCCAATGTGGGCCTCCGGGTTCCAGTGCCGCATCTCTCTTGGCGCAACCGCCTGTAAGACATGGTTCCACGACGCACAGAAGTCGGGTTTGGAAAAGCGCCTCGTCGTTACAAGAGCTAGGAGCGACAGTACACGGGTTTTTACGCGAGAGATGCGGGCGTTCACCTGCCCCAGCTGCCGAGATGCGGGTAATCCCACCCTCACGGTAAAGTCTTCTCCACCCTATGCATCTCTTGCTCGTCAGTCATGCCAGCGGTGGCCTCAGCCACCGCTGGCAAGACTGACGCGAGGATATACTTGTCGTCCCCAATGTGGGCCGCCGGGTTCCAGTGCCGCATCTCTCTCGGCGCAACCGCCTGTAAGACATGGTTCCACGACGCACAGAAGTCGGGTTTGGAAAAGCGTATCGTCGTTACAAGAGCTAGGAGCGACAGTACACGGGTTTTTACGCGAGATGCGGGCGTTCACCTGCCCCCGCTGCCGAGATGCGGTACCCCCACGGTCACGGTTGACTCTCTCCACCCTATGCATCTCTTGCTCGTCAGTCTTGCCAGCGGTGGCCTCAGCCACAGCTGGCAAGACTGACGCGAGGATGTACTTGTCGTCCCCAATGTGGGCCTCCGGGTTCCAGTGCCGCATCTCTCTCGGCGCAACCGTCTGTAAGACATGGTTCCACGACGCACAGAAGTCGGGTTTGGAAAAGCGTATCGTCGTTACAAGAGCTAGGAGCGACAGTACACGGGTTTTTACGCGAGATGCGGGCGTTCACCTGCCCCCGCTGCCGAGATGCGGGTAATCCCACCCCTCACACTTAACTATCTTCACCCTCTGCATGTCTTGCTCGTCAATGTTGTCAGCGGTGGCCTCAGCCACCGCTGGCAAGACTGACGCGAGGATGTACTTGTCGTCCTCAATGTGGGCCTCCGGGTTTCATTACCGCATCTCTCTCGGCGCAATCGCCTGTAAGACATTATTCCACGACGCACGGGAGTCGGGTATGAAAAAGAGCCTTGTCGTTACAAGAGCTAGGAGCGACAGTACACGGGGTTTTTACGCGAGAGATGCGGGCGTTCATCTGCCCCCGCTGCCGAGATGCGGGTAATGCCAGCCCTCATGGTAAATTCTCTCCACCCTTTGCATCTCTTGCTCGTCAGTCTTGCCAGCAGTGGCCTCAGCCAGTGGTGAAGGTATAGGGTGCGCTCATCGTAGAGATGCTGCCATATACCCCCGCAAAGTGCTATTCAGTGATGTAGGTAAGGTGCGCGTATTGTGCAGGTGCTTCCATGTATCCCCGAAAAGTGCTGTCCAGTGATGTAGGTTGGGTGCGCTTTTTGTGCAGGTGCTGTCACATAGCCCCGCATAGTGCTATCCAGTGATGTAGGTAGGGTGCGCCTATTGTGCAGAAGCTGCCATATATCCCCGCATAGTCCTATCCAATGATGTGGGTAGGGTGCGCTTATTGCGCAGGTGCTGCCATGTATCCCCGCATAGTGCTATGCAGTGATGTAGGTAGGGTGCTTTTGTTGTGCCGGTGCTGCCATATAGCCCCGCATAGTCCTATCCAATCATGTAGGTAGGGTGCGCTTATTGTGCAGATGCTGCCATGTATCCCCGCATAGTGCTGTGCAGTGATGTAGGTAGGGTGCGCTTATCGTGCAGGTGCTGCCATGTATCCCCACATAGTGCTATGCAGTGATGTACTTAGGGTGCGCTTATTGTGCAGGTGCTGCCATGTATCCCCGCATGGTGCTATGCAGTGATGTAGGTAGGGTGCGCTTATTGTGCAGGTGCTGCCATGTATCCCGGCATAGTGCTATGCAGTGATGTAGGTAGGGTGCGCTTATTGTGCAGGTGTTGCCATGCATCCCCACATAGTGCTATGCAGTGATGTAGGTAGGGTGCGCTTATTGTGCAGGTGCTGCCATGTATCCCCGCATGGTGCTATGCAGTGATGTAGGTAGGGTGCGCTTATTGTGCAGGTGCTGCCATGCGTCCCCGCATAGTTTTATCCAATGACGTAGGTAGGGTGCGCTTATCGTGCAGGTGCTGCCATGTATCCCCGCATGGTGCTATGCAGTGATGTAGGTAGGGTGCGCTTATTGTGCAGGTGCGGCCATGTATCCCGGCATAGTGCTATGCAGTGATGTAGGTAGGGTGCGCTTATTGTGCAGGTGCTGCCATGTATCCCCACATAGTGCTATGCAGTGATGTACTTAGGGTGCGCTTATTGTGCAGGTGCTGCCATGTATCCCCGCATGGTGCTATGCAGTGATGTAGGTAGGGTGCGCTTATTGTGCAGGTGCTGCCATGCGTCCCCGCATAGTTTCATCCAATGACGTAGGTAGGGTGCGCTTATCGTGCAGGTGCTGCCATGTATCCCCGCATGGTGCTATGCAGTGATGTAGGTAGGGTGCGCTTATTGTGCCGGTGCTGCCATGTATCCCGGCATAGTGCTATGCAGTGATGTAGGTAGGGTGCGCTTATTGTGCAGATGCTGCCATGTATCCCCGCATAGTGGCGGCCCGCTGCCCCGGCCGCGGCGCGTGGGCGCCCCGCTGCCCCGGCGGCGGCGCGTGGGCGGCCCGCTGCCCCGGCCGCGGCGCGTGGGCGGCCCGCTGCCCCGGCCGCGGCGCGTGGGCGGCCCGCTGCCCCGGCGGCGGCGCGTGGGCGGCCCGCTGCCCCGGCGGCGGCGCGTGGGCGGCCCGCTGCCCCGGCGGCGGCGCGTGGGCGGCCCGCTGCCCCGGCGGCGGCGCGTGGGCGGCCCGCTGCCCCGGCCGCGGCGCGTTGGCGCCCCGCTGCCCCGGCCACGTTGGCAAAGGTAATGCGGTTGTTGAGATCAATGGTCAGGATTCAATACGTTTGTAATGTACGGTCTAAATTAGAACCGTGACGATTTAGCCTTGTTGCGGAACGGCCTTGCAAAATGTATCGTATCGCCGAGCCCGTGCGCATTTGTAATCATTTCAAACTTTGTCCGTCCGAATGCTAACAGACGTCCTTGTATGTCACATAAAGCCAAATGATATAAGGTCTGCATCCATCTACGCTGTTGCGGCACGCGTGAAATCGGCAGATGTCCGGTGCGGCGCTGCAAATTCCGCGTCAATCTGCGGCGCAGTGCCGCAAATATGAGGTATAAGGGGTTCTGCCTAGCAATCTGTATAGTGTCGCCGAGGCTATGCGCTGTCATAATCATTGTATGTCATATAAAGCCGAATAGTAAAAGGGCTGCAGCCGTCTAGGCTGTTACGGCACGCGTGAAGTCGGGAGATGTGCGGTGCGGCGCTGGAGATTCCGTGTCGATCTGCGGCGCCGTGCCGCGAATATGAGGTATACGGGGTTCTGCCTAGCAATCTGTATAGTGTCGCCGAGGCTATGCGCTTTCATGATCCTTGTATGTCAGATAAAGCCGAATGGTAAAGGTCGGCAGCCGTCTATGCCAGGCTGTTACGGCACGTGTGAAGTCGGGATGAGATGTGCGGTGCGGCGCTGCAGATTCCGTGTCAATCTGCGGCGCAGTGCCGCGAATATGAGGTATAAGGGGTTCTGCCTAGCAATCTGTATACTGTCGCCGAGGCTATGCGCTTTCATGATTTTTGTATGTCACATAAAGCCGAATGGTAAAAGGGCTGCAGCCGTCTGGGCTGTGACGGCACGCTCGAAGTCGGGGGATGTGCGGTGCGGCGCTAGAGATTCCGTGTCGATCTGCGGCGCCGTGCCGCGAATATGAGGTATACGGGGTTCTGCCTAGCAATCTGTATAGTATCGCCGAAGCTATGCGCTTTCATGATCCTTGTACGTCACAAAAGCCGAATGGTAAAAGGTCTGCAGCCGTCTAGGCTGTTACGGCACGCGTGAAGTCGGGAGATGTGCGGCGCGGCGCTAGAGATTCCGTGTTAATCTGCGGCGCCGTGCCGCCAATATGAGGTATAAGGGGTTCTGCTTAGCGATCTGTATAATGTCGCCGAGGCTATGCGCTTTCATAGTCCTTGTATGTCGGATAAAGCCGAATGGTAAAATGGCTGCAGCCGTCTGGGTTGTTACGGCTCGCGTGAAGTCGGGAGATGTGCGGTGCGGCGCTGGAGATTCCGTGTGAATCTGCAGCGCCGTGCCACGAATATGAGGTATTAGGGGTTCTGGGTACAAGCGGCATGTTCGAGTCAAAATGGGCACATTTCCGAGGTTTGGGTCGACAAGTGGCGCTTCTTGTGGAAGGGGGGTCGTGGAGATGGTCTATGTAGGCAAGGGGAGGAAGCGTGTAAAAATCTTTGCCCTCACGCGCGAAGATGCGCACACATTTGAGGTTCCGAGGTTCTGAGACTCCGGCTCGGGCAAAGGCTGCGAATCTCCGGCCCCCTGCGATGGCGGTCCGCTGCGATGTTGCCCACCGCTCGGTTGCAGGGGCCTCATGGGCTGAGTCGTGGGTATTGGCGCATGGGATGCCCTCCTGCCCGAACGCAAGTGCATCTGCGGAGAAGCTTGCGCCATGGCCATGGCCCTAGTGGCCCGGGGGTCACTAGCAGTTCGTCGAGAGCCCTCGTTGGCTCAAAACCAAGCGCAACTGCAGATTCCCCCGCCACCGGAGTCTTCGAGCGGGCAGAGGTGCGTTTTCCTTTGCGAGGACGGTCTGCCATGCTTTTGTGAACCAAGATGCGTGAAGATGCCTCACAAAATACAAGCGCGAGGGTGCTCGCGAGTGGTAGATGAGTGAAAAGCACAACGGCGGAGTAGCATTCGCGGCGAAAATGCCAAGGGGGGGGGGTAATTTCGAGTCCGGAAATGTGCCCATTTTGACTCGATATTTGCTCTTCTTCCTTGTGATGCTCCTTGTAGTCGTCGAGATGCCTGTCTTGTGGTTCGGGCCAGGTGGCGAAGCACGTTGGGAAGTCCCGCACGTGGCAGTTCCACTCGCCGAGCATTGGGTCGACAAGTGGCGCTTCTTGTTGAAGGGGGGTCGTGGAGATGGTCTATGTAGGGAAAGGGGGGGGGGGGGGGGGGACGTGTGAGAATCTTTTCTCTCACGCGCGAAGATGCCCACACGTTTGAGGTTGTGTTGACAAGGGGCGAGGGGTTACCATTTTGCTCCCACTTGTGGCGCTTGTGGCGGGGCTCGTTTGTCCAGGCGGACACCTTCCGACAATATTGCCCCCCCCCCCCCCATCCTCCTCCTCTTCCTCCTCCTCCTCCTCTTCCTGTCCGTGCTCATCCTCATGAATCGTGGCCAAAGGCTCACCTTGACCGGCTCCAGACTGTTCGACATCGGTCTGGGTGAGTTGAGATCCGTGAGATGCGCGATGGCGAGGTGCGCTTAACGCAACCCACGGCGCCGAGATGAGTGATGCTAACGAAGATGCGAGTCCGCGTACCGTTGGAGTCGCTCCGGGGAGTGGGTCCAAAGGTGGCACGCCTTGAGGCGGCTGGGGGTTAGGCTGAGGCCCCGGCTCGGCCAAAGGCTGCGAATCTCCGTACCAAGGCCATGGCAGTTCGCTTCGATGTTGCCAACCGCTCAGTTGCAGGGGCCTTACGGGTTGAGTCGTTGGTATTGGATCCTGAGACGCCCTCCTGCCCGAACGCAGGTGCATCTGCGGAGAATCTTGCGCCATGGGGGTCACTAGCAGTGCGCCGAGAGCCGTCGTTGGGTCGAAACCAAGCGCAGCTGCAGATTCCCCCGCCACCGGAGTCTTCAACCGGGCAGAGGTGCGTTTTCCTTTGCGAGGACGGTCTGCCATGCTTTTGTGAACCAAGATGCGTGAAGATGCCTCCCTGAACAAAAGCGCGAGGGTGCTTCCGAGTGGTAGAAGACTGAAAAGCACGGCGGCGGAGTAGCATTCGAGGCAAAAACGGTTAGCATGGACTGGTAGCGACGCATCTCGTCAAGGGGTGGAGGATAGATGTGTAGTACATAGTGCATTACATGTGAAGGGTACCTCGTACAGTGTTGGCAAGAAGGTGTGAAAGGCCAGTTTTACAGTACATTCGTACGGTCTTGGGCGGGACTCAGTTTTTGCACCCCCCTTGGGGGGTGCAAAAACCGAGTTAAGGGGGGTACATTTTCGAGTCCGTAAATGTGCCCATTTTGACTCGATATTTGCCCTTTTTCCGAGCCAAAATACAGGATGCCGTACAGGTGAGTTTGTAGATCGTACTACATGAAATATTTAGGAAATATGATCTTGGTAATATTTCGTATTATTTCGTGTTTCTTTCGTATGTCGGTAATAGTTCTATACTATTAAGTACACCCGAATCCAATCCAAGGAATATATCATCCCATGAAGGAATATTATTGCCACGCCACTGTACTCTCGTACCCTTATGACTCTCGAGTAGGGAATCTTTTATCTTCCAGTAATAGTAATATATAGTCGCAGTAGTTAGCCATGTATATTCGTCGCGGTGCAAAATACATGAACTTGATGACGACGACGAGGTGCACTATAGTGTGCGCACGCGCGCCGTTGGTCAAGCAGGGGTCAGAGCGGCGGCAGACAGAGACCACGTCATTTCCACCTCTCCCACACCGCTTCCCACCAAGAAACCCGCTCATCCACCGCGTCTACCTACCTACCGCCAGAATGGCGCCGAAGAAGAACGAGCCTGCCAAGGACAAGGAAGACAAGGACGACGCCACCCTAGGTGAGTTGCGCGCGCGTACAGTAGCTGCCACCCTGCTCGACGCGTGATGCGGCTAGATCTAGCGAGTTCGGTTAGGGTTTTTTGTAGAAGCGGTGTAATCTAGGACCGCTCGAGGTGTAGGCAGACGAGTGGGAATAGAAACCCTAACGAGACGAGCGGCATCAGGGTCCTGCACGGTAGTATTACGTCCCGTCGAGGCAGCTGCGGCAAGTTGAGTAAGAATGCTAATTGGTGTTGGGAGGGGGTTGGGGGTCGAGAGCGGCTAGGTGGACCCTGTGCATGTACTCCGCCGTAAGGAGTGGTTTAATATTAGTGTAAAGCGCAGTACTCAAAGACATAACATTATAAAATTGCAGTACATAATGTATTGGAAATAGTTCTGTCATCAGTGGGACAAAACGGTCTGTCATCAGTGGGACGAAACGGTCTGTCATCAGCGGGACGAACGGTTTGTCATCAATGGGACGAAGCGGTCTGTCATCAGTGGGACAAAACGGTATGTTATCAGTGGGACGAAACGGTCCGTCATCAACGGGACGAAACGGTTTGTCATCAGTGGGACGAAACGGTCTGTCATCAGTGGCACGAAACGGTTTGTCATCAGTGATACGAAACGGTATGTCATCAGTGGGACGAAACGGTCTGTCATCAGTGGGACGAAACGGTCTGTCATCAGTGGGACGAAACGGTATGTCATCAGTGGGACGAAACGGTCTGTCATCAGTGGGACGAAACGGTATGTCATCAGTGGGACGAAACGGTCTGTCATCAGTGGGACGAAACGGTCTGTCATCAGTGGGACGAAACGGTCTGTCATCAGTGGGACGAAACATTCTGTCATCTGCGGGACGAAACGGTCTGTCATCAGTGGGACGAAACGGTCTGTCATCAGTGGGACGAAACGGTATGTCATCAGTGGGACGAAACGGTTTGTCATCAGTGGGACGAAACGGTCTGTCATCAGTGGGACGAAACGGTTTGTCATCAGCGGGACAAACGGTTTGTCATCAGTGGGACGAAACGGTTTGTCATCACTGGGACGAAACGGTTTGTCATCAGTGGGACAAAACGGTCTGTCATCAGCGGGACGAAACGGTTTGTCATCAGTGGGACGAAATGGTCTCTCATCAACGGGACGCAACGGTCTCTCATCAGTGGGACGAAACGGCCTGTCATCAGTGGGACGAAACGGTTTGTTATCAGTGGGACAAAACGGCGTGTCATCAGTGGGACGAAACAGTTTTTCATCAGTGGGACGAAACGGTCTGTCATTAGTGGGACGAAACGGTCTGTCAACAGTGGGACGAAACGGTCTAGCAACAGGGGGACGAAACGGTTTGTCATCAGTGGGACGAAACGGTATGTCATCAGTGCGACGAAACGGTACGTCATCAGTGGGACAAAACTGTCTGTCATCAATGGGACGAAACTGGCAGAATATGATATTTATAGGTCAAAGGTCCAAGCGGACATCAAAACCTACAGAGAAAGCATTCGAAAAGAATTCGATGCGCTCGGACCGCTAGTCGGGAGGAAACACGAGGCGTCATCTTCCGTGCCCGAGCAGCTGGCGGCGAAGAAGAGCCGTGCAACCTCAGCTTTGCAGCTAGAGCGGGCGCTGAGGCATCAGGTTACCCCTGGAAACCGAGCCTTTTAGGAGGTAGGGTGCCGGCTTCCGGCACGCACTCGCAAGGAGAAAGATCGGCCGCCTTTCGTTTGAGGGCCCAAATCACGAGCGGCCAAGTCCTGTCAGATGCTCAACTGCAGAGAGCGCGAAGCATGATCGATTACGAAAAGATCATGCAAGCTCACTATAAATCAAGTCCTTGCCTCTCCAATCATATGATTTTTGTGTGTGCACTGTGTCTTATTGACATTGTTTGAAATCATGTGTGTTGACGGGTCGAAAGGACGAGCACATGAGCCAGTAGCGACTCAAGCTTCAAAGGAATCCAAGGGAAAAGAAAAGGTTTCAGAGACGATTGTGACTCCAAGTAATTGTGACTGAAAGAATCAATCCCTGCCTTCCCACTCTCCGATTAATTTCTCGTCACTTATCTGACGTTCCAACAGGTCGTCAATTGGCGCAGGCAACCGCGTCGGAAGCAACCGGTAAATCGAGTTCCCCACGTAAGAAAATCACAATTGGCTTTGAAGGTGTATGGCGATACCGTTCAGTAGTTAATCGTAACGCCCACTGCAGGTGTGTTGAGTACTCTCTACTCATTCTTTACAGGTTCCCCGAATCAAGGCTCTTTGTCTAAAGCCCCCCCCTCAAGTACCGGAAACAGAGCCAGAGCCTGAGCTCGAGCCGGAGCCCGAGCCCGAGCCTGAGCCGGAGCCTGTAATAGAGCCCACTGAGCCGGAGCCTCAGCCCGAGCCGGATCCCGAGCCTGAGCATGAGCCCACTCGGCTTGACCCGGAGCTTGAACCGGAGCCGGAGCCCGAGCTCGAGACTCCAGCGCCGACCACCGGGCAAGCGTCCGGTTCTGGAGGCTTTGGTTCTCGAGCCCCTGTTGCCGAGGCTCCGAGAAGGGTTCCTGAATTTCTCAGTATGTGCACGGATGAAGAGGTCTTCGGCACAGAGGAAGAACGGAGGCAATGGGCGGCAGAGAAGCGTAAGCAAGCTCTTGACATCACCGGCACTCCTGGACCCGAGAGGAAGACAAAGCTGATGACAGTCGCCTCTTACGACGACTTTTTTGACGAGAGGGACGGTTCCCAAGACCATGACTCCTACGGCGACCTTACCTCAAGGAGCTGGATTATCCACTGGTTCAAGAACACAAATACTGAGGTACAGATCTATTTGTACATCGAATTCCACAAGGCGATCATGTTGACTGGCAAGGACTTTTTCGATGATCCGAAGGGGCCACTTCTCGCGTGTATCGGAAAGATCAAGGACGTCGAGCTGGACTCGGCCGGAAACTACGGGGTGAGTAAAGCTTATATGATGTCTAAATTCGTGTCAATTTCGTGTATGAATAAGTATTCCCATGCTTGCTACCGCAGATCTCTCTCGAACCTTATCGCTTGACAGTGCACAAGGAGTTCAGGATCAATGTCAGCTTTGAGAGGTTGCTACTCCACGCGATCCAACCGCCACTCTCCTTCCAACCGCGGTTCCAGTCTTACTACGCATGGACTTAGGTCAAGCGCAATGTGCTGTCGCAGGCGCTGACCTGTTTCGCGGATGGAGCGATCACCATCGATGACTTGGCCAATATTGACAAGGATTTTAAGAACGCGCTTCAATTCGTCAACACGTTGGCCGTCCCGCCGGCCTTGAATGGGTTCCACCACACCGGTGCCGTCGACTGGATCTCTTACGGCCACCTCAGAGTCGAGATTGCTGATCCAGAGGTAAAGACATCTCACGGTGGCAACATCAACACGTTATACGCCGACAGAGTCAACCTAGTCACCGACAAAGATACGGGGATGCCTTACATTTTCAGCTTCCCATCCGACAGGTTCGTCGCTCCGCCGCCGGAATTTGAATTTCGATCCCCAAAGCTGCAAGACTGCAATATGGTGGCGCAAAGCTACAAGGTAAAAGCCTATCGCGACCTGTTGTACCTATCCGGATCAAATATGTGTAGACAAATCTAAATCAATACGCAATGCAACTTACTGACTTCCATTTCTTGCATTTGTTATTCAGAGGAATCCTTCCCTATCCGCCGAGAATTTCTTAGTGTCCTTTCCAATGGTTGCCAAGCCTTTAGGCTTAACGTTCCGCGAAGAGTATGAGCCCCTCGCTCTGACCATAGCCAACTTCAAGGAGCTCGTGGCAGCATTCCCATGCGGGGAAAACCTGAGGTTGGCGGATTCAAGTTCCTGCAAGCCAAAGATCGACGTAATCATCAAGTTTTGGGGCGCCCATGGCGCGCGTCAAGCCAACATCGACGGCAGCCACAGACGGGAGGCGAAGCGCATGGAGAAAGAAAACTATTCGGAAATCTACAAAGCCAACAAAAGGCATCCACCTCACGTCGGACAAGATGTACATCGGCCTCTCGCCGGAAGTCTGCCGCTACATGTCTATGAAGCTCAACGAGGCGGGTCACACCGTCGTGGGAGACACGTCCATGCACAAACTCCTGGTGAGCGATCCATTCTCCCAAATTATTATTAAGCTGACCGTTGGGGCAAATAGGCGTAAAGTGTGACAAAAGTCGTTTTGACGTCATCGAGTTAGAAATATGTCTTTCAGTGGGACAAAGCGGTATGTCATCAGTGGGACGAAACGGTCTGTCATCAGTGGGACGAAACGGTCTGTCATCAGTGGGACGAAACGGTTTGTCATGAGAGGTTCAATCGTTCGGAATTTTGAAGTCGGTGCAATTGTTTTTGCAGAACCTTCGCAGATGTTTCGAGAGCTGGTATGCAGATCAGGATGCAACTCGCCCCGGCTTTAGGGCACTTCCGCAAATCAGAGTCGTGAAGGAGTTCAAGAAGTCTCAAGTTCTTCAAGTTGAACTTGAGAAGATCGGCATCAAAGATGAGAAGAGCAGCGAGTTCTCAAATTTGATTGACCTCTGCTCGCGCCCAAAACGGTAAGCTGTGTACATGATGAAAATTTATCGTGTTGTCAATGCTGCTAGATTCTGACAAATGATTTGCGCAGTGTTTTTGAGCCCCTTGAGTAGATTTTTGAAGCCTACATGCATGTGAGCCTCTGCGTTCGAGGATGGGACGAAGCCAGAAACAAGCTCGGAGACCTATTTGTGTACTACCAGCAAGAACTCGATAGACTCGAGCGTCTCAATTACGGCAGGCAACTCACCCAGAAGGAAGTGAGGAAGGTTTACGAAGCAATTCGGAAGCCTATCAATGCAATCCTCGATAACAAGTAGTACGGCTTTGGCAAAGACAGAGCTCACTTCCGAGTCGCCCTCATGGAGGTAAGTTGCGACCTACCCCAATGTATTAATCACATGGAATACTATCATTCCTTTCTCCGTACTGAAGTTTGCTTTTTGACCCTAGGATGTTGGCTTTGGATACCATGCGCCCTGGCTAGACAAGCCGTCTCTTGCCAAGCAGAGCGACAGCGCGGATCTCCCTGTGGGCCAGATGTACCTGGTGGTTGGACTCCTGATCCAAGGCGAGCAAAGTGTGACCCCTTGCCTCTACGAGCTGGTGGATGACATTAAGGATGCCGGCGAGAACAACCCCATGGCTGTTACGCACACCAACGCGGAGTGGCTCGCGATGATTGAGACCTGGAGGTCTCGCGATCTCTTGCGTCGAGCAAGCATCAAGCTCATGAGTGCCATTGACACTGCAAAGGGCAGAGAGACACTCGAACTGCTGACGCCGAACGAACCGGCCAGGAACTGGGGGAAATATCTCTCGGACCACATCATTGATTATGATGTGGAAGACAAAGTGTCGGATGAGCAAGCGCTCGCTCGCCTTGACGCCATCACCAATTCCGAACCAAGGTTGATGACCTCGGCCCAACAGGCTTCTCCAGAAAATTCCAGGATTTGTTCAAAGGTGCTCATCGCTCCGGTCCTTTGATGGTCTTGCTGACCCCTCCTGCCAGATGGGGGGACATTAAATCCGCCGATTGTCTAACACCACTACCGGTTTGAGAGCATATCGCGGCCACCAACACCACCATCAGGAGTGAGGCGTATCACATCAAGAATCATATGCCGGACTTGGTCATCTCCTTCTTCACAGAGTTTGCTCTTCCGGCATGTGCGCCGGAGCTTATCGCGGTTTCCGCTCCGAATGTATCTAATCAACTATGGATATCGATGAAGGTAACTAAGATCTTGTGCAACCACAAATGCTCTTGAATTTTCATATAAGCTATTAACCCGAAACTGTTCTAATTCACCTCAGGCAGAGGGACTTCCGGTGATGCCCAAGGGCCAAGAGGTCGACAAGGATGATAAGATCTGGTTGAACGACGAGCTTTGCAAGACTTGCACTGGGGAGGGGGACTTCAAGGCTCCCGCGACAAAACAAGCCGTCGCGGACGCCATGTCGGCAGTTCGTGCAAGAAAGGCAACAGTCTTCATTGCCGACGCGCTTTTCGGAGCTGGTTCGCACACATGGGACTCGAAGGATGCTGCGTGGGGTACGGACGACTTCAACGACGTGTTTGCTTTCGCCAGGCAAGACACCCCTTACAACCCGGGTGCGTAGATGACTGTGCTTTTATCTATCTCATTTCCGATTTTCCCCGCGCAGGCAGTTGAATATCTTGACTGGATCTTCTGACGTCCACACTGCTCTTGATGGGTGCCATTTCTTCATTCACCTCTCGGACTAGCAACTTGGATCCGCAATCACAGCCGTACAAAAACAAGCTGAGGACCTCATCTATCACGTCCTGACTTGGGCCAAGAATTGCGGGATGAAGATGGGCAGCTCTCTGCATCACGACGCTGAGTACTACCTCTACGTTAGCAAGCCCCCGCCAAGCATCATAGCTGACAACATCCGTTTCGATGATCCCCGAAGGTGAGGCTTGATCCGTGGAAAATAGCCAGCTTGTATTTTATCATCACTCGCTAAGCCGGTTGTGCCTCTTTAGGTTCTCTACATCCATCATGCTAGGTCACTTCAAATACTTTGCCAAGTTGAAGGACGAGAACAGACAAACAGTGAACAAGTACCAAAAGCCTATCGCTCTCTTCGCCAAGCACCCGAAGATGGCGGCAACAGACGGGACAACAAACGTGGACGTCACAGCCGGAACCGGGACAACCGCGGTGCGTGATGGGTGCAACCCGGGTGAGTGACATAATGCGATCAACATAAGAAATTAACGCGTGCCCGGTTTGCCACGCCTTGTAGGTCGCTGCGGCCTTTTCCGTGTGGTGGGACCTGATGCATCCGACCTACTCGTTCCCACACAAGAACTTGAAGACCATCCTCATTGACAACCAGAAGACGCAAATCGCTGGGATGAAGTCTAGGTTGACCTCATGGTTCAAAGAGCAGCCTTGGGACGAGACTCAAAGACTGCGTCTAGGTGACTTCGAGAAGTGGCCGGGTCTACCCCTTCCAATGACCGTGGCAGAGGAGTTCGCAGAGCGTCTTGCGGCGGAGAAGAGGAGACAAGAGGCGGCGGAGCGTCGAGGGGATTATGTGATCGAAGATGTTGATATGTAGTACAATTCCGCAAAATTAGCCGCTCATATGTTTTGTCCCGGCTTTGACGGAGTTTCAGCCCCCGACGGCACAAACTACTTGTAGCCATCACGGCCCCCGCACTTTTTTTTGTCCCAGTTTGGACAAAGTTTCAGCCCCCGATGGCGCAAACTCCTTGTAACCATCCGGTTTCCTTCACTCTTTTGATTTGTCCCTGTTTGGACGGAATTGGTTTCCCCGACTTGGCACAAAATGAGCCAACTGGCATTCATAATAGCTTTCAATCCCGCTGCTGCCCCCAAACCCTAATTTAGACTTAACCACAATGCACCGCGTGCCTCAGTGCAAAATAGGTTGCATTACTGCTAACGGCAATACGGACGGCAATGTGGGCGACGGTAGCACTGACGATTGTCCCGCTCCACCGGCGCGACGCGCCCCCCGACGGCGGTGCCGCTCGGCCAGCACGGCGCGCGCCTTGGCTAGCCACGCGGCGGCGACCTCAGCGAAAGCCACCACGTCGGCCGGGGTGCCTGCCGCGGGCGGGTTGGAGCGACCCGGCTGCGGCGTCAATCCTCGGCGCCCACGCGGCGCCCGCGGCGACGCCAGCGACTGAAAGCGCGTCGGCGACTGTCCAAGCCGCCGCCGGCGCTATACCCCGCCGCGCCGGCCCGCTGTCGTGTAGCCTGGAGTGCAGAGGCGGCGAGAGCATCGAGGCCGGTGAGCGCCAAACCGCGGTTGCCACCGCGCGGCCGCGGTTGGGGCCGCTCGGAGACTCCTGGCCGGTCGGAGCGCCGGCGTGATCGCACTGCGACGCGCCGGGCTCCGAAGTACTGCTGAAAATACTGCGGCGAGGCGACGACGCAGGCGAGGCAGCGCGCGCGCCGGTCGTACCTGCCGCGCCCGTCGCGGACTCGGGACTTGACGACCGGCTCACCGCCTTAGCGTACGTGGGAGCCAGCGGGGCGGCAGCCGCGGGCGGGCTCGGCCTTGGCTGGGTGGCGTCGGGTGCACTGCCGTTGGACGGTGCTGCCGCGGGCGACGCTCCCGCCTCACGCGATGCGCCGGGGCTGCCCGATGTACTGGACGATGTACTAGGGGACGGCGGCGACCCGGGGTCAATGGCGCGTTATGCCGCACCATCGGCGGAAGGCGCAGACATCGCGCGGCGCCCCAACGGATACAAGCGACCCGCCACATCCCGGGCATAACGGTGACGTCGCGTGGGAGGGGGTTGAGGGCAGCTACGCGATATGGGCGGCGGGTGAGGCATGGCGACACACGGCCCCGGGGCGCCTCCGGGGCCGCTGGGTGGGTGGGTACTTGCTGGTGTATGGGTACCCGGTACGAATTTGAGGTTGCGGCTCGCGAGTAGTCGTAATCGCTTAAGGGTCGAAGGATAGAAGACAGTAGCGTAACGCGTAACGCAGCGAATACTGCGATATGATTGGCTGCGAATTTTACGCTCTCAGCTACATCGATCACCGAATATACCTGAGAGGATAGAAGACGCTCGTGCGACTCCCTGTCACGCGTCACGCGGGCCTGGGGTTCCGTGCTACCGCGCCCCGGTCAACAGCGGCATTGCGAGCCGAATCCACCCCCGATCGGCCACTGCCCACTGCCACCTGACTCAACCCCGCCGCCCCTACCCGTTACCCGCTGATACAGGGTAGTCACTATGTCCTCTCGTGGCACTGGGGATGGTAGTTCCGCACGCGCTTAGCGGCACCAACGGCGGTCGGCCGAGAAGGGTGCCCGCGCCTCCGGTTCCCTGGACGCTGATCCTCGCCCCCTGTCCTCTCATTTCACCGCCGCCTAGACGCAGCATACGACCTGGTAAAACCGGGGCGCGCGGCGACGGTACTACGGGTGGGGACATATTGCCCGATCATGGAGGCGGTGGCTGTGGATCTTGCGCAATGTGCGACGCAAAGCCGCGCCGCGGGGTCATACAGGCGTTACGCGTAACGTTTTTTTGGGGACTTTTTTCATTTCGAATTTTGCCCAAAAAAGTATCCGTTACGGTTTGTGACGAGTATTCCGGAATACTCGTCACGCCGGTAAGTGACGCTCCGGTGACGCCTCGATCGACGTGGCACGTTCTGGTGAGAGTATTTAGCGTTACGCGTTACGCAAGCGTCTTCTATCCTTTGACCCTAACACGGAGTTGTATTATTGAGCCGTAACCGTAAACTGGCGGATTTGCGGCTCGAGGATTTGCGGCTGGCCTCGCTAGTTGCAAATGTCGCAAAATTAACGACCGTCCTAAACAGGGCTCACCGAGCCGTAAATCGAAGTAATACTTTACGCAGAATATACATGTTCTAATATACATGTTCTAGTATATATATTTATGTAGTCGCTAATGGTGCAGCACGAGTAGACATGAAATTTGAAAGCAAGAATAACAGCTGAGCCTGCCGCCTTCCAGTTTCGTTGTGTTAGGCTGCATTTCATTTTCGGCCGCAACCGCAAATAATCGTACCGGTATGGAAACCCGGTACGAATTTGAGGTTGCGGCTCGCGAGTAGTCGAAATCGCTTCACAAGGAGTTGTATTATTGAGCCGTAACTACCGTAAACTGGCGGATTTGCGGCTCGAGGATTTGCGGCTGGCCTCGCTGCTCGCAAATATCGCAATATTTACGACGCGGGGCAGCGTCTAGGATGAGGGTCACCCCCCACAGGCGAACATTCGAACCCGTAATCTTAAAAGCCGGAAGGTGAGCTTGCATGCAGCCTATCTATGGGAAACATATTTGCTGCAGTTCCGTCTACACATGACGGAACAGGGCTCACCGAGCCGTAAATCGAAGTAATACTTTACGCAGAACATACATGTTCTAATATACATGTTCTATATATATTGATGTAGTCGCTAATGGTGCAGCACGAGTAGACATGAAATTTAAAAGCACGAGTAGTCCTAACAGCTGAGCCTGGCTTCTTCTGGTTTCGTTGTGCATTTCATTTTCGGCCGAAACCGCAAATAATCGTACAGGTATGGAAACCCGGTACGAATTTGAGGTTGCGGCTCGCGAGTAGTCGTAATCGCTTAACACGGAGTTGTATTATTGAGCCGTAACCGTAAACTGGCGGATTTGCGGCTCGAGGATTTGCGGCTGGCCCCGCTGGTCGCAAATATCGCAATAATATTTACGACCGCCCTAAATAGGGCTCACAGAGCCGTAAATCGAAGTAATACTTTACGTAGAGTATACATGTTCTAATATACATGTTCTAATATACATGTTTTTATATGTTTTTATATGTTTTTTTTCATATATTTACCCAAGGAGGCACGATTTGCCAAAGAATGTCAGCTCGCTTACATTGGAGGCTAAGACGAGAACCACAGGCTTGGCCTGGGTGTCTCCTTGGCAGAAAGATGGCTGTGGGTGGGTGGGTGCGCGAGCCGGTTGAGGCGAGCGCAAAGCAGAGAGTGCCGGTGCCCGAGGGCGGATCCCTCAGGTCGTGGTGCTGGTGCGGGCCGGCAGGCCCCAGTCCGTGCGCCGACCGCGGGGATCGTGCGCAGTACAACATTGCTAAGTATTGTAAACCTCTAGATGACTACATCTGACCATTTACCCAAGGAGGCACGATTTGCCAGAGAAGAAAGCCAAAGGCTTGCACAGGTAGCGAAGTGTAGCGGCCGGACGGGGACGAGCTAGCAGCAGAAATGCAGCATAGCAGCTCGCTGCCGAGGCCGCGCCTTTGCGCAGTCTATGCGATGCCCACGTGACACTGGGGGGCGGCTGGGCGCCCGCCGCCAGGCAAGCGTCCCGCAGCCAGTCAGTGGGAGTGGCTGAAAAGGACCAAGCGGCGGAAGGCTCCAGCGAGGAGACGCTCCAAAACTTGGTCGGCAGGCCGGCGCCGGAGAGAGGTCGGCAAGAAGGTGGGGCTCGGCCGCCATCGACACCGTCCAGGGCGCTCCAAAGCCCGGGCGCGGGCGCCGTGCGCGGGACGGGCGGCCCAAGTACTGTGCACTGTACTGCAGTGACGGCCGTACCGCCAGGGATTGGCCGCAGGCCTTAGCATAACAGCGAAGATACTGGTACTTGTCGTACGCTGTCAGACCCCGCTGCTCCGCGAGGCCGCGGGCGGCGGTGTCGTCGGTCAGAATCCACAAGCGAGGCTCGTCGCCGTCGCGTGGGGGTGGCTCCAGACCGGAAGGGGGGACTTGACCGAAGTAGGCGTAGTCGACGTACTCGAGCTCGGTGTCGAGTGCGTCCAGCTCAGCAGGAAGGGGCTCTTGCGCTCCTTGCTCACCACCCTCGGGCGCAGGCGCGCCCGCGGGAATGGCTGGCTAGGTGCCTTTGGGAGGAGGCGGTTGCACGGGAGGAGCCAGTCGAGCGAGTAAGGCGGGCGTAGCCGCCTCGAACTGCTCGGCCAGCCGCTTCTCCAAGGCTTCCGCTTGGGCCGTCAGGCGTTTTTCCAATTCGGTGTCGTCGCCGGTCAGAATCCACAAGCGAGGCTCGTCGCCGTCGCGTGGGGGTGGCTCCAAACCGGAAGGGGGGACTTGACCGAAGTAGGCGAAGTCGACGCACTCGAGCTCGGTGTCGAGTGCGTCTTGCTCAGCAGGAAGGGGCTCTTGCGCTCCTTGCTCACCACCGTCGGGCGCAGGCGCGCCCGCGGGAATGGCTGGCTGGGTGCCTTTGGGAGGAGGCGATAGCACGGGAGGTGCCAGTCGAGCGAGTAAGGCGGCCGTAGCCGCCTCGAACTGCTCGGCCAACCGCTTCTCCAGGGCTTCCGCTTGGGCCGTCAGGCGTTTCTCCAATTCCGCGATGGATGCCGCAGTGGCGGCGCCCGGGGCGTCGTCGACTAGGGCGTCTTCCGGTACAGGACGAGGGGGCATCTTGCTGTCACGGGGTGGGGAAGGTGTAGCGTCTCGGGAGGCTGAGGCTCGGGTCCGAGTCGGCATAGAGTAAGCTGACACTCTGCTCGACTGCTAGAGTCGAGACTGCTTGCGCGAGCCGGTTGAGGCGAGCGCAAAGCAGAGAGTGCCGGTGCCCGAGGGCGGATCCCTCAGGTCGTGGTGCTGGTGCGGGCCGGCAGGCCCCAGTCCGTGCGCCGACCGCGGGGATCGTGCGCAGTACAGCATTGCTAAGTACTGTAAACCTCTAGATGAGTACATCTGACCATATATATTGGTGCAGCACGAGTAGACATGGAATTGAAAAGCACGAGTAAAAGCTGAGCCTGGCGTCTTCTGGTTTCGTTGTGTTAGGCTGCATTTCATTTTCGGCCGAACCGCAAATAACCGTTTCACAAGGAACGTCTGGTTTGCCGAAGAATGCCAGGTCTGGTTACAAGTTGTGAAAATCAGGAATTTGCAGGCATACAATCCCACAGCAAGGGAGAGTTGGGCGGGCTGTGGTGCGCTCGATGGAGCATGCCACAGCAAAGGAGAGTGACCGGTTGGTCCGCCGTGAAGGCAGGTGGTGGCTCTGACCGGCCCCCGCAATCATGCGCGCGCACACGCGCGCTACGGTGGCCGCGCCAGGGCTATCTCATACAGGTAGAGAAACCTCATAAACTAGTTCAGTACATTTCACAAGGAGCGTCTGGTTTGCCGACTAGAAAATGCCGGGCGCAGCAGGCCAGGGGCGGGGGTTACGGGCGGGAATGTTGAAGGCGACGACATCCCAACGGGGTGCGCCCACGGAAAGGCGGTCGCCAGTGCGGCCAGGAATGAAGAGTTCGTGGCGCGGCTTCCATGAGCGCATGCCAGAGCACATCTCCGAGAGAAGCTGGTACCAAGCTTTGTCAGGCCAGGTGGGAACAATGACGATGGCTGGGGCACCGTTGGACTCTAGTTTGCAGACAAGATCGCCGATGAGGTTCCATGGAGGGTTACACCAGTTACGTTCGCAACGCCATGCAGCGTCGGAGAGGCGCAGGGCGTCGACGGCCTCGCACCGTGGGTCACGCCAGCGGGCGTTGTAGCGGGGCAGGAGGGCGTTTTCAGACGTCGCGAAGCGGTCGATGGTGCAGGCGCCCCATTTAGCAGTGAGCGAGGCGAATTGACGAGGGTTGAACTGCCAGTCGTCGCAGTCAAACTCGCGACTAAGGCGATCAGCCCAGATATTCGCTGCAGAACGGATGTAGCGCACGGACAGGGTGAATGATGCCGTGCGTGTCCATAAGGTACCATGTTTTGCGTAGCTCAGCCATGAGGCGCGGAGAGCGAGAGGTGAGGTTAGTGAGGACGCCGACAACCGCTTGGTTATCCTCGTGCAAGCGGATGTGACGGTTACAGAGCATGGGGAGGAAGGACTCAATAGCCTATCGGACGGCTTTGAGCTCTTTCAGGGTAATGTGCGCATTGCGGTCATCGTCGTACCAAAAAACCCTGAGCTTCATGGTGTTCGTTCAGAACGGCACCCCAACCGTACGACGAACTGTCGACGTGTAGGTATCCGGTTTCGACGGGGCGGTTAATGGGGCGGCCGTTGTGTTGGGTGGGCACTCCCACCCACTATTGCAGATCGCGTTCGAGCTGGCGGGTGAGCTTGACGCGACCGGACCAAGAGTCGCGCGTCTTGAGCACATCATGCAGCTCACGGAGGTAGAAACGGGCAGGGGCGATGGCCAAGTAGAGAAACTGGCATTTTCCCGCGAGAGCGGCCAACTCGCGAGCTGGCAACCACCGACGATCGCGTTTTGCTCGTTGGATTAGGCGCTTGGCCGCGCGAGCAATGTTGGCGAGTTTCTCAGCGGGCGCACGAAGAGTAGGCGACCTCGAAGTGTCAATTTCTAACCCCAGGTGCACGAGCTTCTGGGTGGGCTCCCAAACGCCCTTGGTGGTGTTGCGCAGCAGACCAAAGCCCGAGAGGTGGCGTTCGATGTAGTCACGTTGCCAAATGGCCTCAGCCTGAGTCCGAGCTAGAAACAGAAAATCGGCCATGTAGGGCAACATGCGTAGGCCAAATCGTCGCCGGGGAATAGGTGTGCCGTCTACTTCAGCCGGGTTACGACGCAATGCCCTAGTGAGGACGTTGGTGAATTGGCAGAAGTAGTAGGGGGACAGAGACCAGCCCATGGGAAGGCCAGCCAGTCGGTACATAGTGCCGCGTTTATCGATAGTGAAAAATCCATGTCCTCAGGGGCGATTCCAACCGCGTAAAACCCGGACTGCCGGTCCATCTGCAACATGTAGTCCGCAGGTGCGCCAGGTTGCGCAAGTGCGAAAGCGTTTCAAACGAAAGATTGCGCGTCTCGCAATAGCGGTTCAGGGGGCGAAGGTCAATGATGAGCCTCCATTTGTTTGTTCCAGGCTTAGGAACCAAGAACAGCCGGGACACCCATTTTGCGCAATAGCCTCGTTCCCAAGCCCCAACGGCCAGGAAGCGAGCCAATTCACCGTCCATAAAGTCCAATTCGGCATGAGTTGCATCCCCGATTGACACCCCTTGATGAAAAGAAGGTGGGGCAAGCCCGTCCAAGAAAGGAACGCGTACACCTCTAGAGATCCAATTGAGAACACTGCGATTCGCACCAGCGGCTTGCCAGTTGCCGAGATTACGACGGACGCGATGTCTCATAAAGGGGCAGTCGGGAGTACATGAATTGGCGCGATGGATGTCGCGAGGGGGCGAGCAGAGCGCCCTGTCGCTATGCTGGCCCTCTCCGCGCCGGCATCAGGGTCCACGGTGCGCGGCACATTAGGAGTGCCGCGGCGTGGGAGTAGCCATGTGCCACTGAACGCTGGCTTGGCCACTGGCAGTGTTTTGTCACTTTGTACTCGAATCTGTCCTAGACGACGGGCATACGTCGGCATACGCCCCAGTCAGAGCGCATCGCGACACCTACGCCGGGTGGGGACCAGGATGGATCGAGCCATGCCCACACGGGAAAGGGCCGCCAGGGGTTACTGTTGGTCGACACTGGTCGAAGGTCTTGGACCTTGTTCCACTGAATGGGGAAGCGCTGCGGCTTCAGCCTCTCCTCGCGTTGGACGAGTAATTAGCAGCTCGTTCGCGGGTAGTAGTTAGCACGTCGCAAGCGGCGCGCGTCCGTTAACCACACAAACCCTAACAGGATTCCTCCAGGGGGGCTTCGAAAGGCGTCGCTCACCGTACATGGTACGATGGCGGAAGACCGGCACCCTGCGCGGCAAAATTGCCGCGACTTTGCTGTGGTGCGCTCGATGGAGCGTGCCACAGCAAAGGAGAGTGACCGGTCGGTCCGCCGTGAAGGCAGGTGGTGGCTCTGACGCGCGCTACGGGGGCCGCGCCAGGGCTATCTCGTACATGTAGAGAAACCTCATAACCTAGTTTAGTACATACCGGTATGGATACCCGGTACGAATTTGAGGTTGCGGCTCGCGAGTAGTCGTAATCGCTTAACACGGAGTTGTATTATTGAGCTCGGATTTGCGGCTCGAGGATTTGCGGCTGGCCTAGCTGGTCGCAAATATCGCAATAATATCTACGACCGCCCTAAATAGGGCTCACAGAGCCGTAAATCAATGTAATACTCTACGCAGAATATACATGTTCTAATATACATGTTCTATATATATTGATGTAGTCGCTAATGGTGCAGCACGAGTAAACATGGAATTGAACAGCCCGAGCAGAATCTGAGCCTGGCGTCTTCTGGTTTCGTTGTGTTAGGCTGCATTCCATTTTCGGCCGAACCGCAAATAATCGTACCGGTATGGATACCCGGTACGAATTTGAGGTTGCGGCTCGCGCGAGTAGTCGTAATCGCTTATCACGGAGTTGCATTACTGAGCCGTAACCGTAAACTTGAGGATTTGCGGCTGGCCCCGCTGGTCGCAAATACCTACTGTGTATACACACAGGTCATTTGTTTTTCGCCCCCGGGACAGGACTGGCACCAGTGAAACCCTTGCAGCGTCTCTACTACGACGGCCGTTTTGGCAGCAATCCGGTTACGGAAAGCCCTGGGTACGCGACGCTCCGTTATAGTCATCAAGCAAAGTGCCGAAGCAATCTGCAAGACTAATTGAAGGCTTGTTACGGAACTTCCAACGCTGTTGGATCACCGTCTAAAACACTGCCATGATCGAAAATACCCGGCACTGACCACGAAAGGTCCGCCCTACCCGTTTGGTCATTAATTTGCCTGTGTATACACAGGTCGATACCGTAATGACATGTGTGTACACGGGTCAAAGAAAACATGACCCGTGTACACACATGTCACTTTTTATGACCCGTATACAAACAGGTCAAAGTGATCATGACCCGTGTACACACAGGTCATTATGGTATCGACCTGAGTATACACGGGTCACCAATGATACCTAAAACCCGACACCTTGTTTGCACATGAGGCATCTGTGAAATGGCCTAGGTGAGAACATGTACTTGGGTCATATGTGAGATGATCTGTGTACAAACAAGGCAGCGATGTTCGCACTTGAGTCATTTTCCATGACTTGTGTGTACACATGGCGATTTCAAGTGACCTGTGTATACACAGTTCATGGCGAAAATGAGCTGTGTTAACACAGGTAAATGCAAGTGACCTATGTGTACACATGGCATACAAGGTTATGCCCTGTGTATACACAGGGTACCTAAGAGGCATTTCATACGGACATCGCGTCATCAGATAATCATGTCATCGGATAAATACTCGCACCGGAGCGTGCCACGTCATAAGTGATGACATGCCCCGCGCCGCTATCTGATGACAGACCCGCGTGTATACTGTACACGGGGGCATTTCCATTTGGAAATGCCCCCGTGTACAGTATACACGCGTCATCAGATAGCGGCATCGGCCAGCCCATTTTCAAAACATTTCCGCCCAGTCTACCCACCTGCCCGGCACCCGCCGACGCCATGGCAGGCTCCACAGAGCAATCTCCGCAACGGACACCCAGGCGGGGCGTACCCACATGGGAGAACCCCCTCCCCGCACTACGGGGGGTCATGTTGCCCCTGGGTTCACGGTTTCGCCGCGGGAGCTACGCGCGAAGAAGGCCCGTGCAGTGGCGGGGCGCAGCGGCTGCAGCCCTGGCGCCTCGCCCGCCACCACCGCGCTGCGTCCGTCTCGCCCGCCCGCGCGTGGTCCTCCTGCCGCTACACGAGAGGTGCGGGCGGCTGCCGCTCCGCTGCATCGTTCGGGCCGCGGGCGCGGGAAGTGCAAGCTGCCGGCGGACCTGGACGACGACGCCTTCATGCGGACAGCGGAGGAGGTCGACCCCGACATGCCTAGGGGCCAGGCGGCGGAGGAAGATCCCCCGCGTGATGTCCCGGAGGGATTCACGCCCTGCTCGGTGCTCCCTTGCCGGGTGGGCGAGCTCATCGAGGTGGCGAAGTCGTAGCACCGCTGCCGGACGTGCCAGGGGCACTTCCATATACCGTGCCTATATATACTGAAATTATCAGGCACCGTTGCGCTGCACATTTGCCTAGGTTGTATGCATAGGAGTTCTTGGACAGTACGGACATGTGGGACGTTGTCGGCAAAGAGCTGCCTCCCACTGCCCAGTTGGCTACGGAGATCTGTCTGAGCGACGGCGAGCCGGCAGACGAGCCGTTGGCAAAGAAACCACGGAGGAAGAGGTAAGTTTATATGCCTGGGCGGCTGTGGATCTGTGTATATATCTACGTGCAGCTGTGCGCACAAAGTTTACATGGCTGGGCTGCTGTGTATCTGCGTATATATATCTGAGTGTTGGCCCCGCCCTCCCGGATTTGTTGTTCTGCAGCAGAAACCACTCGACCAATAGTAGCGGCGCCTCCTTCACAGAAGACCCCTTGCGCACTGCCATCGCTCGCGCCCTAAGTGTACAAACGGATAAGGAGGAGTCAAGCATGCGAGCAGGCAGCGAGGGTGGTAAAAACCATGAGTTTGATGCATTGATGCGGGGGGCAGAGAGCCAGTCTCTGCCGGAGGACATGAAGCAGGCTGCTGCTGCGAGAATTCGTTGTATGCTTGGGCTAGACTAGGTTTTTCATGCAGTGATATGCAATGATTGGCAATGACAACAGTAGGTTGGACTACAACTTGTAACAAAAATCTTACAATTTACTTCTCTGCCACCCCGCGAGTTTGGCGCTTGTATGCTGGCCTCGCACGGCCAAGATCCCGCAGGTGCTGTGTGAGGCGGTCACGCATCGATGTCTTGGGATGCTTTCGCATAGACCTTGGGGCAACGGTGACCTGGTCCTGCCTCAGGGTTTCAAGCGGTCCCCAATCACAATGTCTCTTGACAGCGGGGCAGAAAAGGGCATGTTTTCATCTACCCCCATGCAAATGAATGCAGGCATTCACCACAGCAGTGTTGTGCTCCATTGTGCCGGTCATAGCCCGGCGCAGGATGCCAAACTTCGCCACCAGGAGTCCAAAAGCGCACTCGATGTTGATGCGGATGCGGCTCAGGTAGAAGTTGAAGTTGTCCAAGTAGACGCCGTCCTTGCCTGCCCTCGTGATTGCGCTTGTAGAGTGAGGAGTGATGAGGTAGTCGGAGCAGACATATGCATCGTCCCCAGCAATCCAAAACCCATCGGGTAAGCCCTTGCCATCCAATGCCCGACCCAGAGGGGACATCTTCCAGGCCAAGCTGTCGTGCGTGCTGCCAGCAGTAGAAAGGTCATAGTAGATAATCCTGCGGTGAGCGTCAGCTACTGCCTGCAAGTTGATGCTAAAGAATTTTGTCCTATTCCGGTAGTGCTTCACATTCTTTACCTTCTTGGCGTTGGGCTGCCCAATGTGCACTGCCATCCCGTCCAACGCCCCTATGCACCCAAGGAGAGTGTTCCCGCTGCGCTGGGTCATTTCGTCAGCAAGACGCTGTAAGTCTTCTTGGTTAAAGGGTCGGAAAGGAGTTTTGCAGCGGTTGTTGATGGCCTCCACTACCGGCCAAATGCAGGTGGAGTACACAATTGTTGTACCGACACCGTAAAGGTCCTCGGCGTCGGCGAAGTTGCTGCCCGCTAGCCACCTCAGCGTCACGGCCAGTTTGCACTCCGGCGGCACTGGGGAGCCCAAGGAGTTCCGGGCCTTACGCTGGCCGAGGTCGTCCAGCTCCAGGTCCGGTCGCAGCACGTCAAGCAAGCTCCAGAACCGCTTCCTGGTGAGCTTGAAACGGCGCCGAAACACGCCGTCCGAGTACTGCGATAGCCGGCGCAGTGCCTGATCCCTGTCGCGCTTCTCGTTGCCTGCACGGTTCGGATGGCGTGCGCCCGCGTTGCCATGGGGCGTGGCCGCGTTGTCCTCCTCATCGGTGTACGTTTCGTCTGTACGCGGTGTGTCCATGTCAATGTCCAGTGCGGCCCCGGCAACGGCCATCATCCGAGGAAACGCGTTGCCCTCCGACTGCGCGCTGCCGTAGGTAAGTGCAAGCCCTCCAACTTCGTCTACGGCAAAGCTGGGACGCTCCATGACTGTCCAATGTGGATGGGCGGGAGGGACGGGGCGAGAGACACGAGGGAAAAGATGGTGTTTGCGGGCTTGATGGCGGCGGCGGAACTAGAAGCGGCGGCCGATTTCTTGCGATATCTGATGAAAGACCAATGAATCTTGATGTTTGTCCGTATGAATCACATCTCTTGTCATGCGTTAGCGTTGTCGACGTGGCAGCCCGCGGTGCGCGAACGGTAGATGATGACAAGGATTATCTGATGACGCGATGTCCGTATGATATGCCTCTAAATGCCCTGTGTATACACATGGCATTTTGACCATGACCTGTGTAAACATAGGGCATTTTCGTACATGGGTCTTAACATATATATACTGGAGCCAGGCGAGGGGACGAGTAAGCAAGGGTTTAGTAAAACCCCAAACCAAAACCCGCGAGGTTCGTTGTGGCAAAACGCTCGCACCATCTCCTCCACCCGCACGTCGATGCGCCGGCACAACTCAATCCGGGGCCGGTGCAGAAAGAAACACGTGTGTGCGGTGCCGCCACCGTGATGCTCAACATGGCGAAAGCGAAAGCAACTGAGGGGGAGAGACGAGGCGGCGGTGGGATGGGAGGTCCCGGGGGGAAGGGGAGAGGGGGGAGGGGGGGGGGGGGGGGGGGGGTTAGACTGAGTGCCGGCATACCGAAAGTCGTAGTCCAACTTGGACGGGTCGGCCTCCAGCCGCGGCAGCGGTGCGCCTGTGACGCGGATGATCTAGTTACACATGCCATGGGCAGTAGGTGTGTGAGGACGCGCAACCCCAGTGGCACAAACGCTGCTGCTACTGTGGTGTTTGTCTGTTTGCGCGCGTGAAAGTTAGCAAGCGTCGCTGTGATCCAGGGAAGGAGAGCGCGCATCGGCCGGTGTCGCTTTAGGGGTGTTAATGTCGCGGATGACGGCGCAGCGACAACCTGCTGGTTCCCCATGTCCCCGCTCCGAATTACCCCCCCCCCCCCGCCCTCTTTCCTCCACCCTCCTCCCCTTCTCCCGGTAAGGCGCCGCCCGTGCCAGCATGCCATTGCCTACATGTCCAAGTTCTCATATGGCAAGGGAACCGTCTGCGAGAGACAGCCGTGCAATGATCAACACAAATGGTGATGATGTTGACAGTGATAACCGTGACGCTTTATCGGGTCCACATGACGCCAAAAAATGCTTTTTCTTCTGCACTACGGATCCGGAGGTTCTGTGCTATATTCGTGGCGATGTATATTCCGGTAATTGTCAAGACTACTGAGATGGGATGTAGTTTCCCTTTTATGGTCATATTGGTAATATAGAGGTTTGATTACACCGGGCTATGCTGTCACCGGTACTGATAACGTTAATATTCTAGTTTGAATGCTAGCTACCAGTACCTGTACTCGCACTACGCGTACCGCTTGGATTTCCCGATGTCCAGCGGCGCTAGCGACAGAATGCGACAGCCCTGCTACATGACGCACCCGCACCACGAGGAAGTTCCACGCGCCTTGTGCTTGCTGTTGTCCTTTTCGTCCAAGCGGGTCGATAAAGCGTCCACCTTCAACGCCAGCGCTTGCGGTAACGCAAGCGTTGTCGTGTGCCGTGTCGTCTCTGTCGGCTCCGCGGGCGTTTCGGCCAAACTGTCGGCTGGCGTTGCCTTCGTAGGGTCTGCCGCCTTCTTGCCGCCTGCCATCGTAGCGTGCGCAAGTGTCGTGGTGGAAGGCTTGTCGAGAGGTGCGACGCCGTTGCGCTAGCTGGTAAGCTGGCGCAAAGGCAGAAGGTGCCATACCGTCATGGCTGCACCTGCGCCGCGGATCAGTGAGCGCAACCTTGGCGCTGTTCCCGGTACGAGGTGCTACGCATGTCGTCAGGCCCGCGCGCGCGCCACGCGTGCCGCAGGCAAAATATCTGTTGGACATCCAGACCAGCGGCACGAACCCGTGGGCAGCTACTATGCGTCCGTACATGCGCTCAGTACTAGGTAGCGACCAACTCGGCGAAACGGCGCTTCATTTGTACGCGTCGGCGTGGGCAGAGACTACCGCCAGTACGTACGGCAGTGCCATCCGCCCGTTCCTACAGTTCTGCGCTGAGCAGGGTGTGCCGCCCCTGGGTGGCACCGCGGCAACCGTCGCGAGCTATATCGCGTGGCAGGGCTTGCGGGGGACGGTCAAGGCAGCCAGTCTGCAGCCTTACCTTTCCGCGATCAACGGTTTCTACCGCCACCAATGCGCGGAGCCGGTGGCGCAAGGCGACTTCATCAGCAAGGTGAGAAAGGGCCTCGCGGCATCGCAAGTCGAGCCAGACCCGCCTAGGGTCCGCACCGACGTGCCCGCCCGGTTGATCACACAGGCGTTGCGGCTGGCGGAGACCCTGCGTGAGGAATCGGGACCCACGTGTACCCGCGACCAGCTTCCTCGTATCCTCTTGTTCCGCGCCGCGATGGCAGTCGTTGCCATGTATGTCTTCTACGCGTGTGGCAAGGCCGGCGTAGCCTGCTGCCAAACGGGCGATTTGACGGTTACTGCAGATGGTACAATCCTATTGTACCATCGCGACCGAAAAAGCCGACGCGGGCAGCACTGTTACCGTAAGTTACAGTGCCAGATTCCGGCGCGCGCGCAGCCCCGGATTGCGGACCTGCTGCTCCAGTTTGATGCCGCACGCGCAGTTTACTGCGGTCAGCGCGGACTGCCAGCAGCGCGGTGGGCAGTGACCCACGACGAGCCGGCGGCATCGTGAACATCGGCCACCGTTATAGACTCGTTGCAGCTAGTGGCACATATGTTGGAGGAGCACCCGCCTCCCGGGTTTGTGTGGACGTCACACTCTCTCCGCAAGGGCGCGGCCACTGCGGCGTACGCCATCGGCGTGGTGCTGCAAAAGATCAAGCACTTAGGCGGTTGGGCGCAGTTGTCCAGCGTCGTGCTCGATTACATAAATCCCACTACGCTGCCGTGTGCGGCATCGTGGCAGCTCTTCGGCAGGCTTACCCCTTGGGGTGGGCCGCCAGCGACAGGCTGCCCGCCCATGGTCGGCATGATGGCAAATGCGGCCCCACAATGGTTAAATGGTCATATTGGTAATATAGAGGTTTGATTACACCGGGCTATTCTGTCACCGGTACTGGTAACGTTAAGATTCTAGTTTGAATGCTAGCTACCAGTACCTGTACTCGCACTACGCGTACCGCTTGGACTTCCCGATGTCGAGCGGCGCTAGCGACAACATGCGACAGCCCTGCTACATGACGCACCCGCACCACGAGGGGAGTCCACCTTCTGCCTTTGCGCCAGCTGACCAGCTAGCGCAACCCACCCACCCCGCTATGCATGCTACCCGCTTCAATGCGGACAGTACGCCCCGTGGGCCTACTCAAACCCAAAAATGTAAGAGAGTCACATGTTTGGCAAATGCGGTCCCACAATGGTTTAACTGAATTTGGCATGTGTTACAATGCACGTGCGTGCTTCATATCATGCAGAGATATATTGCTATACCTCGCCAGACTACCGCCTGCTGTAGATAGGGTGACTCCGTCGTGACTCCGAGTCTCCCGCCGCCGCGCTCAATCCCGAGCCCGCGGCATGCGCCCTCGGATCCTTGGCGCTTACATCGGTGTAGTCGCTGCTGTTGTTGCTCGCCGCCATCCCCGCAGACCCCAGCCGCCCGTCGACGCTGCCCTCGACGCCTTGTCTGGTGCATGTGCGCGCCTCGGAGTTTCCCCTGCCAGCGCGCTGCGCGCGGCTGGCCGCCCCTCGACCGTCCCGCCTGGCCAAGCCGGCTCCTCAATTGTTGCTGCTCGCCACCTTCCCCGCAGGCCGCCAGCGCGAAGCAGCTGCCCACCGACGCTGCCCTCCCTGCCGGTCTGCCCTCGACGCCTTGTCTGCTGCCGGTGCGTGCCTCGGAGCCTGCCCTAATGCGCGGTGGGGGCGGCTAACCGCCCCTTGCCCCTCCTTCATGGGCACGCTGCGGCCCTCCCCCTGCCTGACTGCTGCGCGCTGTGTTTTGATGTGGCGCTGCAGGAGGCTGGCGCCAGCGGCTTGATGATTGTTGTTAGTGGCCGGCTGCGCTGCAGAAGCTTGGAGTCCTGCCTGAGCTGCCCCTTCGTGTGGCTGTGCTCATGCCGTTGGTGCCCCTTGTGCGTTGTCCTCGGTCTCGCTGCCTCACTGCTACGCGCTGTGTATTCTATGCCCTTGCCCGCCACGCCTTGTCTGATGTAGGTTCATGCCTCGCTGTTAGCCGTGCTTGCGCGTTGCACATGCATGTCTGTCACTGTGCGTGTCGCTGTTTGTGCCGTCATGTCTACATAGGGTCCGCTTGTATTGGGCAGTATGCAAAGCGCTGATCCCGATTGTGTATGACCTTGCGAGCACATAGCTTCAATGACCACCCTCAATTCCATTGGGCGGTCGGATAAACATAATGCTGCTCGCAACAATGTAAGGCGCATTTACACGATCACGCAAGCACAAGGAACAGCCGACAAGTTGAAGAATTACCCAGAGTTTTCTAACTCTACCCAAACAGTTGGCGTGCTTCACGTAGTTGTATGAGCATTTCACTCATTGCATGGTGCATATGTACAAGATTGAGCAGCAGGGGGCAAACTATTGGCAATCCTTGCTATTTAGTACTGTCTTGGATTTCTAAGGGATCTTTTAAACATGGCTGCCAACACGTACAAGGCAGTTGGGTAAGCACCCTCGTCATGCGTGGCACTTCCATGCTGTGTCTCACCCAGTTTTGTGCCTTCATGCGGGCGTAGTATCGGATTGTTCTATTCAAGACAGCGATTCAAACCAATCGCTTGGCATATTCTTCCGCTGGAGGCCACTGGACCAACACAGAAGAAGAGGCTTGGCACGCACCGTAGCTGAGTAGTGGTGCAGTAGCAAGAGCTGAGCAGTGGTGCGGGTATAGTATTACAGTTGATCCTTGCATCACTGCTGGCGCGCGCCAAGTGGAAGTGGTTTCAACACATACTAAACATGTTCATCCGCTCATTCCCCCATTTGTGGTGCAGCGATGATTGCTGTGCAGTGAAGTGGTGTATTAGCGACACTATTTGCGCGGCAATGCGTTGCGACGGTGCAGCAACAGTATGCTATCTATATATTTATATACATTTGTTAGATAAATACTTGATCTATTGCTTTCGAGCATCTGTCAAATATTCATGGATGTCACGTCCTGGCTGACTGCAAATCACAAACTTTACAACATTGATGACATTTTGTTTGCATATAAGAAGTTTGCACAAATTTATGCATGTTGCTCGGGTAGTGCACGCACACATGGATGCAAAAGACAGTTGAGCAATGGTGATGCACTAATACTTATGGTGCGCGCAATATATAATGATGCTTACGCACAAATTTACCACATTACCACAGTCCGTCCTTTTGGTACGCATATTGCATGATGAATAGCTGAGAGCACCCACAAAGCGTTGCCTCAGCTCGTCATCCTTCCTTTGGTAAGCTGCGTGTACCAGACGCTGGCATTTTCGGCAGTGTGTTGTGTGCGCTCTCGGCGATGTGGTTTGGCAAGCTGCCCCAGGCTTAATGCACGACTAGACTTAAAGGCCCAAAACATAGGATATATAAACCATACCTTAGATCACGCCCTTCAGTCACGTTGGCACATCCCTTCTTATCAATCTCAATGCAATTAGAAATCCAGGGCCATATATACCCTTCTAGTGACCCGGGACCTACCTTGTTGGTAACCTGATATCCAGTCCTCCGCGTGCATGCACTCCCCCCCCCCCCCCCCCCCTAAAACACACACATACAGTGTGTAACATACACATGATGGAAGCATGCATTTTAGCAATGCCTTCGCATGTGAATGTGCACTGATTGGGCAGGAGTGCTGTGGGCCGGTAAGGTTGAGGTGAAGGTAACGTACAGGGGGCGTCGGGCCACCCATCTCATGGCGCCTCACATGCGGCTACCGGGGTGAGCTGAGCCCCCCCCCCCCCTTCCCCCCGCTTCCGCCGTGCGTAGCTACCGGTAGAGCAGCGGGAGGGCGTGCCGCACCACCTGATCGACATCCTGCCACCGGATGCGGAGTTCCCTGCCGGCGACTTTTACGACCGCGGCAAGCAGGCAGTGGAGGACATCCTCAAGGCATGGCGCACCTTGCTGTGCCCCGCATTGCCCCCCCCCCCTCCCCCCCCCCCCCCCCCACCCCTCGCCTGACTCAGGCACCCCGCTGCCCCATGCCCAGCGTGCGGTCCTACAGCGCGGGAAGGTCCCCCTGGTGGTGGGCGGTACCAGCTTCTACCTGCAGTGGTTCATGTACGGCAAGGCGGACACCCCCAAGTCCACGCCGCAGGGCGAGCCAGCTGCTCGCGCATGGTTGGATACGCCCCCCCCCCCCCCCCCCCCCCCCACACACACACACCACAATCATCACCATCCGCACCGCCTTGATGGCCCTCCCTCCTCCCCCATTCATCCGGCCACCGCCAATCAGCATGTCGCCCCGTCCAGACCCACCCGCCGGTGGGTACCGAGGGGTGACGGCCATGCGCGCAATAACGCGGCTCAGCTGATGCGCTTCGTCGCCATGGCAGGAGTGCGCGGTGCTTGCGGGCGAGCTGGGGCGCGAGTGCACGCGGGACGAGGTGTTTGATTGCGGCGTGGCGATGGTGCGGGGCGCAGGTGAGGTGGTCGCCGCCCGGCCTGACCGTGCAGCGCCCATATCGCAGTTTCTATCAGGGAGACTCGCAGACCTTGGAGGCAGAAATATGAGCAATGCAAGAGCAGGTCCACGAGATTTAAGTGGGGCAGAGCTAATAAAAAAGTGCGAGGCTTCTCGAGATACGTTCATGCGATAAGGAATCATATGGCGGCGTCTCCATCTCCCGGGATTGAAACATAATTTCCGGGCATATAAGAGTCCGCACGTGGTCTAGATGATATGGGAAGGTTTCCGGGAGATGCATTGAATGGAGATGGGAACCAGTGGCGAGGCGCGTTTGGGCCATGCGAGCACTACTGCCGCAAACAATAACCACCCCCCCACTCCCATGGCGCGCCACTGCTCTCTCTCCCCCTCTCCCTCTCGCTCTCTTACATGCTATCGCGACTCTTTGGCATTAGGCGACGAGGCTTCAGCGCAGCGGCTAGAGGAGAGCCGCAATAGCTTCTACCGACTGATGCGGGTGCTGGAGGTGAGCCCAACTCCAATGTGGACCCCCCCCCCCACTTGCAAACACACACCTTCTCTTTTTCCAGCCCAATCACATGCACACCGCCGCTGCCCCCCCCTCCCCCCCCTCCCCCACCTGCCGACACAATACCGTAACTGGGTTGTGGGCGTGCGATGTACCGTCGGTGCTTACCCGCTCATTGAGATTTAACCATTGTGGGGCCGCATTTGCCAACATGTGAATCCACATTTGTGGGTGTGAGTAGGCCCGTTTGGCAGCAGGCTACGCCGGCCTTGCCACACGCGTAGAAGACATACATGGCAACGACTGCCATCGCGGCGCGCGCGGAACAAGAGGATACGAGGAAGCTGGTCGCGGGTCCATGTGGGTCCCAATTTCTCACGCAGGGTCTCCGCCAGCCGCAACGCCCGTGTGATCAACCGGGCGGGCACGTCGGTGCGGACCCTAGGCGGGTCTGGCTCGGCTTGCGATGCCGCGAGGCCCTTTCTCACCTTGCTGATGAAGTCGCCTTGCGCCACCGGCTCCGCGCCGTGGTCGCGGTAGCAACCGTTGATCGCGGAAAGGTAAGGTTGCAGACTGGCTGCCTTGACCGTCCCCCGCAAACCCTGCCACGCGATATAGCTCGCGACGGTTGCCGCGGTGCCACCCAGGGGCGGCACACCCTGCTCAGCGCAGAACTGTAGGAACGGGCGGATGGCACTGCCGTACGTACTGGCGGTAGTCTCTGCCCACGCCGACGCGTACAAATGAAGCGCCGTTTCTCCGAGTTGGTCGCTACCTAGTACTGAGCGCATGTACGGACGCATAGTAGCTGCCCACGGGTTCGTGCCGCTGGTCTGGATGTCCAACAGATATTTTGCCTGCGGCACGCGTGGCGCGCGCGCGGGCCTGACGACATGCGTAGCACCTCGTACCGGGAACAGCGCCAAGGTTGCGCTCACTGATCCGCGGCGCAGGTGCAGCCATGACGGTATGGCACCTTCTGCCTTTGCGCCAGCTTACCAGCTAGCGCAACGGCGTCGCACCTCTCGTAGGTGTGCAAGGTGTGTCCGGGCCCCCAGCCTTCGCCATAAGTCCGCATATGTGTATGGCGGCGCGCCCGCCCCGCGTACTCCCGTGTACCCACACCCCACCCCCCTCACCAACCATCCTGCCCCCCCCTCCTCCCTCGCCGCTCGACGCCCCCTGTCGCCACCCAGCCGTCCCTCGCAGCTGTAAATACATTTGCATTTGTGGGTGTGAGTAGGCCCACGGGCGTACTGTCCGCATCGAACAGGGTAGAATAGCGGGGTGGGTGGGTTGCGCTAGCTGGTAAGATGGCGCAAAGGCAGAAGGTGGACTCCCCTCGTGGTGCGGGTGCGTCATGTAGCAGGGCTGTCGCATGCTGTCGCTAGTGCCGCTGGACATCGGGAAGTCCAAGCGGTACGCGTATTGCGAGTATAGGTACTGGTAGCTAGCATTCAAACTAGAATCTTAACGTTACCAGTACCGGTGACAGAATAGCCCGGTGTAATCAAACCTCTATATTACCAATATGACCATTTAACCATTGTGGGGCCGCATTTGCCATCATGCCGCCCATGGGCGGGCAGCCTGTCGCTGGCGGCCCACCCCAAGGGGTAAGCCTGCCGAAGAGCTGCCACGATGCCGCACACGGCAGCGTAGTGGGATTTATGTAATTGAGCACGACGCTGGACAACTGCGCCCAACCGCCAAAGTGCTTGATCTTCTGCAGCACCACGCCGATGGCGTACGCCGCAGTGGCCGCGCGCTTGCGGAGAGAGTGTGACGTCCACACAAACCCGGGAGGCGGGTGCTCCTCCAACATATGTGCCACTAGCTGCAACGAGTCTATAACGGTGGCCGATGTCCACGATGCCGCCGGCTCGTCGTGGGTCACTGCCCACCGAGCTGCTGGCAGTCCGCGCTGACCGCAGTAAACTGCGCGTGCGGCATCAAAATGGAGCAGCAGGGCCGCAATCCGGGGATGCGCGCGCGCCGGAATCTGGCACTGTAACTTACCACCGTGAGATTCAGATGTGACATACGGGTGACGAAGCACTACTACTAGCGACTATTATTTATCCGTGAAGGCTGCTGCTGGTGCCGGCACGTACATCTTGTTACGTGCGAGTACATCCGAGTACATGGGAGCGCGAATCGCAGCCGTACGTATTTATAACGGTGGGGAATTTTGTGTACATTATAGCTAGTACTGCTGAACGGGCCTGCCAGCCGTCCGATCAAAGGTCATCAGATAGGTGGTTTGGCTGCCATGTTTTGCCAAAGAGTGCTCACGTTATATAAATATTCGCGAGGGGGAGGGGAGGGGGGGGGGCAGGCAGCGGTTTGCCGAAGAATGATTGAATTACAATATTCGAGACAGCTGCCATCGGGGAATGTGGCCGGGGGGGGGGGGGGGGGGGGGCGCGGAGGGGGGCTATTGCTTGTTCTTGCGTGCCCGGGGGACCCGCCGCTTCGACGACCTCGCTGCCTCCGCCTCCGCCTCCGCCTCGCTCCGCCTCCGACTCCGCGACCGTCAATTTCTTGCCTCGGCGCTTCTTCACATGCCTCTTCCGCTTCTTGTCAGCGTCCGACTGCTTCTTGTCGGCGGCGTTCATCCAGCACAGCTCCTTCTCAGTTAGGGGTGGGCGGGGCAGCGGCGCGTCCGGAGGGAGAACGGCGGCCGTCAGTGTCTTCACCACCCCGGGAGGCTGTGCCGTCGACGACGCCGCCATGAGCTTCCTTGCCTTGGCGTCGGGACGCCCCATGTGCCCAGACGCCCACAATAAGCCACAATCGTTTCGCCTCCAAGCGGCTGAGGCTGCGGCCTCCTCGGCCATAACAAGTTGCGCCGCTGGCACTGTGGAAGCTTTGGCGTTAAGGTGGGCCTTAAGGCGCTCCCGGACGAACCTGCGCGCGGCACAAGTTAGCCACGAGTGTGGGTGCGTGCTTATGTGGAGGGTGGAGTGCTTTGTTGCGTGCCCACCTTGTCACGCGTTTCCTCATGTCTTTCTAGTCCTCCTCGATGGCGGCGGCGCGGACACGCGAGACAACAAGGCCCGCCGCCCACTTTTGCCCGGGAGACGAGGTCTGCCATTGCGCTGTGAGCGGTGAAGGGGGGGGGGTGCGAGGTGGAGAAACTAACACCCAGTCGACGACCGCCTTCCGCAGCAGTCAACGACACAGCGGAGGCGAGGAGCAGCGCGCCACTACTATTTATATGCACGTATCGTCAAGAGCTAGTCGGTGCGGCATTGTGTCGGCGTAATTTTGCAATGTTTATTGTTGAAGCAGCACGGCGTAAAGAATACGCGGTTTCACCGAGTGAATCCGGGATAATATATGCGGTAGGGCGCGCGTGTATATGTGCGCGACGAATGTGCGCGGATGTGCGCACCGGTGTGCAGCAGCGGTGTGCACCGATGTGCACGAAGATGTGCACGAACATGTAGGGGCGGAGCGGGTGAGTGTCCGCCGATCCACCCAGCGCCGCAAATCCCCATGCGTGGGCACCCCCCTCCCCCCCTCCCCTAATTAAACCTGCCGCCATGTCAAACAATGTTAAATCCCCGAGCTCCTCGCTGACGAAGAAGCGACGACGAGGTTGCAAGCCTCCCTCGAGCGGTGGCTACCGGATGGTGGTACCTATGACCCCGTACACCTGGAGTTGTGGAGGCTTCTCGGACAAGACGCCGCGCATGCCTTGCTGAGAATGTTCCCTAATGAGGTCCCGACGCCAAACCCGGATCTGAACGCTCCCGGGCTGCTAGAGGTGGGTTTGTTGTCGCACATCGCACAAGACCTGGGTGGTTTCAGCGAAGGACGCGGCGGAGAGGAAGGGAGTACAAACGCCGTGGTTATGAGCATGGTGTTGAGCATGGTGTGTGTGCCCCTGACACCAACATGTCATTCTGCCCCCGGAAGACCTGAACGTTGCAGACCACACGCAAGTGAAGCCATATGACGGGGAAAATGCGGGCAAAGTCGACCCGTGGAAGCTGCGGCATTGGGCAAGGAGTGCGTCAGAGACCCGGGTCGGCAAAAAGCAGAGGCAGATGAAGAGGTGCCCCCCCCCCGCCCCCCCCCTTCAACCCTTGACTCGTGCATCGCTTATTCTGAGCGTGTGCCTTGCAGGAAGGCCTTGTTTGCCGCCTTGCTGGAATTGCGGCGCGCTTTTTTGTATGGTGCCGAGAAGGCCGGCGAGCTAGCACCAAGGTTATGGTCGTGGCCGGTGATCGCGTTGCTGTTCACCCCGGCGGATGCCTCCGCTCACATCACCCACGTTGATGGGTAGGCTCCAAATCTGCAGGCCATCATTGCATGCACGTGCCACTGCCGCCCCACTGAGGTGTACTGCGGGCCAGAAGTGAGCTTCAGAGATGCCGTGAAGCACATTCGGTACCCGGTGCGCCCCCCCCTCCCCCCCCCCCCCCCCCCGGCCGGTGGCGGGAGCGGGGGCGGGGGCGGGGACTGAGTGCCATCCATGTGTTGACATGAAAAGGGCCACGAGAATCACCGCCTCAAGGAGAGGACGCTGGCGGAGACAGATCCGGGAGCTGCCGACTTCATCATGAGCCACAAGAACTTGATGCAACTCCTGGAGGACTTGGAGCGTGGCATGGGTGTCCCCGAGGAGGACAAGCCCTACACGAAACAATACCATGGGTACATGTTTGGGTCGGACACGACGCACCGCGGGCCCGTGGGCGCCCCATTTGAGCTGCCCAGCGGCAACCCTTGTCCCAAGTCTCACGGGCGTGGCAATGTCCGCTTGTACGGGCAGGGGTACTTCCTGGGACTGCATGGCTGCGGCCGTGCGGACGACCCTACCCAATACACGCCATTTTTGGCAGCCTACAACGAGGCACTCTACCTACACATCACCCCCCGCAGTGATGTTGCGGAGAAACGCAATCACGAGTTGGCGGCGCAGTATGTGGCCCACTTTGGGGATCATGCTGTGTTGCTAAAGCATTTGTACAGTGAGGACTACGCCATCATCCATGCCAGCGTGAAGGAGCTGCGGCTTGCTGCTGAGGCTGTGGCCCATGTTGCTGCCGCTGCCTTCTCCATCCCGCCGTAGACGGTCGGGTCTGGCAGCACCGCCCTTGCTTGTAAGTAAGCGACAATGGATCATGTCATGCTCCGGTTGTACTCCTACACTTCCTCCACTTTGCGGGGAAGGGGGGGGGGTTCATGTCCTTATTACTTGCATCGGTGGACGTGCTTGATATGGAGGTCACCGGGCACATCGCGTGGTTCCGGAGTAGTACATGCGCGCCTCCTCATCTTGGTTGCAATCATCGCCCTAATCCAATGCAGGGGGAGTAGCGGGACGCTGTGACCCCCCCCCCCCTCCCCCCCCCCCCGGGGTATATGTAAACAAATATCCAGCCGTGCATGCGTCGCAACCGGTACCCAATGAGCGGGGTATGTGACAGTGGTTTCGGAGCAGTGTAAGCATTCCGTGGGTGCACAAGCACGTACGACTGGGAATGAGGCGGGGGTTGCGGGCGGGGTGCATTGGCGGTGCATAGAGTAGCGGGTTGCTGGGATTTTGGCCGCATCGGACGCCGTATTCCCATCCATCCGGCACGGAATGTCCGGTTTTCACACATTTGTGTGTGAATATAGTGTGAATATTACGCGTCTTCTACGCCGGGTGGATGGGCATCCGGCGTCCGATGCACCCCAATTATTTGCAGCACGCTACTCTACGCACCGCCAATGCACTCCGCCAGCCCCGCCGCCATCCGCGTCGGAACCGGTAGTAAGTATTGTTGTGTGCGCACATCGTGACAACATTACACGGCGGGAATTGCAATTACCGGTGGATAATGTGAAGGCATTTTCGAAATCGACGGAAAATGAGGCGGTGCTGGCGGAGTGCATTGGCGGTGCATAGAGTAGCGCGTTGCTGGGATTGTGGCTGCATCGGACGCCGTATTCCCATCTATCCGGCACGGAATGTCCGGTTTTCACACATTTGTGTGTGAATATAATGTGAATATTACGCGTCTTTTACGCCGGGTGGATGCATGGGCATCCGGCGTCCGACGCACCCCGAAACTCACCAACACGCTACTCTACGCACCGCCAATGCACTCCGCCAGCCCCGCCTCTTTCCGCGCGCGTCCTACGTTGCACTGTATACATTTATATATACATACGTACATGTAGTGCTCCGAAACCAGCCCACATGTCTTTTACGCCGGGTGGATGCATGGGCATCCGGCGTCCGATGCACCCCAATTATTTGCAGCACGCTACTCTATGCACCGCCAATGCACTCCGCCAGCCCCGCCGCCATCCGCGTCGGAACCGGTAGTAAGTATTGTTGTGTGCGCACATCGTTACACCATTACACGGCGGGAATTGCAATTACCGGTGGATAATGTGAAGGCATTTTCGAAATCGACGGAAAATGAGGCGGTGCTGGCGGAGTGCATTGGCGGTGCATAGAGTAGCGCGTTGCTGGGATTGTGGCTGCATCGGACGCCGTATTCCCATCTATCCGGCACGGAATGTCCGGTTTTCACACATTTGTGTGTGAATATAATGTGAATATTACGCGTCTTTTACGCCGGGTGGATGCATGGGCATCCGGCGTCCGACGCACCCCGAAACTCACCAACACGCTACTCTACGCACCGCCAATGCACTCCGCCAGCCCCGCCTCTTTCCGCGCGCGTCCTACGTTGCACTGTATACATTTATATATACATACGTACATGTAGTGCTCCGAAACCAGCCCACATGTCTTTTACGCCGGGTGGATGCATGGGCATCCGGCGTCCGATGCACCCCAATTATTTGCAGCACGCTACTCTATGCACCGCCAATGCACTCCGCCAGCCCCGCCGCCATCCGCGTCGGAACCGGTAGTAAGTATTGTTGTGTGCGCACATCGTTACACCATTACACGGCGGGAATTGCAATTACCGGTGGATAATGTGAAGGCATTTTCGAAATCGACGTAGAAT
>VCJN01002888.1:0-38203 GCA_006384855.1 Tetraselmis striata
GTGGCCTTCCGAGAAAGGTATTCGCGGGACGCCCGCTGCGAACTGGACGGCCACATCATCTTACCTTCATCATCTTTGTGCTACACCTGGCCCCGTCGTCACCACCTGGCCGACGCCACCGACCAACCCGGCATCAACGTACGGCACATTCCGGCGGATTCGTCGTTCCATATGAAGCCCCCCACGTACTTCACTGCGGAGTGACGCGGAAGCAAATGCACTATGAAGCAAGCCCATGGGGGGTAGCATCGAAGCCACCTCTCTACGGCACGGACGACTGGGGCTCTAAGGTGCTCGACCCCCTGACCACCTCACTCACGGCCAACACCTACGCCAACCATGAAGGCAAGATTCGCCTCTTTGCCGAATTCTGCATCGACGAGGAAGGCACCTCTCCGCTAGAGTGCACCGAGGCGGTGTGCGTCCGCTACCTCGCTCGCCTCACTCGCGGAGCACGGGAGCGTTGGCGCCGGCTCCATGCAGCCCTACTTCTCTGTCGTCAATACCTTCCTTGCGTCATACCGGTCGGAATGATGCCCCGGCCACCGGGCCAACCATCATGGACATGACGGGAGCGCTCCACCTCTGGCAGTCCGGCTGCTCGCCACCAGCAAGGAGCTTACCGCCCCCGTCAATCGACGCGCCCCCTTGCCGTGCGACGTCGTCATCACCGACCTCCTCGCCGACATGGCCGCTCTTCTCACATCTACCACCGACTACCACAGCAACATCCTTCGCGAGGGTGCTGCCTTGTGCTCAACGTTGATTCATGTTTTACTCCTTACTCGCAAGAGATTCCCTCGGGGTTCATGAGCTTGGTGGCGGCTGGAGAGCGCGTGCTCGCTGCCTCATCAAATGGCAAAGATTCGTCCGCCATCCCGTTGTTGAAGCTGCACATCACGTCCGTGGATCACCCTCCCACACACGTGCACGCGTAGCCCGGACTCTGAACCGTGCGCGCATCGCTCATCCATCCCGCCTCGTGCGGCATGCGGGCCGCTTTTCGGCCGCTCGTTGTTTTGATCTTTTAGGACTGCTTTTAGCGGTGGATTTCTTATCTTTGTAATTCACACCGGTAATGTACCGGTACCGCGCGCCACGAACTTCAGCGCCATATAATCTGTCGAGACACACTGATGCAGGCCAGCCTCGTCCGCCAGCGAAAGGCCTCGCGACTAAGAGGGATCCCCTCACAACTACCTGCCGGCGGCGCCGCCGGGTGCGGAGGAGATGGCTACCCGTACTGCTGTAATGGGTAGTCGCTAAGGAATACGCCCGCTGTAACGAGTCAAACATGGCAGCCCCTATCCCCACGTGATTGTACGAGTGCGACGATAGTGAAATAGTCGCACTGCCTGCTCCTACCCGAGCGCGAAACCTCGCAGATCAGCTAGAGGGAAGGTGCCGTCCACACCAACACCAGTCACTCGAAGCACGGGGATAAGGCAGAAGTTCCGCAGCGGAGCTGGCGAATGAACATTCTGACCGCCCAACGGTGCAGTGCCGTGGTTAGTTTCATAAGCGGTTGGCATCGTTGGGTACTGCAACGCCCTGCAGTCGGGAGGCAAGGCCCGGCAGCGCTGGCAGGCATCGGCAAGCCGGAGTAAGCCAGTAAGCCGCTCAAAACCGACGACAGGCGCAGGCTCAGCAGCTGCAGGCGGCCCTGCTCTCAGCTGAGCTGCGCTTGGGCTGCTCTGAACTTCGGCTTGCGTCAGTGAAATCTCAGAAGCGCAAGCGGTGACCTGAGGAACAGCTAGGAGGTGCCGTCTTGACGAGGAGGGTAGACACTCATCATGAACCGGCGGTGGCGCCACGCTACCACGAAACAGCACCTGCCGTCGCTGCCCTCCTACGGCCAGTTTGTGGCCGGCCTGCCGCCGCTGGCTGGCGGCGGCGCCGGCGCCGGCCTCGCGCGCCCGGCAGACGTGTACTCCGCGCTGTGCGCGCTGCATGCCAAGGGGCAGGCGCCCAGTGTGGTGGCAAGCAGCTGCGGGGGCTTCCACTATCTGCTCGCCAACACCGACTACGTCAATGCATCGGTTCGCCCCCCCCCCCCCCCCCCCCCCCCCCGCCCCCACACACACACTCTGATCACCCCCCCCCCCCCCCCCTGTCAACTCATCCCCATCATGCAATACCTCTCTTCTCTCTGCGCTCATCCCACTGAGCAAACGCGGATGCATGCTGGGTGCATGCAGGGCTCAGAGGCAAGAGAGATGGCGGTGCCAGTGAGTACCGCTGCCCCGACACTGTCCCTCAGTCGGCTGCATGCGCTCTTTCGCCGCCGCACCCACGGGGCAGCCCCACTTCCTGCTAGCGCTGGTGGACAGCGACGGCACCGTCACCACGCAGCGCCTGTTCCGCCACATCCAGGCGCCAGAGGAGGGCCGGAGTGGGGCGCCGGACGCGGACGCACCGCTACCTGCTCCTGCAGAGCCCGACTAGCAGTGCCCCGCCTGACTGCAGCCCTTGCCACATTGCCATTCAGCCGTTGCTGCGACCCGGCCCCCTGCCTCGTGTTGGTCCGCTTGCCCAACCTGACACGGCAACAGTCCTGAGCTACATCTGCTCTTAGCATCGGTATTCATGCGTAACTGGCGAGCAGAAGGAAAACAAAGACAGCACCATTAATCAAGCGCCCAGCCAGGCCCCCATGAAGCTGGTACCCCTATAATTGCTACTATATGCATGCCAGCAGATAGCCGGCTCACAGGCTCTTCTCCGCAGCCGCCAGCCGCTTCTCCACCTCGGCGCGCAGCGTGTCCGCGTCCTTGCGCGCTTGCTCCGTCTCCTGCAACGTGGTCATCACCATCTCCAGCGCGGCGTCCTTCTTCTTGGAGTACGCCGCCAGCTCCGTGTTCTGCGTCTTGAGCTCGTCCCGCTCCGTGCGCACGTTGAAAAAGTCGGACTCGAGCTGCGTCGTCTTGCTCTTCCATTCGGTGATGGCAATCGCCTCGTCCTCGATGATCTTATTGGCCTGCCGGAGCCACCACAAGTCCACAACCCAAGGGCTCAGCAAGTAGCACCGCTATGCTCTTGCCTGGCGTGTCGATGACCGTAACCTCCTGATTGGGCTCTTCATTTGGGCTCCTTCTATATCCAGAAAGGCGGCGGCCCTACCTTGAGCAGCTCCCGGTTGGCGGTGTCAATCTGCCCGTTGGCCTTTATTAGCTCGTTTGCAATACGCTCCCGCTCCGTCTTCTCCTCCTCCAGCTGTGGGCGGCCCAGTAGCAGCCCTCTCAGCACCACAGCCAATACCCCCCCCCCCTCTCTCTCTTTATATATTCATATCAAAGCGCGCCGTAAAGAATGGGCTGTTGCCGTGAGCTCAGTAGCATCAGCCTCGTCCACCGGGGCCGGCCCCCGCCGCTGGAAGCGCGGCCAATCAGCGCGTATATGAAGGCGAGCGAGAGCGCAGCAGCCACACACCTCGGCCTCCTTGCGTTTCAGCTCGTTGCGATACACCTCGACCTTCTTCAGAAACACCGACTCTTCGTAGTTGTGGATCACCTGCCGACGCGGAGGCGAGGCAGCGGTCGACGTCAGGCGCCGAGGCCGACGCTGCTATGTTAGTCACCGACAACCCCCCTTGCCCAGCCCACCCGGCACAGCAAATTTGGCACGGCACCTTTGTCAGCTCCGCCTCGCGGCGCGCCGAGTTAGAGGCGGACATGAAGTATATGTACACGCCTAGCACGGCAATCACGACGACGCCCATCGTGAGCAGGTTGCGCCGCCGCGCGGCGCTCTCCACGTCCGGGTTCACCATACTGACTGCCGATGAACAGTAGCCGCCGCTCCCGTCGACCAACCCGTCTATGCAGAGGGTTCTTCTCGATCTGGGTTCCTGCTGATGCCCTATTTCCGGGTGACTGCTGCTTGGTACCTTTGCGTCCACCGGGGTAAGTCTGCCTGAAAGGCCGCGGGCGCTACTCTGTCGACGCGCATCGCCTCCGCAGTAGCCGCGCGCCACGGCCACTTCGCCGCGTCTCGGCCGAAGCCCGGCCACGGCCCGCGGCATCTGGCCTGTGGCGCGCTGCTGATCGTCGATGGCGGATGCGCGGCGGGTACCGGTGCCTGTATACTGGTAGGTTGTTAAAATGGGACTATTTGTCAAAGTTCGACAGTTCATTCTCGGATTTATCTGCTGTCGTACGATGTGGTAGTTGAGGAAATTTCGTACGGGTCACACAACTACTATCGATAGTCTCGTACCGCACGCGCCAAAAGCAATGAACGGGTGTTTACGTTTTTTTTTTAACCATTGCTTACGTTTTAGGGTGCGTGTTTACGTTGGGCTGCAGTCCAGTTTCCAGTACTGCAGGCTGCAGTGCAGTACTGCAGGCTGCAGGCAGACTGCAGTGCAGGCTGCATTGCAGGCTGCAGTCAACAGGCTGCAAGACTGCAGGCTGCAGGCAGGCTGCAGTGCAGGCTGCAGTGCAGGCTGCATTCAACATGCGGAAGTATTATTGCAGGCTGCATTGCAAGCTGTAGTAACACTGAAACTGTTGATTATAGGGAAGGGCGGGACAGTGAAGGGCATATATTTGGGGCACTTTGGGTAGCTGCAATGTAGCCCCGTTTTGTGAAATACTGCAGGCTGTAGTGCAGAAGCTTAACTGCAGGCTGCAGTTTTTGCAGTATGCAGTGCAGTAGATACTGCAGTCCGACCCTAGTTTTTACCGACAGCTCTTCTTCACATCGGTGCCCCACGCGGTACAGCGAGCCGTTTGTAACCGGGTATAATCCTTATATTACAACAAAACAAAGCACAAGTTGGAAATTAATATGTCACTGGCCAATATTTAGTTGACGTGCATAATGCTTCGGAAATGTGCTGGTTGACCATAACGGAGCGTCGCCTACCCGGTAGGGCTATCCGCATCTTCATCGCTGGCTAAACGGCCGTCGTAGAGTAAAGTGACGTTGCAAGGGTTTCACTGTTGCCAGTCCTGCCTCGGGGGCGAAATAAAAGAGAAAATTAAGAAAGAACAAAACAAAAACACCAACATTTCAACTTGTACTTTCGGGGTGTGGCCCGAGCCACAGCGCTCCCCGTACGCGCGCACGCCCAGGCGCAGGTTCGATTCGCCGTCGGCACAATTCATCCTCGTAGTGAGGCGGGCCCGCTGCGCGCGCAACACGGTGCGCGGACTTATATAATTACATCTAGCGCGGACTTGACGGGCGCGAGTGCGGGTTCGGCTATTATTAAGTACCGCACAGTTTACAGCCACCACACCGTGACATTGTGAACTGCGCGCTTATATTGCGACTTTCGCGCATTTTAGTGCTGATGACCGGCAATTTTCGTTTTCCCGGTGCGCACACTAGCCGGCGGGTATCGCTCATTTTTGAAGCGCATTCGCCAAGCGCAGACATGGGCTCGCAGCGCATAATAAACCAAGTATGGTTTATATTCCGTGTAGGACATACAAATACCCTAGATAACCCTTGATTTACACCGCGTACATGCGATGAAACGCATTTGCATCTGGCAAGATGTAGCATTTCATCAATACTAGATGTAAATGCGTATGTGTCCACCATATGAAGTAACTTGACAGTTGAATCAGCGATGCGTCGATTTTTCAGAGAATTTTAAAAGAACGGGTTCTATATCACTGGCCTACATTTCCATGGATTGCATTGCCAGCGCTTTGAAGTACTAGCAGCGAGCGTTTGCATTGCCAGCGCTTTGAAGTACCAGAGTTTTTTTTTCCATTACCAGCAGCGAGCAGCGAGTAGCGAGTACCAGTACCAGCAGTACCAGCAGCGAGTAGCGAGTACCAATACTGTACCAGCAACGAGCGTTCGCATTGCCAGCGCTTTGAAGTACCAGAGTTTTTTCTTCCATTACCAGCACGCAACGAGTAGCGAGTACCAGTACTCATAGCCTCCCAACCGTGAGATCGTAATCGGACGGCTGTGTAATTAAGGACCGTGGGCGGGCGGGCGGGCGGGTGGGTGGATTATAGTACTAAGTAGTACATTCCAGTAGATAAGCGCTTTAGTCATGCACCTAAAGGCCCGATCCGCTGCACTGTACGGGTACCTGTCCGGCAATAAAGCTCAGCGCCGAAAAATCGACGCTTCGCTGGATTACATCATACGGCATGTATTGTGCGACTAGGGGAGGCTGCCTAGCTCGAGGGAAGATGAGTATGTGCCCAATCAAGGCAGCAATCATCGGGCTGCCTAGCAATCAGGGCAACGATAAGGGCCGCAATCGGATTGGCGACGTTTGTCGCGCAGCCAGCGCAGTCACGGATTAAGACCCGCCCGTTCAAAGACATTACGTTTTGGCGCCTAAAGTGGGATGGATAAATATTACCCATATTTGGTATTTCTAGCAATTCTTAGGGAAGTGTTTTCAATGTACTGCTTTGTTTTCTGGGTGCATATATTTCGCTCTATGCGTCCTCCTTCCGCGCTGAGAACCTTTGATAGTTGCATAGGCATTGAGGCGCATAGCTATATATTCACATTGTTCTGTTGATATATTGCCCTATTGCGGTGGAGTGTATCGTCAAAGCTGCGGACGCTTTAGAACCTCATTCCCCGCAGCTAGTCTTCAAATGTGTTCCACATATTCTCGATAGAGTTCAAATCTGGGGAGCACGGATGTGCGCGCACCACTTTGATGTGCGCGATTTTTTGCCATGTCAACTTTGTTATTTTTCCCCTATGCGGAGAGGCGCCGTCTTCAAGCATCGTGAACGACTGCGATTTTAGCGCATTTTATTGCTGACCGGCAATTTCCTTTTTTTTTTGGCGCGCACTACTAGCGGGCGGGTATCGCTTAATATTGAAGCGCATACTCCAAGAGTGGCCATGAGCTCGTGACGCAAGGTAACCTCAACATCACCCGGCATGTTTTCAGAGTAGGTCATCGAAAATACCCTATATAGCCCTAGATGTACACCGCGCACATGCAATGTTAGTAAAATAAACGCATTTACATCTGGCAAGATGTAGCATTAATTTCATCAACTATGCCACATGCGTAGCGACTATATGTCCGCCATACGCCATCGCATTTATTGTGCGACTACTAGGGGCGGCTATCTCGAGGAAAGATGGGTGTATATGCCCACAGGACAGCAGTCGGTTTCGCGACATGTGGCGTGCAGCCTGCGCACGGATTAAGACCACCCGTTACATTTGACGCATGTAGTAAAGTCGTACGGGTACGGGCATTCGATGATTTTATGCTGCCATATACTACTGCTGAGATCCTTTTGTCGCCCCCGGGACAGGATTGGCAACTTTTGCTGAGGGCTTTAGTCGCTATATTTTGGCGGTCCCTTCTCTGCAAAACTACGTGGCTGAGCAGTCGCCGGCGCTGAGTTTCATAAGTTTTATGTGGCTTGGGTGCGCTCGGTTCTGAGCGTGTGTTTGCTACGGCACTGTCCACGGCACTGTGGGCGAGCTTCTGTCCAATGGGGTATAGTCTTCCTTACCTTCCATGTGGTCCGGGAAGGGGAATCTCCTGGGGGGCTGGACGAGCTCGACTGATTGGTGAGTGGGTTCTCTTTGTGGGTCCCCCTTGGACAGTCTCGGTTCTCTTTAGGCTGTTTTTTGTGGAATGTTGTATAGCTAGGCGATTCTTATTATTGTCCGTTATCATTTGTTGTGTTACTACTTCTAGCACATGTAATCGGCGAGTTGGTTAGCTCGCTCCTACGAGCAAGGATAAATCCTCATGGGGTAACAGGTACTGTGTCTGTCAGACGACTATGAAATATATACAATCCTTAAAACTTCCTTGCTGCTGACGTTCCCTTGGCGACACAATGGCAGGTTTGATGGTGGCCTGTGAGCCAAGGGCCACGCTGGTTTTCTGCAGATGAAGGATGAGGCAAGAGACGATCAAGACCAAGAATCAGAAAAAATATAGTTACAGCTGCATGGATTAGTAAGTGGCAGTTGGATCCGTGAGGGAATCTAATTGACAGCAGACCTGGGACTGCGCCCGGGGCTGTCTAGAAATGAATTGCGTTTGCTAGAAACTAGGGGGGGGCAGCCGGGGCTGTTCCTTGCAGCAGCCAGTCATTTTAGCATCTCCCGCCCACCCGCTTCAGGGACTGCAGCGGCGTCTTCACAGGCACCGCTGTTTCTCAGTGGCGGGACATCCCCTAGACAGCAGCAGACAGTGAATGATGAAGGGTGATAGAGGGCATCCTGGAGCGAGTTATGTAGTTCCGCAGATAGGTAAAACGGGATCAGACCAGGACAGCCATTCGGTCACTGTCTGAAGGTCCGTAACAGTACAATAGAGCCTGGAAGGACATTTACAGCTCATGGAAACCTGAGAAGCTTGTTACAGGTACCAAGCATCGCTGTGCACTGCTGCCGACGATGTCATAGGAGCTGAAAGAGATTGGTAACCGCGAAACCCAGCAGGACTGAGATGCCAGTCCAGTTTGGCCCACACAGGTGGACGGCCTCCGGTATCATGGAGCTCGCTATCATTGTCAGCATGGCCCCGGCCGCAAAGCCTTGCACCCCAACCAGCACTCCGTCACTCAGAACGTTGCTGAGGGCAAAGCCCACCCCTGCGCCGATGCCGGTCATGATCATGATCGAGCTCCACATGCTGATGATCCGCAGCTTCCTCCAGCCGTACTTGTACATGTGCATCGAGGATGCCAGCGCCTCGGGAAAGTTGGAGAGGAAGAGGCCCAGGATGAGCGTGTATGGGATGATGTCCTTCAGGCTGAAATCTGCGGTGTGGGTGAGCAGCTCGCGAATGCGCTCCTGTGTGTGGAAGCCTGGGTGTGCGGTTTGCGGCATCCTATCAGGATGGGATCACTGCAGGGGAAAATGGAACCAGGGAAGGGACAGACCAGCAGATATAAAGGGTTGGGGGGGGGGGGGGGGGGGGGGGGGGGGGGGGCACCGATAACAACGCTCTCAGGAATTCCATCCAGCAGGATTCCCATGAACACGGCCAGCGGGGCAGTGCCAGCCGTTGCCCCGGACGCACGCCAAGAGGTCTCCACTGGCGCAGTGAGCGCGTCCGTGTCGATGCCCGCCATGCTAACGGCGCTCAGCGCCTTCTTCAGCTTGAACCGCTGCCCAGCTCCGGAGATGCCGGAGAGCTCCCCTGATGAGGAACTGCTAGCTATTGCCGAGCCAGCCTACGCGCAAATGATGTATCCTGTCACGTCATGCATGCAACACAGTTCAAGAAGTCTCTGGAATATGAGCAAGGGGATAGAAAGGGGGGGGGGGGGGTAGACCTGGGAATTGAACAGCATGCTGGTGGGCTCCATCATCGTCTGAGCAAGTCTGGTGTTGTGTGACATGCCAGCGTCAGTGCATGGCTTCGGCGGCGAGTCTCGGCGCCCTGTGAGGATGGAGTTGACCTGCTGCTCGATCACATCCTCGGGGTCCACCGGCACTAGGTCCCCCTCCTTGACCCAGTCAACAATGTCATCGAGCTCCACATCGTCCAGCAGGGACTTCCGCCGGCCGCCGTCATGGATGCTGCTGACAAGGGATGGTTCGGGGCGTGCAAGCTCCCGCATCTGGATCGCATCCATGTCGACCTGAACGTCAAAATAGAAAGAGCCATCATTGGGGCATCATAAGGCAGAGTACGCAGGCAGCCGAGCCCGCACTGGGGGAGGGCTGGCTTGCCATGTGGTGATGGCGCGCCACGTACCGACTGGTCGCCCGACACCATCATGTTGACGGGCGACAACTTGAGGGACAGGCGCTTGATGCTGGCGCCCGCCTCCTGCAGAGCGCTCTTTGTCTCCTTGATGTGTTCATAAAACCGGCCGCACATCTGCGAGCGTAATGCTGTCAGTGCCTGACCAGAGCCACCATCCACGGCCGGCCTGGACTGCGGCAAGGACCGGTGAGGAGTGAGGGCCGTGGGCACCTTCTCCCTGGCCTCCATGCGCATGTCGAACAGCTTGCGGTCCATCTCCATCGCGACGCACATCTTGGCATAGCTGCTCTTGAGCAGCAGATACCTCAGCTGCGGCTCCTCCTCCATCGTGCTGAGCACCCATGCTCGCGGCACAAACAGGCACTGAGGCGCACACCATGCAGGCAGCGTCGAGTCAGCCTGCAATGGTTCCTGTGCCCGCGCGAGACGGAGAAATTAACCGGCGAGATACTGCCCGGGATTTAGGCCTACTGATCAAACATTCGCCTGCTGGTGAAAAAATAATATAAGAAAGTTCCCGCCTTTCCAAAAAGTTTCGAAAAGGTTTCGGGCTTTTCGGTTTTCCAAAAGTTTCCAATATACTGCAGTCGCGCTGGTGCGGTGCCGCCCGGCAGTCGGCAGACCGCGCCCACAGCGGGTGTGAGGTACCCACTGGGACCCTGCGAGCAATGCTGAGTTGCCAGTATAACCAACGTAGCACTTCTCGGCATGGAACCAGTGGACCGATCGGGCGATGATGTTAACACTGCTGGAAAGGGCTGGATGACGCGGGAAATGCCTCTCCGTGCGCTCACGTGGTAACCATATCTATTAGTGACCTATTAGTAACCCCCAGTATTAATGCCCGGAAAGTAGCTTTTAAGAACGCCCCGCCAGGCGACCCCTAAAGTCTATACAACACACTTGCTTACTGACGCGTCGGCACCCTCACACCACATGAGCTCTGCGCTCACAGCAACTACATCGATGATGAACCCTGATGTCAGACATGGAGTGCTGCCGCCTTGGGTGCGACCATTCACCTCCACGTCCGATACCGCGATGGCTGTCTGCGGCTGCGGCCCGTTTGTCAGGATGCCGGTGCTGCCCAGCACGTCCCCGGCGCCAGCGATCCAGAACGGCTGCCCGGGCTCGTTCTGCAGCTCCACCGTGCCCTTGCGGATGAACATCAGCCGGTCGCTGCACTCCCCCTGGTCAGGAAGAACGGGGAGGCAGCAGCAGTCAGGCCTGCCGGATGCGGCCTGAGGTATGCATCCAGGGTGATGATGGGGAAAGCCATTGAAATGGGGGGGGGGGGGGGGGGGCTTTGCCTTGCAGTAGAGCACGTCGTTCTCGTGAAACACGAGCGGCTTCAGCATGCGCACCAGCTCCAGCTGCCTTGGCGCTGACAGCACCCCAAAGAGGCTGGACGACTGCAGCGTGCGGAACTTCTTGGCCTCCACGGTGGCTTTGGTCCCGCGCTGGACACCATAGTAGCGAGCCTGGCCGTACCACTTGCGCAGCTCGCCGCCCTTGCGCGTAATGAGCTGGTCCAGCAGGATGAAGCATGTTCCACCCAGCATCGCGCTGAGAACAAGCACCGCCAGCTGCACCTGCATGCCGCAGAAACACCGCCGCACTCAGATCAGCGCAAGGCTGAATTACATTATCATCCCAATACCCAAATATATATCTAGTGCGTCAGGGATATCTGTATGACTCCGCCATATCATACATTTGTGTCTGATCCGGTCAACACTCAACTAGGCGCATTAATGTTACCATGGTAGGAGGTTACCGGCGGCGCCGAATTACATAACGATACTGTAACGGGGGGACCTACCCAACCGCCCCACACGCAAACATCAGCCGGCAGCACCAGGCAGAAGTCGATTCACACACGTCCCCGGGCCATGGGGGCCCGGTCAACTATGCTGCAAGGGGTATGTAGGGGGTGGCCGGAGGAGCGGGGGCGGTGGCTGGGCGGTCCGGGCTTTTTGGGCGGCGGATGGCGGCGGCGGTGGCGGGTGTTTGGCGGTGCTTCTGCAGTCGTGCGAGTAGGCACTGACATTCCTGTCTACCGTCACCCCACTCATCTGCGCCCGAGATCAGCGGCGAGGGTCGGCACACGCAAGCCTACACTCGGCAGGTCATGAGAGAGGTTGGCGGGGCGGGGGGGGGGGGGGGGATGCTAGAAGAGTAGCGGGTCACGCCCCCGCGCAGCCATTCTTCCCCGGAATCCTCGGTCGCTTATCGGTGGGCGGTCCCCCCCCCCCCCCCCCCCTCGAATCCACCTCGGCCATATCAGCTAGAGCCGTGCCACACCGCAGCGTCCACCGTTATTACCCTCCGCTGGGTTGGGTGGCCGCAAGCAGCGTCACGGTGCCAGCGCCGCCCTCACTGCTGCAAATGCTGGTGGGGTGGTGCCAAAGGGACCCGCGGCCCGCTGACGTCATTCCGGGGGGGGGGGGGGGGGGGGGGGGGGGGAGTAGGGATCCCTAAAAAGCCCCAAAGACACAGCGACTGTTGTGTGGGTGAGGTGGTGGTCTGTTTACTTTTGAATCCAAAATCCCACTTTTGGCGGTCGACCACCCCCCAAATGACCATGGGCGTGGAACAGGAAGCTGTGTTGGAAGCTCTGTGACCGGTGAAATAAATATACAATATATACAATGCTCCATACGCATGCTAACCCATGGCCTCTGTGGGCCCTTATATTTGGATGCGTGATTGGTCATACGAATGTGGTACTTATCACATAAATATCTCCGATGCATCAGTATTCAAATAAATCAGCCAGAAAACGATTGACTCACACGAATAAATCCTTGACAATCCTTAGCCGGATGTCGCCTCCAGGAGTTCCTGTCTCTTGAGGTCTCCCCACCCTTCCGCGATGGTCAGCTGCAAGAACCTCTGCGGCCGCACTGGCCCCATCCTGGTCGCAAGAGGTGATAGGCGGGGCAGCGCGTTACCCGATACGTTTGCCTCTCATCCGCCGGCAGGGAATGGTCCGCTGCGCCCAGCGAAATGGGCGCCACCATCGTCACCGACAGCGCGGCCAGCAAGGCGCCTGCGCCGCGCCAATCAAACATGCGAGCAGTTCGTTCAGCCAAGCAGAGGGACCTCAGCGCGCGGCGGGCTCTGCAGGATTTGTCGTCGAACGTGCCGGGCTCGAGGGGAAGGGAAGGGGGGGTGAAGGGGGGGAGGGGGGGGGCTCACCTCCGCCGAAAGCCTCCATCACGCCCGTCACAAGCGAGTTGGGTTGCCACTGCAGCCCTAGGACACTGCCGAGAGGCAGAGACGCCGCCGAGAGGAAGCCCACGAAAACGCACATCCCGAGGTACGCCCAGGAGAAGGGGAGTTCGTCTCCATTCCCGAGGCTGCTACCCGTCATAACGACGCCTAGTAGGCTGCGGGCTGTGCCACGACGAGTCGACGACTGGGCGATATCCCGGGAGGATAACCAAGGCTATTCTCCATCCAGCGTCTGTCGGAGCAGGGCAGACCGCTTATGTCGACGCGCCAAGGCGGGTGACTTCGGCGACGCACGGACGTGCCCGGCGGGCGACTGGCGGCGACAGTCTGACAAAACAGGGACAGTACAGGTCTCTCAGCAAACGAAACGTTGCGGTTGGTGGGTGCCCAGGCGGCGCCTTGGTGAGGTGGTGCGTGCCGACGATGAACCCTAGAGCAGGGTACTTTTTCTTTCGTTCTTTTACCGGCCTGCTGCCCTTTGGTCCCGGGCTGGTCCTAAATCCTTAGAGTACTGCGATATGGTTTTTTCCCAGGAGGGTGTCGGCGCGGACGAGGAGCAGCAGCTAATTGGCCGGATGTAGTCGCCTTTCACCGCGAGGCCATACACGGTCGCCAAGGCGTTGCCGGAGCCGAGGCAGGTGAAAGCCCTGGTTGCCTTTTCGCGGTAGCTACCGACTGGTGACATGCCGCACTGATGGGGATTTGCATCACCTGCTGCCTCACTAGCGAGCTGCCTCACTTGCGCTGCCTCAATCGGGAGCTGCCTCACTTGCCTCACACGCTTTGACGTCTTGCTGCTGCCTCACTTGCTGCCATCACCTGCTGCCTCACTGCCTCACTTGCCATCTGCATCGCTTCCGCTACCGCTATCACTTGCTGCTTACATACTACCCGTACTCGCCCTGATATCTGGCGAGCGGGTCATCGTCAGCAGCATCAAGACGACGTCAAAGCGTCGTCTGAAGATGACGCGTCGGTGCTGGCTCACACGCGTGTATCTCATCCGGTAGTTGATTATGTCCCATTATCTCCGGTATACCTCCGGAAATATACCGGGAGTATTCCGTGTTATTACGGTTAGTACCTGGAGTACTTAATTAAAAAAGTATATAATCCCTAGTATATAATTATTATGGTTGCCGTCATCGGTAAGAACGAGCAGACGACAGCTACCTGCTGGCTTGGAGCTGGCCCAACTCCTCGCCCTACAGCAGGCCACAAGGTCGCTACACGCCCTACGCGCAACAAGACGGGAGGCGAGGATTAACTGCGGCTACTGAGCGCCATATGCACCGTGTGCTCGGCTCTGAAACAAGTGTAGAAACCCCTCTTTAGGCCGGCCCCGTCAGCAGTTGTTCGATAGGTGAGCTGCCCAAAGGAGCTGATGGGCCCCCTATATTATCAATTATGGTGGCCGTACTCCTGGTTCGAGGATGAGGATCAGAAGTCGACCACGCGTCGCCTTGCTGAAGCTCGTACTCGTAGCTCCTGAACGTAACTGAGATTGAGTTATTTACCCACACGCTCCGGACCGCGCCGTCCGAGCACTGAAAGTTATTGCTGCCTCCGACATAAAGAATCGCCAGGCTTGGGTCGTCGATACGCAGTATGCTGCCGCCAGCCAACACGGTCGCTGTAAGTGAGTCGGCCGACCTGTGGCCGGAAACCGCGCCCCTCAGCTCCGCACTGCCTACTGCGGCAGGGGCGATATGCCTCCCTGACAACACGGCCGTCGTAGTGCATGTTCGGTCCGAGAAGCGCAAACTGGCATCTCCCGGGCTTCCACCGCTACGATGACGCCATCCCCGGCAGCGACGAGGAGTGGGAAGCGCGAGTGAACGACGTGCTGATCAACATGGACCTGCTCGCCCTGGCGTTTGCTGTGATCAAAGACGACTTCTCGGAACGCTTTGCGGCCCATCTCGCCACCTTCCGGCCGTTCGAGAACGAGCCGGGTTTTTTTGGGACCCTGGAGGCCAGCGCGGCGAGCCTCTTTAGCGCTCTCACGTCCTCCACTACGGGCATAATAAGCGACGAAGAACGCTTTGAGAAAGGCGTGCTGGCGGGCATCGTGCTCATGCTGATGCACCCCTGGGATGCCGCTCTCCACGGAGCCATACTACGCGCGATTTTCACTACGGTGCGCGGCATCCGGAGTAGCACGGGCCGGAGAACCACAGCGAGTACGTCGGTATGACGGCTTGCTAATCCCGGAAGCTCCAAGAAGTCTTCGAGGAGAGGCAGGAAGGCAACCGCTTTGCCTTCGCCAACACCAAAAAAATGCTACATTGTGAACTCGACACCTGCTGCGCTCCGACGGCGGGGTTGGATGGAGACCTCGTGGGATGTGGGCACGGGGAAGCTGCGCCTCCGAGAACGGCCCTCTGATGATATCAGCGACTTCCTGCTTAAGAACGCAGGTGGTCCGGGCGTCGCGCCCTGCACCTGGGGGCACTTAATGATGAACAACTACATTGATGGAGACCCAAGTGGCACGTCGTGAGACCGAAATTTGTCGAGCATGTCCATGCTGGACTCCACACGGGAAGGCATGTTGGCATGCGCGAAGAAGCCGGGGACAAGCAAGGTTCTCTCGTACTAGGCACAGACTACCCAAGACAAGATGTCGTCATCAATAAATGTATCGCCCTTCCAGCTCTTACAGTTTCCAGCACAAAAACCCATATGACCTCCGCCCTCCACCACCCTCGCCGCACTCTCCCGTACCTACTTCCACTTCTCCGCCCCATATCACATCTTGTGTGCCATCATGCGGCCCATGCCGAAGTTGTGTCGTACCTACTAAGCGCCCATACTCTCTGCTCTGCTGCTATCCAACAACAAGGACGTCCGCAAGAGTGTGCGCTCTCAACGCCGTAACGGAGCTAAGGGGTGCTGCCGATGTGCGGGTAGCAGGTTGGCTGCCCCCCCCCCCCCCCAACCGCGCTTTCTTCGGCAGCGGGTGAACCACACAAACCCACGGCTCATCACGCCGTAGACGCCAGCACTGAAGGCACCGACACAGCTCACGCCTACAAGCGTCAAGCGGGGTGGCACCCGCAGCTCACCCCGAGGAGCATGGCTGTCATGGAGCGGCAGCAGCCGCCAGCCCTCCCCTCGTCGCTGAAGCCAGCCACGTGGCAGCGCTGGGGCCTCGCTGCCGACGATGACCCTTGCTGTCTCGAGACATTCGCCTCCTCCGGAGAAGCGGCTAGGCTGTCGGACTGCAGGCATGCGGGCATGCTGCCTTTGTCTGCGCTTCTGGCTGGCCAAGCAACCACGTGGGAGACCACTGGGGTGCTTTCTGTGCCGCCGCACCTACCCCCACATTAAGGCCAACGGCGCGCTGAGGTGATCGCAGCCAACAAGGCCTACTCCGACTGACACCAACTTCAGGCTGGCTTCACTTGTAATACTGGAAGCGTCAACTGAATTATGTATTTCGTTGTGTTCGTCCCGAGCGCTCGACATCCATACATGGTAGAGATCGAGCTGAATACATGCGCTGTGGTACAACGTATATAGTATTTTTAGAGTGTGCGGGTATCGGTCCGCGCGCCCGCTCACGAGCTCTTCATAAGAACGTGGCCTGATATCATACGTCAGGTTTACATTATTTGTATCAGCCGCCCGGTACCGGGGAGGGGGGGGGGGGGGGTACAGTACTCGGCACAACCTTGCATGGTGGCGGTTGTAACAAATTAAATAATGTGTGATTACATGTGCTAGCTGCAACATTCAAGAAATTCACACAGAATTCCAGAAGGAAATCCAGCTACGGGCCACCAGAGGCGGGAACCACCGTGGCAACCACCGACCAGGCATTGCTAGTCGCCGCTCCACGCAGAGGGACGCTCTTCCCAGCACAACATCCCGGACCACTCCACTAGCGGCACTAGGCCGAATGTGAGGTGGAGGTGCCGACATGACAAGAAAGGAGAGGGCGCTCAATGAACAGCGAACGGAGAGTTGACCGGACCAGCAACGACATAAGACGTTGGTGTCCAGCTCGCTCTGCTCCTCCGCGGCAGTGGCAGCACGGGTGGGGCCAAGACTACCAAGATGCCACCCGTGCACGAGCCCCGCCTCAATCCCCAGCTAGGGGAGGAGGCGGAGGGAGGGCTCGCGATTCGGAGGGCCGAGGACGGTCGTCGTGTCCACCCAGGCAGCAAGTGGTTGGGGGATCCTTTTGTACTAAATCCAACCGTGCATCACGGGGCCCATTAAGCCGCCCTTGGGCGGTGACCTCGGCCATGAGCGTGGGCAGGCGGCTGCCGCGCGTCGGGCAATCCGGCTCTGGTGTGCTACACAAGATCGGAGAGCATACGGCCAGCGGTGCAAGGGGGTGTTTTCCCCGCCGTCACCTCCGAACTCCGAGGACATCTGGGGACACCGCTGGCAGCAGCTCAAGGCGGGGGCTGATCTCAGCAGCGCGACGGCCGAGCGGCCTCGTTGCTTGATCGTGGCCGGTGGCGCGCAGCGCTGAAGCAAGCTCCGACTAGTGGGGGAGAATTAGTGGCAGGAACATGCGCATAACTATGCGGCGCGGTAACGTGATCATGGGATTCTGCGGGGATAGCGAGTACATGCTTGCGCCCGTGTACGAGCGTAATGACCCCCCGTATGACTCACGTGTACCGTACCACTGATGCAAAATTAGTGCATGTACTGCAACATAGCCACGTGCCTGGCCTATCGAGGCCCACCGTACGGGCTTTAATTAAGCGGACCCTATGCAGTTGATCAGGGGCAGGCCCTTCGCTGATGCTTGGTAAAGACAACTTGCCAAGACCAAAACTTGATCCACTTGTTACAAATTTCAAATTATCAGTCTCACAAATATACCATGAAAACTGTAAAGTATCCTACTGATGGGAATCAATGTTCGCATTCCTGTCAATGCACCGGCGCATGTGCTGTATAAGTAAATATGCACGAATGCAGGCGACACCGCCCATGGAACTATCAAACTACCTTCTTACCGTCCCTCCGGCGACTGGGGGAGAGCCAAGCCACAGGCAACGGAATGGATAGGCCCAAGAAGGTCCACTTGGCCTTCAGAGGGTGGCACACTACGCACTTTCTTTTGTGGATCCTACCGCTGGTTTGTGCCGCCGGGCCGTTTGGCATGTTTGGCATCAAAGACTAGTCAGGGACACAGTTGTAAGATATTTCAATTTAAGGTCCACGGGACATTGTGATCGGCGTGCCATGCCGGTGATAATACACAAACTCGTGGACGCAAGAAACAGACGGAGGCACAGATACCACAGATACACATTGCATGCCAACTGATGCCTCAAGGCCGCGTCGAGGACCATACAGCGACCGCAATGGCCCGCGTCGCAGACGTACCGTAGCAAATCGTATTTCAACCATCATCCGTCCTGACAGTGCACTGCATCGAGGCCCAGCTGTCGCCAACCCCTTGCCCATCGCGGTCAGCTCCGCCGCATTTTCCGCCCGCCACCGCCACTGCCTTGCCCCCAAGCTCGCCGGCGACCAGGGCGCCTACATGCGTGCAACGCCCTGGCGGGCCTGGTCACTGCTCTGGAACCAGCCACTCTCCCTGCTCCACGCTCCCTCCCACAGTCCCCGGCTCGCAGCGGGACCCGCACATGGCGGGTCGGTAGGGGCGCCGCGCACAACAGGGTGCATGTGCACTCAAAGGCCGGCACCCCCTTTGGCCGTCATGGCACTGAGCGGATGCCGTCCGGCGGCTCCGCTCCTAACTGCTCAGCCTGCAGAGCCGTCATGATCACCACCACCACGCTGCCTTTCGCATCCCCAGGATGGCGCTGCCCTTCCTCCCCGCCCTTCTCCCCCCCTGCCACCAGTGCCGCCCCTGTATCTTAGTGGTACGAGCACCGCGCTACGCACGCGCCGCGGGCACCGCATCGCGCCAGCCATGTAGGCGTTCGGCGCTCCGGGCCTGCTCACTTCTCCGTGACCAGACACTCTCCCGGATATGGGCTTCTGCCTCCCAACCCCGGCTCATGCCGGGACGTGCGACATGGACCAGCACGTCGGTTGCAGGGAGGTTGCGCATGACACCCCCCCCCCCCCCCCCCCCCGCCCCCCCCCGGCCCTTCTCCCCCCTACCCCAAGTGCCGCCCCTATATCCCTGCCTCGCGCGGTCCGCCCCGTGACGATGGCCCCAAGCTCCGCTTGCCACCTCAGGCTGGCCCACGGGGACTTTCAGCAACGGAAGGCGCCGGAGTGAGACGAGGACGTGGCTCCCCGCGGGTCCCCCTCAGCGTGACCGGCCATGCGCACGAGTCATAGGCCCGGGCCGCGGCCGCGGATTTGCCAGACGGCCTCCACCCGGTCGCCGCGCGTCGCCACGATCCAGTCGTACAGGTTCACGGTCGGGTCGCAGTGCCCCGGCATGAGCTTGAGCACCGCCCCCACAGGCGGCAGCTCCGTCGGGACCTGCCACACCTCCGGCCACAGCAGCACGCCGTGCTCGTCCCCGCCCCCCCTGTACTCCACCGTCACGCCGCCGGTCTGCGCTTCCGGCACCAGCGGCGGGCCGGAGTCCAGGCTGACGGCCTTGGTGCCGGCGTCCAGCACCGCCCGGCCGTGAGCCTCGTTCCGGCTCATCACGGACGCCAGCACCCACAAGCTCTGCTCCCACTCCCCACCCGCGCTGCCATCCGGCCGGAGGTTACGCGCGTAGTCCGCGTCCCCAAAGCAGAAGGAGCCTGTCGGGCCAGCGGGCCAGCGGCGTCAGCAACTCAGCTCGAGGCGCACCGCACGGCAGTCCGCCGTCCCCCTCCAGTCCCCTCATGTGGGGCGGCCGCAGCGTCCGGGGTCGCACCCGGCTGGACCTCGGTGAAGACCCCCGAGGCGGCGTGCTCCTCAAAGGTGCCGGTGCCTGCGCCGGTGATGCTCGCCAGCGGAAGGCTGCGCGCGGTGAGGCAGTCCACAAACCTCTGCAATGAGAGAGGGGGAGGAGGGAGGAGGAGGCCACAGTCATCAGAGACCGCGTTTTAAAGACTGACATTATAACGTAAATCATATAGTTCATTATTGATTTATCAGTATTACCGTGCAAACACAAACGGTCTGCAGATAAGTGACGTTTTCGACCCCCCGCGAAGAGGGGGAAACTTTTATAACGGATAAACGGAAGTCAGAATATAGCACAAATACAGCACGAATACTTCGACGCAAAGCGGTAAAACAATCAATTCTTTTTTGGTCCAACAGACCGCATTCAATTCTGCGGTATACACGTGCCGTCGCACCCCTGGGAACCCTTATCAAAAACCTCAAGTTGCGCTGGTAAAAATGACATTCGCTGTAGTTTCACTGTGGGTTCATCTACATTTGACCCCTGGCAGGCAGGGCGGGTGCTTATTCGGAGTGGCCTTATAACCGCGCCCACACCCTTAGGTACTTGCTATCGTTCGTATATTTCAGGTAGGATCTGTATTAGGAAAACGCCCACCAGCCAGCAACCAGCCCGGCCGCCAACGAGTCACGGTCAGCACGCCGCCGCTTTCGCGCCGCTCACCCGGGTGCGGTCAGCGACCGCCGCCACGGCGCCGGCACGATCCCGGGCGCCGCGCACGTGCTGGATGCCGCCGTGGTAGGCCTGGATGCCGCCAAAGGTCACGCCGGGCGCCGCCAGGATCGCCTCCGCCAGCCGCAGGGCGTCCTCAGGCTCGTCCACGCCGCACCGGTCCTGCACGCCGCCCGGGAAGGAGTCCAACCATCAGCGGCGTCAGCGGGCAGCGCCACTCACTGCGACTGCCGAGGATTCAGGAAATGTTTCACTTCAACAGGTTACTGCGGAGGTTACGCACTGCTTCCTCATACTCAGTACAACGTGGTTGTCATTACTTGACATTGGGAGGCTGACAGGCTACAGAGGCTGACAGAAATGCACACAGGTGCCGGCGCCATAGCAGGATCATCTCTTGTCAAGAACAACTTTTTGCCTTTCAGAGCTCAAACGTAAGTCAGCCGATGAGTGATGAGGAGCTTCACGTATACAAGCCCTCGTTCGGAGGGCTTTTTCTCACATTACTATCGAGCAACGACAACAAGAACGGAGTTCTTTCCGAAGAATTGAAAACCGCACCGAGAAAACAGGGACGTAATCAAGGTGTAAGATCAGCCCCACAAACAAAGAAACGCACGCACGGTGGCGCGGACACCCGTAGGCGCATACTCACGCAAGCGTGTCCGGGCTAGGGGTCTGCCAGGGCGAGGCTGTCCAAAGCAGCGCCAACCTGGCCGACGTTGCAGTCCACCAGCAGCTCGATCTCGGCCCCAGCCCTGGCCGCGGCCTCAGATACCGCCGCCACGTTGCCTAGGTCGTCTACACAGAGGGACAGCTTGGCGCCGCCTGCGGCCATGGCTGCCAGGCGCGAGATCTTGGGCGGGCTGACGAGCTCGTTGCTGAGCAGGATGTCGGTGACGCCGCCCTCCACCATGGCCTCCACCTCGGCCAGCTGTGAGGAGTCAGACATTGACATGGGGTAATCTTTCAATGGCGATGGATCGAATGAGAGGAGGAGGGAGGACGGGGACAGTGCGGAGGCTGTTGGCCAGGGCGAGGCCACGTTGGCCGGTCACCTTTTGGCAGCAGACGCCAGTGGCGCCCAGGAGCTCCATCTGCAGCTTGGCAATCTCGGCGCACTTGTGGGCCTTGCAGTGCGGGCGGATGCTCACCGTGGGATACGCCTCCATCCTGCGCAGGCGGGGGAGAAGTCCAGATGGAGGAGGTATAACACCGCAACGGCATGTGGAGAGAGGGATAGAGGGATGGATGGATGGGTGCATGCGATCCAGCTCTGGCGGGGATGACTTCTTGCAAGCCGAGGGAAGTCCGAAGTACATGGTGCGGGGAGTGGCAACAGGTGAGGAAGAGAACAGAGGGATGGATGGTGTACTGAGGGGGTAATCGGCGAGGCGGGGGAAGGTGGGGATTGCAAGGGGTTACTCCCGCCTGTAAGGGAATCTTACACATGAAACCTCCGATGGAAGGAGAGGGAGGCTGAGGGCACCCTACCTGTGTTTGAGGCTGCGGCAATTAGCCTCCAGGGCGTCGAGGTCGACCAGCAGCGCTGGCGTCTCCACCTCCGCCACGTCCGCTCCCACAAAGGCCGGCGGCCTCTCAGCCGACAGCGAGGCGCAGCGCACCGCGTGCTGCTCCTTGTGGGGCCGCGACAGCAGCGCGCCCTTCCAGGGCGGGGGCCCGGCAGCAGGAGCGACCGCGGTCCCCCGCCTGCCACACAGCCGCGCAGCACCCGCCGACAGGAAGCGAGCCATGATTGCCAGTGCTCCCCGGCGACTCCTGGTTGGCCGGGGTGAGACGAGAACCTCTACGGCGGAGCTTCTTCGCCGTGCCCGTGACACGTGGTCGGCGCTGTCGCAGTAACAATTTGCTGTTGTTGCCGCTGCTGAGCCCGGAGCCCTATCGACCAGTTGGTGGAACAGTGGGCGGATGATCGACGAACAGCTGGTGATATCAGGGTGCGCAAATGCTGAACGGCAGGGCTGTCGGCGCGCCGCGACCACGGATGCGCGACTGGGCACTGGTAGCGACCAGGGTTGGGCATAAGGCATAAGTTATTCCGGGAAACTTATGTTATGACATAACATAAGTGGTTATGAGGAAGTCCCATCGAAAATCGGCATAAGTCCCAGGCATAAGTGCCCGGCATAAGTGCCGATAAAACCCGCAGTTAGCTCCCCCGCAGACTGCGTACTGCTCGTAGATACAGTACCTATGTACGAGGTGTTACTGTACGAGGCGATAGTACGAAATTATAAGTAATATACTCGTGATGCCGGCACACAGACGACCGTCGCAGAGGCAATCTTCCCGCCGGATCGCTATCCAGCACCTTGCCAGCAGGCGCACAGGCGCCCGCCATGACCACACCAACACCCCCAACGGGCAAGGACGAGGCAACGTTGACGGGCTCCGCCATGTCTACATGCGCTTGGAGGTCCGTACTGTCGCGCCATACTGCGGTTCGCAGCGAGATTTGCTCCGGTACGGGCGATGGCGGCTCCTCACCCGCCGCTATTGAGCAGACATCCGCCGCCGCACCACCCGTTGCGGCTGCTGCCACCACCACCGCCCCAACAGCCGACGATTATTCGAACTTCCCGGCTTCCGATAAGGCTGAACGCGGCGCTTCGGACACACGAACTGCTGAGGGCATTCGCCTCGCGCGCGCACGGATTGAGCTAGTGAAGAAGAATCTTAAGGCGTCATGGGGATCGCACGCGACCCGCAGGAAGTCGCCTTACTGGGGCTTGTTCGTCGACAACTCTTCCCGGGAGGCTGACGACTGCGAGATTGTGGATGGCTCGTCCGCTGGAGAGGCAATATGCTGTATTTTGTGCTTCGGCTCGAAAACCAACCAGCTGCACCCGAAGTTTCCGAGAGAGGGGCCCTTCTGTGCGACTGTGGAGGAGCTGAACGCCAAGACGTGGGCTGAGCCGATGGCTGAGCTGGCTTTATCGTAACGGTTCCAAGCTGTTCCCCAAGTACGAGCTGACATACAAAGGTCGCGGCGGTGGCGGTGTATTTCGGCCACTTCCTCACTTCTTATGCCATAAATTATGGCATAATTATGTTATGAGCATAATTATTCAAAAATTATGTCATAACATAAGGCATAATTCCGCTTATGCCGGATCATAACATAATTATGTACTTATGTCATAAGTACTTATGTTATGGCATAAGCGACCCAGGGGTCACTAATGCCCAACCCTGGTAGCGACTACTGTCCTGCCGAGGTGGGACTTCTGTGGAGCATTTCCGTCTGCTGCGTGCATTTTAAATTATGTAACGTTATTACCGCGTGATACCAACGAGCATACGTCGTATTTAGCAGTCATCGTCTGATGCATATATCTCAGGCACCTTTAGGTACCGGTACTCATCTGCGCTGAACGAATTCCTGTCTGCAGCAGCAGCCGGCTCACCGTCGGTTCATCGGCAAGTCATCCCTACTATGTCCTAAAGGCGAGGGCGCAAATTGCCACACCGCCGGAATAATGATTTGCTATCCTCGTCAGCCTCGTCAGGCGCACGGGGTATCGTCATAGCCACCGTCTTCAGCGACATCAATACGCAAGTGGGTCGTGCGTCGAGGGCCGAGTTGTTCTTCGCCCAGCGTTTCACATCACGTCCTCGTACGTAAGGGACCTGCTAGGCCCGCAGTCGAGCGCCCTTCAACCTGCTACCGTCCGACGCCACCTCCCCTGTCCTTGCTCTTCCAGCGCGGGCGGCTAACTAAAGGCCCCCATATAGCTTGCTTGCGGTTGGCGCGGCGGTACACGATGGCAGCGGCCTTGGGTGCCGGCGCTCGGCCTCGGGCGGTGACCAGGCGAGTCATAAGCCCTCTCCTCTGCCCACCTACAGTGCGTGTTCCGGCGCCGTCGGAGACACGGTTTCGCAGCGCCTGTTTCTGGCACCTTTCGGGCAGCAGGGTGTCTCAAATCACGCTAGCAACACCCTGATGCGCCCTGACGCACCCGTGTCTTCAACATCAGAGCACCCCCCTCCGGCGGGAAGACGTCGTGCCCCCCCGATGCCTGCCGCAGCCCGCGCCTCCGAGCGCCCCACCACTGACCCACGCACTGCCTCTCGCTGCGACGATGCAGACCGGCTGCAGGTGGAGGTCAGCTCCGCACAGCTGGAGCCGTTCCTCGGCCCTCCGTGGCAGTGGTGCGGGGGGTGGCTCGTCAGTGCCTACGAGCAGTTCTGGCGGGCAGCTCCAGGAGGCCATCACGTCACCGCCATAATCCAGCAGCAGCAGCAGCAGCCTCGGCCGCGCCAGGGGGTGAGGGAGTGCCAGGCTCCAACACCGCCACCAGTAGCGGCGGCGGCAGCGGGCCGCTGGCAGGGCGCGTGGCCCTGGTGACAGGCGCCTCGCGTGGCATCGGTCGGGGCATTGCCGTGGGCCTGGGGGAGGCGGGCGCCACGGTCTACGTAACGGGCAGGAGCACGGAGGAGCCGCCGGCAAGCAGTGCGGGCGGGGGCGGCACGGTGCTGGCCACAGCGGAGGCGGTGACGGCGGCCGGCGGGCGCGGGATCGCCCTGCAGTGCGACCACGCGGACGACGCTCAGGTGCGCGCGGCGATGGCGCGGATCGAGGCCGAGGCCGGCGGCCTAGACGTGCTGGTCAACAACGCCTTCAGCCTGACGGAGGAGGTGCCGTTCTTCGGGAAGTTCTGGGAGCAGGGCGCGCCCATGTGGGACGCCGTGTGCAACGTGGGGCTGCGCAGCCACTACGTCGCCTCCTGCCTCGCCGTCCCCCTCCTGCAGGCGCGCCGCCGCTCCGCAGGTCCCACCGCCGCCCCAGGGCTCATCGTCAACGTCAGCTCCTTTGGCGGCATGGGCTACACGTTCAACGTCGCCTACGGCGTCGGCAAGGCCGGGGTGGACCGACTGGCGGCGGACATGGCGGTGGAGCTGAGGGCGGAGGGGGTGGCCAGCGTGTCCCTGTGGCCCGGGGTGGTGCGCACGGAGCGGATGGTCAAGTTCTCCAAGACGGAGGAGGGGGCCAAGGCGTTCGACCTGGGCCAGAGCGAGTCGCCGCTGCTGAGCGGCCGCGTCGTAGCGGCGCTGGCGGCGGACGCGGGCGTGATGGGGCGGACCGGCGAGGTGGTCGTGGTGGCGGAGGCCGCGAGGGAGTACGGGGTGGTGGATGAGGACGGCAGCCAGCCGCCCTCCATCCGCTCCCTGCAGTTCCTGGTGCCGTTCGTGATGAAGGGTCTCTCCCCGCCGGCCGCCCTCATCCCCGACGTGCGCCTGCCCACTTGGCTGCTGGCCAAGGGGAAAGCCTCCACGCCGTCTGAGTAGCAACTCGTTGCCGCAGAGGGGCAGGCCTCCAAGTCAGCTACTGCCAACCACGTGGATATGCATGCATTTGAGAAGGGCAGTGACCTCTGCAGGGTTTTGTTTAGGCGTTTTGAGCGGCTGGTACAAATGAGTTTAGGGTTTAGGTTTGGTTTTAGGGCTTATGTTTTAAACCCTGGAACACAAACCCTAAACTCCGATAGTAGACGTGTGCGGGGTGCCCGTGCGGCTCATGATGTTCGGGATGATTTGCACTACGTATCCCGGCCAGTGTTTGTCAGCTAATGCCACCTGTGTATGATCATCAAGCGCGAATGTCCGACATTGGTTGCAGCAAGACAGCAAAGAGGCAAGAGAGAGGACAATGATGTGAAGGAGACGAGTTGCCTCCCGGAAAGATGTATGACGGCCCTGCTTGTAAGATTACAGTTCAAACCCTCCCTTGGACAGCCATGACGGGGTGGGCAATTCGCATGGAGGATTCGGGGTATCTATCCTGCGCATATGGCAAGCACCCCCAGCGCCCACATACGTCCTTTCCCACCGGGAGCTGCCTGCCGTGCATGCTGCAATGATGGTGCCAGGGACAGCAATTGTGCCTGAAACATGCTCTTTTATTTTTGCCTCCTTGATCAGGTGGCGCCCGGGATGCTCCGTATATATCTAAAGTTTTAAGTCACATACCGTCGCTTGGGACAACGAAAAGTTTAATAGCGACAATGCGACGGTAGTGCTTTGCAACCACCACTTATTCAGTTATTTTTCTCTGATGCGGAGCCCTAACAAAGTTGCTGGCATATGAATTCATTGAAAAAGTATTGTATGTAGGTTTCATTGTACCCGATGTTTTGCAGAAGTCCCGAGCTGTTCCGGATAACATAGATACAAGATACCGCGGAAAATTCTATCAGCGGCTATCGCCCAGTCAAGATACCTGCCGCCACGGCCAACTTTGGTGCCAAATAGTGCCAAATAGTATAATGTACAAAAGCTTGCTTATAATTTTGTCGTTGTGTAAAAGCATGGCCTTACTTCTAGGGTCTAGCAGCTGGAAACTACTGTGCCGCCCCGGATGATCAGCTAAAGTGCATGTTCCTAGGTGCCCCCCCGGGGGCGGGGGGGGGGGGGGGGGGGGGTTATTCCCTGTAGCAGTGTGAAATTTGGTTTATAATAATGTTTATATAGATATTAAAATGCCGCCGGTTTATTAGCATACTCAGCTTCAAACCGCTTCTCAACCGTAAGAAAAATCGTCACCCCGGGGTACTTGTATGCTGCTGCTGCAAAAATAATAACACGTCATCCTTGCTTCTGATGAATTGTCGTCGCGCGTGCTCCGAAACCATCTGCTGCCCGGCGCGTGCGTCAGATTTTTCCGACCCGCTTCTGCGGCCCGCGGTGAGCGTGCGCATTACCACAGCAACAACACCCTTTCAAATACTCCGCGAGTACTTAACAGCGGTGAGGCTTTACCAGCATCAGTCGCCGCCGGTATGTCACGCCCCCCCCCCCCCCCCCCCTCTTTCGCGGCCGCTCATTATCCAACGTCACGTTGATTTACCAGTGAGGATTATTCCTCACTTATCATTATTATTCAGGTGATGGCAGCTTTATTTGCTCGCCGCGCGCGTCGGCGCATGCGTATCAACTAACTGTCTTCCATGCACCGCCTGGGGAATGATGAGACGATATATACGACATCGCTCCGAAACCTTGCTCCGAAACCACCCGGTGCCCCGCAAAATAGTGTCTCACCGGCGCATCATGCATGGGCGTGAAACTACGCGCGTCTCAATACCCCACCCGATGGCGTCACAATATCCTGGTTGACTGTACTCGCACACGGACCCCTCGTACTTGGCATGCACATGCCACCCCCATGAGTGATGCGCACGGCCACCACGCTTAATCCCCATTTTTACAACAATATTTCCACAAGCATCAAGTCAATGCGGTGCACGCCATTCCGGGACTACAAATACTGGGAACATTCGTTCATTAAACATGTTATGTTGTTCACTTGTGAAAGTTGCCTTTTTTTTGAGCCATTTTGCACGAAATTCTCAAAACGCATGTTTTGGAGGCACAATTGCACAAAATCCCCTTGGTTGCACTCGATTTCGCTATTTACCCGCGCAAAACGTGCAAAATTGGGCATGCGCAGAGCGGATGCGAGGAAAAACCTAAGTCAGGACGCGCGCCACCCCATCAATTCATTGCGTTTGACGTCGTATGATCGTGGGGCAAGCGTGCGATGGCAAATACTTTAAGTGTCTAATTGTTACAGTGCTCAAATCGCATTGTCTAATGGGCACGAGTAGCCAACACTCGCACCCCCCCCCTCCCGCCCCCCACAAAGGCCCCTAGAGATACGTACGTACAACACCACTGTCTATCATTATATTGTCAACATGTCCAAAACGCACTTCTTCTCGTCTGCATTGAAGCGGTGGTCGTTGAACCACCTGCGTTTGTTGTCGACATCGAGTTTGTGGACGTTGAGCGCGGCACGGAGTCTTGCAAGCTCGTAAGTGATTTCCATGTGCCTAATGCCGTCGAGGGGCAACGAAGCACCGCACTCCCTATTCGCCTCTTCCTGCAATTGCATGGTGTAGCGAAGCTTTGCCAAGGGCCGGCGCACAACAAGGTTCTTGTGTCTGGAGTCCTTGATCTCCGAGACGCCCTTCATGCTTGTCACGGCAGTTAGCTTGGTGCCACGGAAGTCGTGCTGGCACTGGCGGGCGGTCCGGCGAACGTTCGGGAAACGCAAGCTGAAGAGCGATAGAGGCATAGTGGTGATAGGCAACCATTTCATCTTCTTCGCAGCGTCCCAAGATGAGTCCGGTTCTGGGTCGCGACTCTGTCGGGCCGCCGCGATGGCAAAGGTGAGCGGGATGTCGGGCTTCCCATGCGGCGTCGACAACCAAGGCTCGCACATGGTGACGTCCAACTCGTCAACTTCGGTGTGGTCCTCGGGCAAGCCATCCAAATCCTGGACGTCATATCGGTACCTTACGTAGGCCACAAGGTACTTGTTCTCCCAATCGCCGAGAAGACCCTCCTCGCGGTACGCGTCGGGGTTGTCGGCGGTGTTGTCCATGACGACCAAATTGCCGGGACGGGCGTCAAACTCGCGTCGGGTAGTGTCCTCATTCTCCAACGGGATCGCGACGGCCTGACCCCCCTCCTCGGCCTCGTTCGAGTGCTCAACCGCTGTTGTAGCCGCTTGCGCCCCCCGCCGGCGCTTCCGGCGTTGAGTGGAGGTGTTGATGGTGATGGGGTTGTACGTCAAGACCCGAAGCTCCTCCTGAAGGTCGGCGTACCTGCGTGCCATGCCTTGGCATGTTTGGTCAAGCCTAGGCTGGGAACGCATACGTGCAGACATTGGATCATCGGCATCAAGATCCCTGCCAGGTAGCAAGGCGCCTAGCCAAGTGTCCAGCTCCGTGGTAGACTCGGGCCAAAACGCAAGGAAGGGAGTTCGATCCCTCGTCTCCAGTTCCCGGAGCGAAGCGAATTCCTCCTCCCATTCTCGCCTCTCATCCGCGGAGAAGTGCAACTAACCTATCCGCCGCCTTCCAAATCTCCTTCTCCATGTCAGCAAAAGCCTTGCCCGGGTCAGCCTTGGAGTGGTAGAGAGGGCGAGAAGCAAGGTACGCAGGGGTGCCGTCGGGGACTCCGCGAAGGATGAACTCTGGCCCATGCTCTGCGGTATCGGACCAACGACTGCAATACAGGGCGCTGCGTACACCACCGACCACAGCCTCCGATTGCTTGATGACGAACTGGTTAGAAGTCACCGTGTTCAGCACCTGGCCTTGTCGTGGAAGACAATTGCCAAGCCAAGTCTTGATGTCGAGGACTCCCTCGAGCTCCATGAAGTTGCATGTCGGTGTGAAGGCCTGACGAAGCTCGTGCAAAAGCTGAGCCTTGGTGAATGCGGCGTGGTCGTCAAGCCACACGGAGAATTTCGAGAAGACTTGGTCGACGCGCTCGTGGGTGTGTCTGGAAGGTGAACAATATAGTAAAAAGTCAATAAGGCCCCAACTTGGCGACTGGTGGACCCGTTAACATAAATAATGTAAGTCAGTGGATGGTGCGGTTTTTTGGGGGGGGAAGGGGGGGGGGGGGGGGGGGCTTACCCTACTGGGAGGAAAGAGAGACGGACTTCCTTGCAAAAACCCATGTGCACGAGCCATTGGCAAAAGCACAAGACGTACTTGTTCTTGTTCTCCCGGCAAGTGTTGTCGAGCTGGAACCACACAGTGTCCAATGCCTCGCCACGCCTCTCGATCTCCTTGATAGTCTTGTACATGACGGTAATGGTGTTGCTACTGTCGTGAGGGAAGCAGTCGAAAAAGTAGTACACGTCGTCCGGCTGGCTCCCGTTGTACTTGACGCATGTCAAGTGACATTGCAGGAGGTTCTTCTTCTCCACCTCCTTGTCCCATGGCACAAGATGAGGAAGACGGGTCTTGTCTTGATCCATGCCATCGATCTCGCAAACAAAGAGGTCCCTGTTTTTGCGGGAGTACTGCAAGGCCACTTCCAAGAAATGCCGCTCGTGCAGTACCCTCTCCAGATGTTGCTCTTGCACGCGCTGAGCGACAGCTCTATCGACAGGGTCCTTGTTGTACCTAGAATAACGTTTGCGGCAACAATGCCATTGATAGGTTAGTTAGTACCGCATTCAAAATCGCAGTAATTTCTCGCTAGAACGACCGGGCGTTTGCTCATGCCACACACTTAGTATCCATTAAGACTCATGGTGGGTTTGTGGCCGCACCGCAAAATCTTGGCGGAACTGGCACACACACTGCATTTGGTGAAGCGCTTGGTCTTCGGTACCTTCACATGCGGAAAGAACTGCAACCACGCTCGGCGGAAGGAGGAAATAGATGCGGGCTTCCCTAAATCAATTTGGGAATATTGTTAGTACCTTGCCAAAAGACCATGTACTACGAGTTGCAGACCCATTGGCCGGGAGAGGCAGGGAGGGGATGATAGAACCGAGCACTCACTGTTCTGATCCTTGCAGTCGGCCACATACAACTTGTAGACCCGAGACTTCCTCATCCAACATGGTAGATGGCTTTGCGCTTGTCCGCCAGAGGGGTTGGGAATATGCTCAAGCCTGCCGCTAGCGTCGGACAAGTAGAGGTGAAGCCATGCTCTTGCATGGCTGCGTGGGGGAGAAACCTTGGGAACCTTGGCCCGCTTGAATGGAATCGGATCATCCAGGACATCGCGCTGAATCTCGGAGAGCCTACGCTCGGATACATGGTGGATGAACTTCCACGCCTCGCGGCAGGTCTGCGAAATAGGACACATGAAAGAAAACATTTTGAGATTATTGCGTAGGTCGTGTGGTGGTGTCCGACACAATCCCCTCGAGTCACCACGGGTCCCTCCGCAGGATAGACACGCCTAGCGTCCATCCATAGGATAGACGCACCTTGCGTCCATCCACAGCATGGACGCACCTTGCGTCCATCCACAGCATGGACGCAACTTGCGTCCATCCACAGCATGGACGCACCTTGCGTCCATCCACAGCATGGACGCAGCTTGCGTCCATGTTGTGGATGGACGCATGCCGACTCTAGCGGGAAAACGAAAACCAAATCCATGTGAGGAGTTCGATGCGATAGTAGCACTTTACCTCAACTCGAATATACTAATTGATGTAATCAGTTATTTCTCCCAGCGCCATGCGTCCATCCACAGCATGGACGCAAATATATTACAGCTAAATAGAATAATGGCCTTGCTTCAAATCAAGCAATGAATTCAATGCAGCAATACATGTGCGAACAAAGGAAAACGGTATTATTACTTAAGCTCAACATGTTAACAATCGTCGGTTTCTAGCATGAACACATGCGCGCGCCACAGGATGCACACAAATATATTCGAGCTAGACAATATTAGGAATGCTTGAAAGCAGCAAAGGAATTTAGTGCATCATTTGACATACCAAGACAAAACTTTATAATTACTCATGATCGGTATTTGGAGTTTTGGCTAGTCTATTAAAAGGGCACTTGCGTCGATACACAGTTGGAGCACACTCGACTGAAGTAATCGAAGGCTAAAGTAAGGGAAAGGCACTCACCCGGATGAAGGTTCCGTTGGGCCTCTTCCACCACCATTGTTGCTTCGACTCCGAGTCGTCGCGGGTCTCAATGTAGGAATAACATTCAACGAAGGATGGCGAAGACTCCTCCGGTTGGAACGCGAGCTTGAGTCGGGAAGCAAGGATATCGCGTGACCGATTTTGTCCCTCCGCATGCACCTCCTTTCGGGTCTCGAGAACGTCAAATAGGAATTCGTCGCGGCAACGGGCTTCTACCGCAGTAGGTGCCGATAGGTCAAAGGGCGAGCCGATGAGTCGAAAGAGGCACTTGCTGCCTTTGCAACACGGGTGAACGGCCTTGCGGCCGCGCGAGTCAACAACAAACGCGCACGAGAGGATGCCCTCTGGGGTATCGCGACGAAAGCTCAAACCGGTGGTCTTTCCTTCACCGATGGCGCGATCGCGTTTAATAAAGCGATACTCGGCTTGGCCGAGCTTACCGGAGTTGCGAGGTTTATTTGGCACGACGCAAGTGCCGTGAAACGGCTTGGAAGATGAAGTGAGCGCCATCGGATAGGACGGGGGTTGGGGATGAGCGTTGGCGAGAGAGTGTGAAATGAGAAGAACTTTGATGGTGGACCGCCCCACGATCCCCCTCAGTCAAACCTTACGTAGTATTTCGGATTGCATGTTGACTCGTCGGTCAAAGGTTACCCTCCATATCTGTGGTTGCGAGCACCCGGTCAACGCGTTTCACATACCGATCATCGCAGTACATCGTACAGTATGGATTTATTTCACTAACCAGTACTACTGTAAAACTGCGGAAAGTGATGATATACAGTACATTCCGTAATACTTCGAACGGTATTATTAGGTGAAATATTTATCGTCATATATGCGCGCTGCCAGTACTTTGTGCTGTACCCCTGTGGCGGCGGCGCCGCCGCCGCCGCCATCGGGACCCAACTGCTGACCAAGGACTGCTGACGAGAGCTCAGAACGCACTTCTCCACAACCGCAACACCACCATCCACTTCCTCGCGAGCACGCCCAGACAGGTCCGCCGCTTTCACGATGCCGAGCCTTTGCCATTTCCTTCGCATGAAACTAACCTGTGGTTGGATGCGGTATCGTTCGCGACCGAGCAGGTCAAGCGCGGGTTCTGGTCACCCCATCTGCCCCACGCCCCTACCGGTCAACCGCCAGGTAACGCCCATGGACCCACAACTTCGCACTTCGCCCCTTCCTGCCCACCTCTGTTACTGATAGTCGAGCCCGCAAAGATAGGTCCGCCGCTTTCACGATAACGAGCCTTGCCATTTCCTTTGCCTGAAACTAACCTGTGGTTGGCTGCGGTATGGTTCGCGACAGAGCAGGTCAAGCGCTGGATCCGGTCACCCCATCTGCCCCACGCCCCTACCGGTCAACCGCCAGGTAACGCCCAAGGACCCACATCTTCGCACTTCGCCCCTTCCTGCCCACCTCAGTTACTGGGTGTCGAGTCCTGCGCCGCTAGCCTGCTCTCTCAACCTCGGGTTCTCTGTGTCCCCGCGTTTATCTGTAGTGACTGATATGTGCCGATGGCGATGCTGCGCGCCTGCAGGCGGCGGCCACTCGGCCGCTCGGCCATATGAGTGCGTGGATATCGAAGATCTGGAATTCGCCAAGGATAGCTTTCCCCGGGCAACAGCAGACAAAGCCTGGTGAGAGCGGGAGCACGGAACCACCTGAAACTGAGACGCGACAGGTGAGAGGGGCTTGTCTATCGTGCCTGCCTAAATATAATTATCTTTAGCCCTTGTGTCGCTTTAGTGTCCATGCTGTGGATGGGAGCAAGTGTCCATGCTGTGGATGGAAGCATGTGTCCATGCTGTGGATGGAAGCATGCGTCCATGCTGAGCATGGAGACATTTACCAATCCCGTGTATAAAAGCATTATTTCATGCATTAGATGGACATATGCGTCCATGCTGTGGATGGAAGCATGCGTCCATGCTGAGCATGGAGACATTTACCAATCCTGTGTATAAAAGCATTATTCCATGCATTAGATGGACATATGCGTCCATGCTGTGGATGGACACATGCTTCCATGCTGAGCATGGAAGCATGCGTCCATGCTCAGCATGGAAGCAAGCGTCCGAGTCGTGGATCGACATACTTCCAGTGGAAACCAATCTTAAATTATGGATTACATAAAGCTCGTTTGTTTGTGTGAATGAAAGAAAGTGTCTAATTTATCTGATATTCCAAGTCCTGAATTATGGGACTCTAAAACCGATTTAATGTTCAATTACTGTAGATCTTGTCATAAATCCTTTGTCTGCAAGCATTCTCTCATGCATTAGCCGGACATATGCGTCCATGCTGTGGATGGACACATGCTTCCATGCTGTGGATGGAAGCAAGCGTCCGTGTCGTGGATCGATATACTTCCAAAGGAAGCCAACCTAAAGCTATGGATTACCTAAGCTCGTTTGTTTGTGTGAATGAAAGAAAGTGTCTGTTTTACCTGTTTTTGCATGTACTGATTTATGGGACAATTAAATCGATTAAACGTTCAAATACTGTAGAAATAAGCGTAATTCTGGATAAATGTACATGTCAGCGAATTATCTAGTCAGATCGCCCTTATATGGTGATCGATTATGAAACTTTTCGGGAGCATATTCTGGTCTGGTGTTTCTGAGGCATGATATCCCATTATTTTTAGTGTGGACCATGTGGTCAGTCACAGCATGGAAGCAATAATGTAATTTTAGAAATTAAGAGTCCGACATGCTTCATTGTTACTATTTTGTCAATATGCTTATGTCGTGTACCATGCTCTGGACCAGCCCATCGTGTCTCCAGATAGCACAGACCTGGAGGCGCTCCGAGCGGCTGCCTCGAGATCGAAAGGGGGAAAAGGGGAAAATCTCTCCGCCAAAATGTTGGCCGCGGAGGGCAAATCACGTTCACGGCCTACCCGAGGAGATCCGGGAGATAAAAACTTGTCGGCCGAAGAGAGAGCCGCAAAGCGTAAAGCGGGAAGAGATGTCATCGATAACCTTCCCTATGATTGGACCAAAAAGCGGCGCAAGACCAAGCCAATGTAAGTTGAAATCGCTTATTGTTTTCTTATATTAACCATTCTCGCCGGGTTGTTGATTTCCCATGCTGCTTTCGATTTGGGAACTAAGGCTACCTACCCATTCGGCAGGGAATCCATTCCGGGATCAGCGAGGGCTGACACAGCCGAGGATGAGGACGAGCACGACACACAGCTACCCGAGCCACCAACGGCAACTGAACCGACTGTGGCAGAGGCAACTTCACCCACAGTCAGTACGCCTGAGGTTGAACACACCGTCAAACTTGAAGAGTAAGTGATTTTGTTTTTTGATTCTCAAGTGCCCTCCTTACTTACGATCTAAGCATGATTCATTCGCGCAAGCGCCTTAATTTCCCGGCGTAATCTTACTAAATAACTGGGATAAATTTGTGTTTGCAGGTGGATGAAACTCCTAACCCGGTTCAAAAGGCTATATAAAAGGGAGGGCCGGGAAGCGTACTTCGATGCCCACCTCAAAATGGGTAGGAAAGACAATCCGGCGGTTCGGTATGGAACGCATCACCGTGAGATTCCCTGGTAAGTGCTCCCCAGGCAAGTACCGCCAGCATGCACCTTCAATTCGGGGACACGATATCCCTTACTAAGGTGTGGTAACCTTGTCATTTCCTAAAGGAACCAGGCATACTGCGACCCGGGCCCGCCCTTCATCGAGCAAGAATTTCCGTACGATTATGCGGGCCTCTTCATGGGGACGCACAAGCTACACGGCCATGTCCTACGGTCCTTGCGTCACAAAACGGGAGGCAAAGTTGAGAACCTTGACAAGGCAGTTGAACAAGGCTTGATGACAAAATCTCAAGCCGCTACTTTCCTCCGCAAGTGCCGCAAGGAGATAAGCGATTTTGAGGGCCCCGCATGTCTCGATGATTGTGATCCGTAAGTGCCTGGCTGCCCATTAATTGCCTATTGATTTTACATTTTCGCGTGCCTTCCGACCTATGCTTTTATACCATGCAAAAGTAGAAACTGAGTCATGATGTTGGTGCCTCTACAGGAAAATCGGCGAGTGTCTTCTTCTAACCTACTCTCGTGGGGAACACATGCGACCGATCTACGGCACGCCAACGGTCGGTCTCCATATCAAAGAGCTCATCCAAATAGTATCGGGTGGTGCGATGACGAAGTTCAATGACACCGGGGCACCTGGAAAATATTTAGGGTTTGATGTTATCACCTCCGTGTGGCAACAAAGTGACCAAATCATCGCCGTCGCAAGGTACCAAGCGTCAGGTTTCGCATACCAGAGGTAACTATGTAGGAGACACTCTCTGACTTAACAATATTTTGATATATATGCCGTCGCGTAATTGCTTTCATCGTTTCAAAGATGAGATTGTGTGTACTTATATTTCCGCATGACCCTCAGGATGGTGGCAAAGCCGTGCGATGTTGTTCCAGAGAGGCCTACACATGCCGAGCTGGTTCATTTTTGGACGCCTTGGTTCATTGCAGGAGACTCGCCGCCACCGTAAGTACCGGCCTTCGACCGCCTGTCCAGTACTTATAAACTCTGTTCTACTTCTAATTATCACTTGTCTTTTAATAGCAAAGCAGTTTTTTAATGTTCATATGACTGCCTGGCCCTCTAATACAATGCTATGCGCTTATGATAGGGTTGCCGAGAAGCCCGCGGAGAAGGCCGAAAAGGCGACTCCAACTCACGCCGCGGCCGGGTATGATTGCTTGCTCCATTCGGGAGGACTACATGCTCGGGTTGATAACACCTTGATAACTTACACCACCGGCTCATATACAGTAAATCACTCTGTGGCTAAAATGCTCCTCTGTGTCATGTAGGCCTTCAAAGTCCCCCAAGAAGTCTAAAGCCGCAAAGCAAGCCTCAAAGTTACCGGCCGAAGAGCCAAAGACGGCAAAGGAGAAGGCTACGAACAAGTCATCTGCCCGGGCTCCCGTGGGGTAAGTCCCTATATGCCGTTAAGGAATGCTTCATAGTCATTTTATTGTCCGAGTCGGTGTCAATCAAAGCACGCGCGGCAATGACAGGGTTATCCTTCTGACACTTATACACGGATGCATTTTGCAGGTCTTCTGCCGTGCCAAAAACTCCAAAAGAGGCTGCCGCAGGCGGCTCGAAGGCAGCGCCGGCCGCCGCCCCATCAACTGCAACGTAAGTAGAAGGGTGACATCGACATGCATAAAAATTGCTAATACAATAGACAACACACCTAATAAGTATGTGCTGCTTTGTGTTTAAATTGCAGGGCACTCGGTGAGTCGTCGCAAGGGAGGGCGACAGATCATGGTGCATCAACCGCGGCTCAAGTCGACATGTACGTTTGAATTGCCACTGAAGTTAATTCTTCGAATGTATCTTGATGCGCATGGATTCATGGATTCATTCACTTACAACGGGCGGCGCTTTTGGTTGTCATAGGCTCTCAAAGACCGCGGCGAAGAAACAGCCGGCAAAGGCTACATCAAAGGCAAAGACCGTACCATCCAAGCAGGGTACAAACACACCAGAGCTCAGGTAACCACTCAAGCCACATTATTTCGTGCTGATTAAATCATGTTTAGATTCCATTTTTATTGACAGTTCCTCCATCTACTAAGCTATTTCTTGCATTCTTTCAGGATGTCAACCGCTCCAGCTCTAGTGAAGTACAGGCGGCCACTTGACTGGACTCCTTCAAAGCCAAACCACGACTGGTGCTTGAAGTACATTGACAACGGCACTATTCAAGTGTTCTTGTATGAAGGTAACTTATCACAGCTTTCACATGCCCTTTAACCATCGAATATATATTCATGGGTGAGTCCCATACATTTCACATATGTTGCATATATACACGTTTTGTACTAATGAAATGTGCAACTATATAAACACATTTATTGCCGATATATTTATGTTTCGCGTAGGGAGATTTCTTTGTGTTACACATGTGTACAAGTAATTACTTGAACGGATTATTGCGATCCCACGGAACGACTCATGCGGTCAGGTGTGGCTGGGCTCATGCGTCCATGCTGTGGATGGAAGCATGCGTCCATGCTGTGGATGGACGCATGCGTCCATGCTGAGGATGGACGCATGCTTCCATGCTGTGGATGGACGCGTGCGTCCATGCTGTGGATGGGCGCATGCGTCCATGCTGTGGATGGGCGCATGCGTCAATCCTGTACAGGGTTACCAGTGTCTTTGTTGGACAAAAGTGTATCTTTGTGATATAATTATGTCATGCATGTAGTCTTCATTTTATTATTTATTTTACTAATTATGACTATCTTCGCAGA